>PYUH01000076.1:864494-920676 GCA_016808085.1 Suaeda aralocaspica
TGTGTGTGTGTGTGTGTGTGTGTGTGTGTGTGTGTGTGTGTGTTTGTGTGTGTTTGTGTGTCTGTGAGTGTGAGAGTTTCTGTTTTGTTTGACTGTGTGTGAGTGTGAGTGAGTGAGACTGTGTGAGTGTGTGAGAGTTTTCGTTCTATTAGCTTCATGGCAGCCGAAGGTATATTCTTATAGTTGTTGTTGGTTGCATATCTCTTTTGTTGCTATTGTTGTTGGTGTTGGTTTTGAACATTTTATTAAAAGCACTTATCTTTTCTCTGTTGATTGTAGCAGGTGCTGCTGCTTGGTTGATGGTTGTATAGGTAGCAGCTTGTCACGTGCTGACTAATTTCCCTTAGACTTAGCCACGCTGCCCACTAACTCCCACCCCTGGATGCTAGTCAAGGCTAAACCCTTCCCTAGTATATAGCTAAGTAATGAAACGAAAGCTTGAATAAGAGAGTAAGAAAAGCACAAGTTTATGAGTATGAGTTTTATTTCTTTGAGAGAAACTGAATACAATACTTATGTTATTCTCTCTCTCTCTGTGTCTCTCTGTAGGTTGCTCAATGTACAACTGAATGACTCGGGTATTTATATACATCATCCTTCCTACTATAGTTAGGATATTCTAACCTTCCTATTACATCTAGGACATCCTACTTCCCTACTATAACTAGGACATCCTACTTTCCTACTGAATCTAGGACATCCTATTTTCCTACTGTATCTAGGACATTTGAGAATACCCTAGAATATTCTACAATGTTCTGGACCCTTCTGGAATATGTTGTACTACTCTAGGCCTTTCAATGATGTTCTAGAGTCTTCTATACTCTTCCAAGCGTAGTAGACAACCTTTTCACCATGTATGAACCTCGTTACAGAAATATTGCACTGCCGTCCCCAAAAGTACTACTTATCTGCAGAACCAGTATTATCCTGCAGCACTATTATTTCTTGTAGACTGCCTACTATAGGGAGATGAGTGTTGCTCGCACAACACCTGGGCGGCTCCCCCTGGGATCCTTATGCCCTCGTTCCAAGGCAATAGGTGGGTCATTGGGTCACTCGTGACATGCTCCCTCACCAAAGCCCTTGACGACCCCGTCAAGGCTGTGAGTCAAATGCCTCGATCTTATCCCGGAATTGCCATAGGTCTTTTTCTTTCTCCCATGTTGCCTCGCTTTCCGGGAGTCCCTTCCAATGAACATAGTACTCTTTGTAGCTTGGAATGCCCCTACGACGGACCACCCTTGTCGCTTCAATCGACTCGATGTCCCGTTCAAACGATGTCACGACAGCCGTGGGAGCCCGTTGTGACTCGCCCCTCGTTGGATCCTCCATATCTTCGTGGTAGGACTTCAACATACTCACATGGAACACCGGATGTATCTTCAGCTTGGCTGGAAAGTCCACTTTGTAAGATACCCTTCCAACCTTTCCTAAGATTGGAAACGACCCTTCATATTTGCGCACCAAACCCTTGTGAACTTTCTGGAATGCTTTGAATTGTTGTGGGAGCAACTTAACCATAACTAAGTCCCCTACTTGATACTCGGCCGGTGTTCGATGTTTGTCTGCCCATTTCTTCATCTTCTTTGTGGCTTTTCTCAAGTAGGTTTTTGTTATATCCATTTGTTGATCCCACTCCCTTGCAACCCGATATGCAGCGGGACTACTAGCCTTGTAGCCTGTCGCAACAACTGATTGTGGTGTCAGGGGTTGTAGACCCATGACGATCTCAAAAGGAATTTGTTGTGTCGACTCTGACCGCTGCAAGTTGTAGGAGAATTGAGCAACATCAATCAACCATGCCCAATTCTTTTGGTTGGCACTCACGAAGTGCCTCAAGTAGAGTTCCAACGAGGCGTTCACCCTCTCCGTTTGCCCATCAGTTTGCGGATGAAAGCTTGTTGAGAAGTGAAGGCCTGACCCCAACAGCTTGAACAACTTTGTCCATAACTTTACAGTGAACCTCGGATCCCAGTCGCTAATGATAGTCCGAGGAAGTCCCCAATACTTCACGACATGCTTGAAGAATAACTTGGCGGCTTGCTCGACTGTGCAATCCCTAGGTGCTGCGATGAATGTCCCATACTTTGAGAAGCGATCTACAACAACCATAATTGAGCCACACCCATCAGACTTGGGTAAGGCTGATATGAAGTCCATTGACACACTCTCCCATGGCTTCTCAGGTGTGGGAAATGGTTCTAAGAGCCCAGTTGGAACTTGCTGTTCAATCTTGTCTTGTTGGCACACAAGACAAGTTTTCACTTAGGCCTCTATGTCATCCCTCATATGTGGCCAGTAATATGACTCCTCTAATAGAGCTAGAGTCCGTTGCATGCCTAGATGTCCGACCCACATTGAGTCATGACACTCCCTCATGATGTCCTGCCTAAGATTATCCCACTTAGGCACATACATACGACGACCGGTGGTGTAGAGAACCCCATCTTCAACCCAAAACTGTCGCGTCTTCCCTTCCATGGCCATCTCAATTAGTGACTTGGCCAATGGATCTTGCTTCATCCCCTCCTTTACCCGCTCTAGGAGGTTGCTAGCAATGCAACTCGTGCTAGCAAGTATAGCCTTGCTGTTCAAGGCATCAGCAACGACATTTACCTTGCCCGGCTTGTATCCCATAGTGTAATCAAACTCTGCCAAGAAGTCTTGCCACCTGGCTTGCTTGGGACTAAGTTTCTTCTGGTTTTGAAAATAACTTGTTGCCACATTGTCGGTCATGATGGTGAACCGACTCCCAAGCAGGTAGTGCCTCCAAATGCGCAAGCAATGAATGATTGCAGTCATTTCCTTGTCATGAACAGGGTAGCGCCTTTCCGTGTCATTCATCTTCCGCGACTCATATGCAACAAGATGCCCCTCTTGCATAAGCACCCCTCCTATGGCATAGTCTGATGCATCTGTGTGTAACTCAAATATTTTGGAATAGTCGGGTAAGGCTAGAACAGGCTCCTCAGTGAGAGCTTGTTTCAAGTCATCAAATGCTTCTTGACACTTGTCACTCCACAACCATTGTACCTTCTTCTTCAGCAAGTCGGTTAATGGTGTTGTCCTTGCCGAGTAACTTCTTATGAATCGCCGATAGTAGTTTTCAAGTCCAAGAAATGACCGTAGCTCTGTGACATTCTTGGGCTTACTCCACTCCCTGATGGCCTGCACCTTATCATGCTCCATCATAATCTTCCCTTCCTTGATGTGATGTCCTAAGAAAGACACCTCTCCTTGCCCAAACGAGCACTTCTCCCTTTTCATGTAGAGCTCGTTGTCCCTCAAGGCCTTGAACACCTTCCTCAAATGTTCCACATGGTCTTGAAGGTTGTTGCTATACACGACAATATCATCAAGGTAGACTACCACAAAATCATCAAGGATCGGCCTGAAGATCTTGTTTATCAAGGTGTAGAATGTGGCCGGGGCATTGGTGAGACCAAAAGGCATCACCAAGAATTCATAAGACCCATATCGAGTGACACATGCTGTTTTTGGCTCATCCCCTTCAACTATGCGTACCTGCCAAAACCCCGATCTAAGATCAAGTTTGGAGAAGTACCTGGCTTTACCAAGTCGATCAAAGAGATCCACGACTAACGGGATTGGATACTTGTTCTTCACCGTGATCTTATTGAGAGCCCGATAGTCAATGCACATATGCAAACTCCCATCATGCTTGCGTTGGAAAAGCACAGGTGCCCCATAGGGTGCCTTGGATGGCCTGATGAATCTTGCATCCAACAACTCCTTGAGTTGCTTCCTTAGCTCCTCGAGCTCCGGTGATGCCATCCTGTAAGGCGACATGGCTAGAGGCCTAGCCCCTTGCTCCAGCTCAATCTCATGATCTACTTCCCTTCTAGGAGGAAGCTTCTTAGGAAGTTCTGGAGGCATTACGTCTTCAACCTCCTGAAGAACCTCAGAAATTTCCTTGGGAATCTCAACCCCTTGAGACTCCTTCTCGACGAGCGTTGCCAAGAATGTGGCTTCACCCTTCTTCACACCCTTGCAAAGTTGGAGAGCTGATAGGGTCTTGGCTTCCAAGTCTTCCCATGAAACGGGGACAGACCTTGTTCCATCATTTCCCCTAATGGTCAAGGTGTCATCTGTCTCCAATGTCAACGGCCTCACTGAATGCATGAACTCCATGCCCAACACTAGTGAGAAGTTATCCATATTGACGACCGTGAGATCCACAGTACCCTTCCATTCGCCTAAACAAAGGGGTACACCCTGTGCAACCCCTAGGATAGGCACTGGTGAAGCATTGATGATCTTCACCCTGTCTGGCTCCTTGGCGTACTGTAATCCCAATCTTGTTGCCTCACCCTTGGCAACAAAGTTATGAGTGGCACCTGTGTCCATGAGTGCCTCCGTAAGCGTGCCCATTCACATATGCTTCAACAAACATAAGTGAAGATGTTTCTGAACGGGGCAGCGTACTCACATTGGCCACGTTGTTGCACTCCCTTGCTTCATCCGTCGCCTTAACGCTGCTCAACAAACGCAAAGTCCCTATTTGCGCCTTGTCCACCAACGATTCTCTGTTCGACCCCATAATAGCACTAAGCTTCCCATTGGCTGGGCAATCCCTGGCCCAATGCGGCCCTCTGCATAAGAAACAACCACGGTTCTTCGGCTTGTTTGAGGAAGATGCTGGACCCTTTCCTTTATCCTTCCTCTCGAACTTGCCTTCCCCCTGGTGACCGTGATTTTGCTCGGTGGGCTTAGTTCCCCCACCTTTCCCCTTGCTACCACCACTCCTGGCATCCTTCTTGGGACCCTTGAACTCCGTCAGGGACTCTGTAATAGCAATGGCATTAGCAATAGTTTGAAGGTTCCTCCTCTTTACCTCTTGTTGGGCCCAATGTTGTAACCCTCCAGTGAAGTAGATGAGTTGGGTCTTCTTTGTCATGTCTTCGACTTCAAGTAAGAGTGATGTGAATGTCTTGATATATTCTTTGATGTTGCTTGTGTGCTTCAACTCACGTAGCTTCGTCATAGACACCTCTTGAGCATTCTCTGGGTAGAATTGCTTCTTGAAGTCTTTCTTAAACTCATCCCAAGTGTCGATGGAATAAGTTCCCTTCTTAATATCCAACTCACGCCTTCTCGAGGTACATAGTGGCGGTATTGAACTTGGAAGTTTCATCCTCCAAGTGCATGGCTTCAAAATACCTCTCCAGGCTCCATAGGAAATTATCGATTTCTCGAGCATCCCTTTTTCCTAAGTACTTGGATGGTTTGGGAATGTCCATCTTTGGCCCGGCCTGGATAGTGACACCCCCACTCACCGCAGCCTTCTTGCACAACAACAGCTCGTCCTTGAGGAGATCGTTTTCTTTCCTCAAGGCTGAGAGCTCTTCCCAGACCTTAGCCATCTCGCTCTCCATCTTCTGTAAGACATGGCTCACGAGCATGTTGGCCTCGGCGGAACGCTCAATAGCAATCTCTTCAACCCTTGTGTCAACAACGTCCACTTGCTCCTTGAGCGCCCCAAAATCTAACTCGGCCTTCCTTAGCCCATCGGATAATTCCGCGGCTCCCCTCTCGACCCTTGTGGATCGCTCTTCTGCTTTGGTCGAGTTCTCCACCGCCTTGGCCACCCGTTTCTCAAGCTTCTCAAATGTCGCCTGAGTAACCTCCGGCACATTGCCTTCAGTTGCTTGCCCTGAAGTGCTACTCTTGTCCTTGGCCATCGCACCTCAACTTAATTCAACTTCGTGCTCTTGCTAACACACTTGGACAATGTTATACCCCAATGACCGTAGTCGCTCTGATACCACTTGTCACGTGTTGACTAATTCCCCTTAGTCTTACCCACGCTGCCCACTAACTCCCACCCCTGGATGCTAGTCAAGGCTAAACCCTTCCCTAGTATATAGCTAAGTAATGCAATAAAAGCTTGAATAAGAGAGTAAGAAAAGCACAAGTTTATGAGTATGAGTTTTATTTCTTTGAGAGAAACTGAATACAATACTGTTATTATTCTCTCTCTCTCTGTGTCTCTCTGTGGGTTGCTCAATGTACAACAGAATGACTCGGGTATTTATATACATCATCCTTCCTACTATAGTTATGATATTCTAACCTTCCTACTACATCTAGGACATCCTACTTCCCTACTATAACTAGGACATCCTACTTTCCTACTGAATCTAGGACATCCTATTTTCCTACTGTATCTATGACATGTGAGAATACCCTAGAATATTCTACAATGTTCCGGACCCTTCCGGAATGTGCTGTACTACTCTAGGCCTTTCAATGAGGTTCTAGAGTCTTCCATACTCTTCCAAGCGTAGTAGACAACCTTTTCACCATGTATGAACCTCGTTACAGAAATATAGCACTGTCGTCCCCAAAAGTACTACTTTCCTGCAGAACCAGTATTATCCTACAACACTATTATTTCATGTAGACTGCCTACTATAGGGAGATGAGTGTTGCTTGCACAACACCTAGGCGGCTCCCCCTGGGATCCTTATGCCCTTGTTCCAAGGCAATAGGTGGATCATTGGGTCACTCGTGACATGCTGCTACTTTGTTTCATGTTGATTCTGCTGCTTTGTACAAGTGTATTTTTATTTTAAGTTTTAGCTTATGTTTGTATATTTAATAAAAATCTAGCTGCATTTTGATTGGAAATCAATACTATAATATACGTGTAACATTCACAATTATCATTTTAGCATAATATATGTGTAACATTCATAACAAATAACTCAATTCCCCCCAACAAAAACACACTATTTGTTGCGGTAACCGCAGCAAATAAACAAGCTCCTATTTTCTGCTACGACATTTGCTGCGGTAAAAGCCTGTTTTGACTGCAGCAAAAGTAATTTTTTGTACTAGTGAAAAATGGCTATTAGTATCGCCCTATTAGTATTGTTTCTTACAAAAATGATAGTAATAGCTCTCTATTAGTATCGTTTATTAAAAAATTGATACTGATGGGTGAATTTAAATGCAGAATTGTAAGTATAGAAAAAAATTGAGAGAAAAATTTACAAATTTTGCGAGAACGCATAAGGATCTCAGGTAAAAACTAACAATCAAAACAAGAGATAGCTGATTACAAAATATAGGTCCAATGGCACCAAATGAAAAATACATAGTAAGAAATTGAAAAATGAAATACCTAAAAAAACAAATCGAAAATTTGTAATCAACTATATTTTTCTAAAAAAAATTTGTCATCGTAAAAAATAACACAAATCTAAAACCTGAAAACTCCAAATCGAAAATCCAAAGCATAATTAATCGAAAATTAATATAGTTCATAACGGATCATTAAAATCCTAAAAAATAATTGCATACTAATTTAAATTTGGAGCAATTGTAAGAATTAAATGCATACGTTATGTTACTGATTTTCCTGCATACGTTATAATTCAATTGCATACTAAGTTACTGATTTTCCTGCACTTTGCTTGTTACGTTATGTTCAAGTTTTATTTTACTCATCGTGTTTTGTTTTCTTTAGTTCTCTCTTTATTTTACACACCTACATGTTCAATATAATCACTCATTCACCCTTACTTATGTATCGCCCTTGCTTGATCGATTTGTACAACACTAGGTCAATAATAATCTTGTCTAATCTGATATGTTCAGAACTGATATGACAGTGTTTTCTACCTTCTATGTACTTTGCTGTTTCAATTTTTGGTATTACTCACTCGTTTGCTTACTGACTTAATCAATCACCCATTCATTTGTAGAGTGTTTTTGCAGCGATTTACTTTCTTCTTTTGTTTTGCTTTTAGTCGATTATAGTTTGGTTGAGAGCTTGCTTGAATTTAATTCTTGTTTGAGTTCAGTTTATTTATTAATTAACAGTATAAGTGTGAATTAAAGCAAATTTGTATGGGTGGAATATCGAATGAATACGTGCTATATCTCTCATATGGCTTTAGAGTTGGTGAATCTCCTTATAATACATACTTGCTCCAAAACATAACGATGCAAGTTATTCTAAACTTATTCGCTTTCAATTTCGTTTTCCTGGTTATAGTCGATCAAGCAATAGCATTCTGGTTAAGAATAATGCCAAATACCTAGTTGTAGTAAGGGTATGGTCGTTTGAGGAAGGTGTTAGGGCTTCTTAGAGAGCTGTTGATGGAGGATTGTTAGAATGTCAGCTGTGATGTTGTTGTACAAGGTTCTGCTTGTGAACTACAATGTGATGGTACATGTAATGGTAATTCTCTCTAATTAGTGTTAGTTTCCGGTTTCTAATATCTTCAATTATTTCACTTCTAATTTGTAAATTCCTTATATGGCACATGAGTTCTATACCTTTGGTCTGATGTATTTTTGCTCATGTTATTGCTATTAAGGTGTTTTGTTGTTGGGTTTTTGCACTTTTATTAGAATTTGGTCTACTATGATTTTGTTATGGTGAAGTTAATTTATGCCCCTTTATGTATCATTAATGTATTTGTAATAATTTAATATTGTTATTCATTAATTTAATATAGTCTTTGTTACACTAATTTTAATTTTTGGTTACTAGTATTATTATTTCATTCGAATTATGATTTGATTTTTTTATCAAAAATCGCTATTAGTATCGTTTTTTAAAAACAAACGATACTAATAGCTATTTTTTTATATTAAAAAAGCCACTATTAGCATCGTTTCTAACAAACGATACAAGTAGGATTTCCTATTTGTTATGCCTGCAATTGTAAAACGATACAAATATGTCATAAAAAAACGATACTAAAAAGCTATTTTTCTAACTCATATCTCCCTTTAAAAAAAAACATCTTATCATCATATCTTGCTTTCACGAGTCTCCTGTTTTCACTCTCATCCTCACATCTCTTATAAACCTCATCTCTCCAAACTACCATGGCAGATCAAAGCGATGGCTTTGACGAGTCACTTCCTCATTCTTCTTCTCGTCCACTCTTCAATCTAGAATTCTGCTTAAGCAACCTTCACTCTTCGTTAATTGTCTAATTGGGGATTTCGAATTGGATTTCTAGGGTAGTTTGGAACTTTCGAATTGGATTTCTAGGGTGGTCGAGGTTTTGAATCGGGTTTTGGGTGATTAGATTGTAAAACTTCTGAAATCTTTGCTAGGTTAGATTCTTTAGTTTTGGTTCTGTTTTTGTTTAGTAGATGGGTAACTGCTGGGGTTCTTCTGCTCAAATGGACTCCTTCAACTCTAATCCCACTTCAGGTATATATAGCTTATTTTCTTGTTACTTATTCCATATTTATTATTAGTTTTTTTTTTTTTTTTTGGTATAAAGTTGGAAACATTAATTTTGTGTATGTTAATTTGTTTGTTATTTTTGTTACTGATGATAATTAGTATGAGTGTACTTGTAAAATTTGAATTTTTTTGGTTATTTATTACATTTCCATTAATGGGTAGTTGTATAAAGTTGAAGTCTTGGATTTTATGTATATTAATTTGTTTGTTAATTATAATTATTGATGATAATTTTATGAGGGATTTCTCCGAAAGTTTGATTTTCTACCATTTTAATAGTGCTTGTTAACATGTTTTATGGTCAATTTTGCTTGTTTCTATGTGGGATTTTACTTGATTGAAGTTTGATGATGCGTTTAGGAATAGTGAATTGATGATTGCTTAAGTTTAGGGTTACAGTTGAATTTATGAGATTCAATTAATTAGTTAATTTCTGGTATTCCTGTGAGTTTGATATATCCCTCAAATAATTTTATCTATTTTGTTTGAAATTATGGTAAAAAATTTCTTACCTTTCCTATGTAGTTCTTATTTCTTAACTTCTTTAAAGGGTTCATCCTTTTGTGACTCTTGAACTTATGAATGATGTTATGATTGTTCAGGAATTCGTTGACAAATTGCGTGTTTCAAGTGGTTAGGGTGGTCGTGTCATTGTCGAATTTAGTGTTTGGTAGGGTGGTTGTCGAGCTGTGTTTTTCGGTGAATGGAATTTTGGGATTGATTGTGAACAATCCATGATGAACCAAAGTCCTCTATTCGATGGTAAACCGTCAATTTCTCCAATTTTTTTTGTAAGATCTACTTCATTTTTGATTTTTTTTTCGCAGTTAAGAGGCAAGTTTGTAGAGGCAAGGCAGTTTAGAGGTGGTCGGTCTAGCAGTTGTTACTGCTACAATTGGTCCTCTTATCTGCTTCACTCTCATCCTCACTTCTCTCATAAGTCTCATCTCTCCTCCTCACCCTTCTTCTCCAAAATACCATGGCAGATGTGATGGAAGATGTTTCATTAAGTGGCACCAATACAATTAAATAAAGAAAATTTATAGGTATGTTATTAAATACTCAGTATATTTTATAAGAAAGTTATCGTATGCTGAGCTTTTGCTCAATGAGTCGTTTTGTCAAATAATGATATTGTATGAATATGAATGTATGATTACGAATCAATGTCAAATAATTATACTGCTGGCTTACTAATTCACTTGCTCATTTACTCACTTAATCATCTGCTAACTTTTTAATTCATTCTTTCACTTGATTATTGCTTTGAACAGTTTGTAATTTCATGATCATCTCCTCATTTGCCTTTTCACTCTTACTAATCCACTCTTTCATGTAATTGATCATCTACTCATATGGTAATTCACTCGGATGTTCATTTATTCACTCACTCACATGAGTTATTTTGTGTGTATGTTAGTCATTTCGATTATTATCAGTTCAATTGCTTATTCACTCACCCACATTACTCCATTAGTCGCTCGCTCAATCACTCACCCAATCATTTACTCTCAGAATTACTAATTGCATGTCCCCTTGCATCTGACCAGTCAAGAATACGCTAGAACTGAACTTATCTGATAATCTGTTCAAACTTAATCAGTTTAGTTTTGCCTAAATTGATTAAGTAAACTTAGGGGCTATTAGTCTATAACACTTATAAAGGTCTCAGACACATCACTCATTCACTAGATATGTTAGTCTTACTCATGCACATTTACTTATTAATTTCAATTACCCGATCATTCAAATTCTTGAATTGATTTTATAGTACAAGTGTGAATGGATGATTGATGGAGTGCTTGATGAAGAGTAGTAAGCTCATTCAGGGTCATGAATTCATAATTTTTCTAGAGGAGGGTATTGTGAAGAATTTGGAGGCCCCTTGTTCTTGCAGTGGAAGTTTGAAGGTAACTGTGTCATCTTTACTACAACTTGTTTGCTCTTTTGTAATCGATTTTGGTTGTTGGTTTGTTTGTGAAATTTTTTTTCTAATTGATTTATGTGTCAAAATAGTTTTAAGTTTTTATTCCATCAACAATTATTGTTTTTTTATGTAGATTTAGCTCAAAGATGAAAAAATAAAGATGACTGCAACTTCAGTTCTTGTTAGCTATATTTTTCTACTAACTAGCTAAAAAACTGCACTTGCTTTGCTTTGCAAGAAGCTGGGTGTTTTCTATTCCTACACCTTATGCCCATTTAATTTAGTTTGGCACATTGAGTTTTACTAATGTTAGTTACAAACTTTAACTATTTCATCATTTAGCTTCATATGATACACTACTTGGTCGATATTGATTGGATGCGAACTAATAAATTGCATCTGTTATCATTTTGTTTGATTTTTTATTCAAATATATTCAATGCATAGGTTTAGATGAATACTTGCTTGCTCAAATTTTGATTTCTCTTATCATTAGAATTAGGAAAGTCACTCTCAATCACATCGCTTTATGTTAAATTCTGTACATGGTTGCATCCAATTGAATTTAGATAATCTATCTTTGGGTCTGTTTTGTACTTTGTGCTCTTATAGTCGATGCTGCCTCATGCCCATGACCCGTGACGACGACGATGAGATGCTGAAGAATTGATGTGATTATCTGATAAGTAGTTATATGCTATCATTTTGGGTGCATTTTAGGAATCGTTTTCATACATATTTAGTGCTTTATAGATTAGTTTTGCATGTTTTAATTTAATTTTGGACCCTTTGATGCTTCACGCGTATTTTGTGTTTATGGTGAAGTTTTAAGCCCTTTTAGAGGAGTTTTGCAATGTCATCATGCAGAACATATGAAATCAAACAGCCGTAACTTTTTATTTACTCAATCTTTCTATGTGATTCTAACTGGAGATGATATCTTGTCTCGTTAGCTTCGCAACGATAGGTCATATGCCCCAAACCGATGAGCGAGCTGAAAGTTGTGATATTTTGAAGTTAAGTTGTCCAAATGTGATGTGGGAGAAGGCAACACGCGCGTGTTGATTTCAACACGTCCATGTTGACCTGTGTCCAGGAACTTCAATTTGGTTCAGTTTTGTCTGCCTCATAGCAACACGTCCGTGTTAACCTATTTCCAAAAACTTTTGTTTTGTTTTGTTTTGTTTGCCTTAGAGCAACACGTCCGTGTCACTTTGAACACGTCCGTGTTGACTTGACTTTCGAAGTTCCAAACTACATCGTTTTGCCTATATTGTGAGATTGTATAAATAGCCCCAATTGCTTTGGGGGGGGGGGGGTGTTAGCTGATTTTTTAGCACTTTTCTTTAAAAGCTCTTTTTTTCTAGGAAAAACAAAAACCCTTAAATTGTTGCAACCTTTTAGTTCATTTAGTGAATCTAATCATTGAAGAATCTCTCTTTTCCATCAATTTCAATCCATTGAATCTTCAAGTATCTTTCTCTCTCCTTTATTTTTATAATTTCTTGATTTATTTTCATGATTTTTTCATGTAACTTTGATGTTCTTGATTTCTATTATTATTGATTATTACTTGATTCTAACTTCAATATTACTCATGAATTATATGTTTATGATGTTTATTGTAATTTCCATGTATTGTGAGTAATTTGTTTCTAGGAATTGGGTGAAACCCTTAATGTAGTCATGGATAATTAGTTGCATGTTGGGGTTTAATTGTTTTAGGATTCTGATTAGTTAAGATTAAGGCGTTTTTATGCTTAGTTCTTGTGATTGATCACCATTAAAGCTTAATTCTTAATCTCCTCAATGAAGGATCGAAAGATGAAGTTGGGTTGTAGGTTCCCTTATTCTTATTTGACTAAAAGACCATGAAAATTGGGATTTCTAGCAAGGGATTTCTCCTTGTCATCGTTTTAATGCATACTTTTAGGCAATCCCTCTAGCTCGAAGGAGTAGTTGGGTGTTTTAGACGACATCCCTTAATTTTCCCATACAATTGTTACCTTGTTGTAGTTTTAGTTCCATGATGAAGTTGAGAGGTGTAGTCCAATTCTAGTCCCTTTTATTATTGAATTTCCTTTTTTACTCTTTAATCTAGCTAGTTTATTAGACTTGTTACTCAAATCACTCCAATAACTTGGCCTGACTTAGATTATTTAAACAATACCATTTGGTGGCTGATTCATTGCCTCTCATGGGTTCGACCCTTTCTTGCCCTTGCTAGTAGTTAGTAAGACCGAGTTAGGTTTATTATTTGATAGGTTGGCGACGCTCTATCATTATCCTCTCAATTTGAGTTTTAAATTGAAATAATTTGTATTAATGTAATCATTTACTGTAATAATTTGATATAATTAAAAATTTAATATAATTGATTAGGTTATTATTCTAATTATTTGATAGTGTTATTATCAAAAGATATTTTCTTTAGTGAAAGAAGTTTCTATTAGTATCATTTTTCAAGGAAAAATGATTCTAATAGATTTTAGGGTTTTTCTAAAATATGCCCCGGAGGTATTCGTTTTTCTAAGGTATATCCTAAAGGTTATTTTTTTCTCAGTTGCATCCCTAAACTAGCTATTATTAATTACCAATGACCACTTTGTTAACTTACTTAACTATTCGTTACCAAAGTCGTTGTTTGCTAGATTTTTTAATTATTAAATTTTATTTTGCAACAAAAATTAAAAGAGTTTCCTTTAACTCTTTTGTCTGTTTAAGCAAAAACACTATCAATGGTGCCTTCTTCATTCATTAGTCCTCTCTTTTCTCCTTACCTCTTAATGAAATTTCCTCACTACCTCTTTGTTTACTTTTTTGAGAATTTTTGTAAAAACCCAAATTCCAACCTGATATCTAATATTCCTCTTCCTTTAAAAAAAGAATTCTAAAATTCCTCCTTAATTTCTAACACCAATTATTGTATAATTCATTGATTTCTTTTCCCCTCAAAAAAGAACAATATTCATCTATTTCCAATTTTTCAATGGTAAGAAGGGAGAAAATGCATTAAATTAAGTATTATAGTTGCTATTTACAAGTGAATCTGAACGAAATTGATTAAAATTATCCTCATCTTAACATTTGAAATTAGACAAATGGGCGAAGTTATTGAAGAGCCATTGATGTTTAACTTCTAATCAATCATTTTAGAGTTTTGCTTGGATAATAGAACAAAACAAAGAGTTATTAGTACTTTGAACTCATTATAATGAATCTGATTGAAATAATGTTGAAGATGAAGTTGGGGATGAAAGAATTGATAGCTGAGGAGGAATAAGGGGGATGAGGAGATCAGAGAAGAGGAGATAAGTAGATGATTGAAGGATGAATTCCAAAAATCCATTTTTTTTTATTAAAACTAATATTTTCAAGAAAAAAAATTTAAAAACAAAAGAAAAGCAGATAATAAATTAAAATGGTAAATAAAATACATGCATAGGTTAATGTTAATTAAAATTAACTAGCTTAAGGGTATAGCTGAGAAAAATTGAAACTTTAGGACACACCTTAGAAAACTGAATACCTCAGGGTAATAACCTAGAAAACCCTTAAATTTTATTTTTAATACCAAAAACCACCTATTAGTATTGTTTCTAAGGAAAAAACGATACTAATAGATAGTCTAGTAGTATCATGTTTTTCTTGAAACGATACTAATAGTGGTTTATATTTATTATAAAAAAAGCTATTAGTATCGTTTTTAGAAAACGATAATAGCGTATGCTATTAGTTATGCCTCAATTAGTATCGTGTTAAAAACGATACTAATAGCACTATAAAAACGATACTAATGGACCTTTTTTTCTACTACTGATGGTTCTTCTCTCTTCCCGACAAGGACGCCTCCACTTGAGAGGACATAGCCTACGCATTCATGACCCGCTACAAAGGAAATACTCAAGATAGTAACTCTCAAAGAGAGCTTGAAATCATTAAATAAGGAGAAAAAGAAGGGTGTAACTCCTACCTATCTCGTTGGAGGGAAGTCGTGGCACAAATGGTAACAACACCACCTGAAAAAGGAGCGTTGACACTTTTGAAAAATTCTACCACATTGGGATCGAGATTGAAGACGACATTAACAAGGAAAGTGGAAAAGGAAAATGGGATAGCAATCCAGGGACCAGTCAAACAAAGAGAGCATCCACTTCCAACAACATCAATGCCGTCGAAGAAACTAGAGCTCTTTTTCGTCCGACGCGAGTACACTTCCTTGGGTATGAAATATACTCAAGTGTTTGAGAGACTCCAATCAAAAGGGAAGATTAGTCCAGTAAGGCCCACTCCGGACCCCACTCCATGTGTACCCAATGCTTTGGGGGCCCACGTGCCCTTTTGTTACAGGACGTTTGAATGTCGTGTAAGTTTGTTTGCATAGTGAGTATGCTTGGCTTGGGGGTGAGTCTAGAATCTCAAAACCCAAGTAGAAGTCACCATCGCCCTCCTTTAAGGAGCTGACGGAACCCCATTAGGTCATAGCCCAATGGCAAAAATGACAGCCAAGGATTCGAAGGTCTCATATCTGTGGATTCGGGGACGGGGGTAAGGACAACAGTAGGTCACAGTGTCCCCCCACGTATAGCGGCCTCTACTTGTTCTCATGTGTAATTTCAGAATCATAATATCGAATTACAACAATCATATTTTCGGTTTATACCTACAAACACCTATGGAAATAAGGCTAGTTGGGTTTTAGTTAATGGACACATAATTTTCGGTTTATCATGCATGAGTGATCGCTTTAGGATTAGGTTGTTTTTAATCTTATATTAGTGGAAACATCCTTTTAGGTCTTTTAACCTAAACATGAATTCTATGTGATTGGAAGCTTGAAAACATTTAGCATAGATCACATAGATCATCATCTCGATTATCTAATAAAGCTTTAAAAACACTTAATCATGCAACCAACTCATTTGATGAACTCAAGATGATGAATTCGATGTTGTTGGCCTCTCATTTGAAGTACCTTTCGTGCAATCGTCGACAACTTCTTTAGATTGAATGCTTGAAGAACTTTGATTAATAATGATAATAAAAAAAATTATGAAATGTTTTATAAGGTATAAGTTATGTGGAAGCCACAGTTTCCGAAAGAAGGCACGTAAACCAAGGGGAGTTGTCTATAGAGAAAGTGACAAGGTAGAGAGTGAGTGTGTGAAAGAAGAAGTGAATGGGAAGACGTGAAGTTGTGAGAAGAAGATGTCTATAATACCCCACATTTTCACGTATTATTCTAGTATTTTATACGTATGTTTTTAATATTTTTATTGAAAAATTATAGTCAATAAGAATAGTAAACAAAGCAAAATTAAATAAATTTTAATCAAAGTAATTATTTTATGTTTATAAATAATATGTTATGTTTAATTAAATATTTTGAAAAGTTTCTAAAAATAGAATTTTTAGAGTTTCCTAATTTGTTTTTAGAACAAGGGCACAAAAGTAATTTCAAATATTAAGGGTATTTATGTAATTGCACCAAATCCTACATTGGGACCTGTAAATACCCCTTAAAACCCCAAATTTTCAGATTTAATTTGCAACTTATTGATTTATGATTTCAAAAATTTATGGAGAAAAAAAATAATGTTGCGAAAAGAAAAGTCAGAAAATTCCCTAAAAAGAAGAAAAAAAAAGCAGTGTCGCCCCCTTTCTTCGTCGGCCTCCTACCCGTCGCCACCCCTTCTCGCGGGCGCCACCCCCCCCACGGTAGCCACCTGCTGCCCGCCGGCCACCTTCCTCCCCTAATTTGGTATTTTTTAATTCCTTTTATAAAAAAAATTCTTCCCTTTTTCATTTCATTCAATCTTGAAGTTATGAATTAGTTTGAAGCATGAATTTATTTGTTGATCATGAAATTTTAAATTAGGATTTATAACATTATGAAATTCTTGATTTTATGGGTTTTAATGATTTAAACTTAATATTATGATCATGAATTGTTGTTGGGTGAATTTATTATGATTTTATGAAGTTTAGATTGATTTTTAAAGGCTTTAAACATAAATTATATTGTTGTTCAAATTTTGCAATCATGAAAATCAATAGAATAAATATTATAAACATGTTTTGTCTTATGAAAAATTATTTTGAAGCATAGGTTTGATTCACGGTGTGGTTAGTGGATTGTGAAAGAATTTTATGATGAATTTATTATGTTTTTATGAGTTTTAGACGAATTAATAAAGGTGCAAATTTTTATTAACACATTTATGTCCAATAAAAATAGTAACATGTAACATATAAGTTATAATTGTTTTTAATGCATCTCAGTATTGTATATTGATCTTAAATCACGACTATAGTGTTTTAGGATCAAAATATAATATTTAGAAATGTCTAAGAGTGTTTTTAACGAAGCTTACAAAGCTGCTATTTTTGGAAAATTACCAAAAAATCAAGTATTTCGCAATAGAAATATTAAAATAAAGTATGGAATTGAATAGAGACCATATAGGGAATGTTTTGGAATAGTTTCCAATGTAGAAAGTTCGTTTAGAGTTGTTATAGAACTTAGTCAACAAGGTTTTAATTTAGTTTTGGTTTTCTCTATGTAGGAAACTTCGATCTAGTTGACTTTTAGAAGTTGTGGCGCAGCGCCACTACAACACAAGGTACGTAAGTAATAAGGACAAAGATAGAAACCAGATTCGTGCTTGGTTGATCTTATATGATATATTTGTTGTGCTTGAATTGATTGTAAATTGAAAAGTTTTATTAGAAGCACGATTTTATATTATTTAGACATTCCACAATTACAATAATATAAAATTCTTCAAGAGTATTTTGGAATGTTATGATCAGTTTAAAATTGGCCAATAGCTTATTGAAGAAGAAAGGCAGTTATTTAAGTTGGATAGTTACTTAATCAACAAAAAAAGTAGTTTGTAAATTTTTATTCACATAGTTAGTAGACGATAATGAGCAAATATTGTTATACATGTTGCCACTCACAGTTTAATGTGTGTCTGTGTGGTCAAGGAGAAAGTAAATAGTTAGCCTGTCACAGCTATTGTGTGGTAAAGGAAATTTAGTTTAATTGAAGGACGCACATAAAATTATTTTTAGAATCACTTCAAATCAAAGATAATTAATATGATTTGAGTGCTTGTATGCATGCTTTTATGTGTTGCTATCACTAGTAGGAAAAGCCTTTATTAGTAATGTTTTTCAACCATTACTATTAGAGCCGTTACTAACAGCGTTGTTTATTACTACCTGATACGAAACAAGATGATAACTTCGAAGGTTTGTTGATGGCTTCTAAGAATGATGCAGGCATGGGGAAATAATGGCTTTTGGGGATTCAAGGCTTTTGGGATCTTCAAAGACATCATCATGGGTGTGTATGGTGACACACGAAAATACTTGATCATTGAAGCAAAGGAAAGAATGGTGGAATTAGGGGAATAAGATGGTTTTGCCTATGAGTTTTTCCCACTTCACTTGATAGAGTTTTTCCCACTTCACTTGATAGGGTTTTCTCATTTTTGGCATTGAGTCTTTTTATTCTTGAAGTGTCTTAATCATCATTTACAACCTTATACACATGAAGAATGAATTCTTGAAAGTTTCTTGATTAAAAGATTGAATCTTGAAAGGTTTCTTGAAGATTTGTAAAAAAAGGCCTAAAGATGATCATCGCAATCTTAAACTGGATATTCCTGAATTCAGTGGAGGTTTGGATCCTGAAAAATTCTTGGATTGGCTAAGAAGGATTGAATGAATCTTTAAATATAAAGAGTATGATGATCGAAAATCATATAAGATTGCAGAATTAAAATTGACGGGCTTGGCTAGCTTGTGGCTTGAAGGTATGCAAAACAAAAGAAAGAAGGATGGGAAGTCCAAAGAAGCCACTTGGACGAAATTAAAGAAGGAGATGAGGAGACGTTTTGTTCCTCAAGATTACAGGCAAAGTAACTTCATAAAGATGCATACTTTAAGGCAAGATCGGAAATCAGTTGAAGAATATACATCTGAATTCCTCAATTTGATCACCATCTGCGATCTAGAAAAAAAGGAGGATCATCAAGTTGCTCGTTATGTTGCTGGTCTAGATGAAAGAATAAGGGAAAAGGTGGAATTACAACCTTATTGGACCTTTGATGAAGTTTGCAAGGTTGCATCTAAGGTTGAGAAGCAATTTTCGAAAAGACCAAGTACTTATTCGAAACCCTTTGTGAAGAAAAAAGGTGCCATTGTTTCATTTAAACAAAATTTCGATTCCACTTCAAAAACCCCTCCATATATCAAGGATAAAGGCTCTGCTACTAAGCCTCCACCCCCTGAACAACGCACATGTTCAAGTGCAAGGGTCAAGGCCATATCCAGAAGGATTGTCCTCATTCAAGGGTTCATACTACTCGAAATTGGACAGATGATGAAAACTTTGAAGAAGAGGAGAATGAGCAACAGGAGGATGGCGGAAATTATGATACTCAGGAAGAGGAGATTGAAGAAATTGCTCCTGAGGTGCATGGCCAGAGTTTAGTCCTCCGAAGGGTTTTGCAATCTAAAGTTGCGCCACCTACAGAGAATCAGAGGGATAAAATTTTCATCACCAGGTGCAATGTTTTAGGGAGATTATGTGATCTGATAATTGATTCAGATAGTTGCACTAATGTAGTCTCCACAGTATTGATCAAAAAATTGGAGATTCCTACCACTGAACATCCTCAACCGTACAAGTTACATTGGCTCAGTAACACAAGTGACGTCAAGGTAAACAAACAGGCTCTGGTTAGTTTCAAGATTGGGAATTTCGAGGATCATGTGCTCTGTGATGTGTGTCCTATGGATGCGTGCCACATATTGCTTGGAAGACCGTGGCAATATGATAGATTCGTATAGTTTGATGGGAGAACAAACATATACATCATTAGGAAACAGGCACAAGGAAAACCAGTTGCGCTGAAACCTTTAGAAAGTTCGAAATTTTCGAAAGATGTGAGCAATAAGAAGGGTGTTTTGTTGATTGATGAGAAAGCCATGGTGCAAGAGGTAAATAATTGTGAGAAGTTCTATGTGTTGATGGCTAAGGAAGTGCAAGAGAAAGCAACGAGCATCCCTCGTGAGTGGCGCCCCTTATTGCACGAAATTCAAGACATATTTCCTGAAGAATTACCACCAGGGCTGCCACCCATTAGAGGAATCGAACACCAGATTGATTTGGTTCCTGGAGCTCAAATTCCTAATAAACCAGCTTACAGGTGCAATCCAGAAGAAACAAAAGAAATTCAAAGACAGATTGAAGAGTTGATGGCAAGAGGATATGTTAGGGAAAGCATGAGTCCATGTGCAGTACCAACATTGATTGTTCCTAAAAAGGATGGATCATAGAGAATGTGCATTGACTCTAGGGTTGTGAATAACATCACCATCAAATACAGGTTTCCTATTCCTCGATTGGATGATTTATTGGATGAATTGTTTGGCTCACAAGTATTTACCAGGATTGATTTGAGGAGTGGTTACCACCAAATCAGAATGAAGGAGGGTGATGAATGGAAAACAGGGTTCAAAACTAAACTAGGACTCTATGAATGGTTAGTTATGCCTTTTGGACTTACTAATGCTCCTAGTAATTTTATGAGATTGATGAATGAAGTTTTGAAGCCTTTCATTGGAAAGTTTGTGATACTTGGATGATATATTGGTATATAGTGCAAGTGTGGAAGATCATCTGCAGCATGTAAGAGAAGTGTTTGAAACTCTGAGAAAGCAGAAGTTGTATGCTAAGCTCGAAAAGTGCTCATTCATGGTCCCAAGTGTGACGTTCTTAGGTTACATTGTTTCTAAGGATGGTGTTTCAGTTGATCCTTTGAAGGTGGAAGCTATTAAATCATGGCCAGTTCCGAAATCTGTGACTGAGGTGCGTGCTTTTCATGGTTTAGCTTCTTTCTATAGAAGATTTGTGAAGAATTTCTCTTCTGTAGTAGCACCTATGACCGAGTGTATCAAAAAGAACAAAGATAAGTTTGAATGGACCAAGGATGCGCAAAAGGCATTCGAGTTGGTGAAGAAATTGCTTTGTCAAGCTCCTATCTTATCTTTGCCAGATTTTTCGAAACCTTTCGAATTTGAGACAGATGCTAGTGGCGTGGGGATTGGTGCAGTGTTGGTTCAAGGTAAACGGCCTATAGCTTATTTCAGTTAAAAATTGAACGGAGCACGGTTGAATTACTCTACCTATGACAAAGAATTATATGCTATTGTTCGAGCATTGGATCATTGGAGTCATTATATGCGTCCAAGTCATTTTATATTGCATTCTGATCATGAGACTTTGAAGCATATCAATGGCCAACATAAACTCAATCCAAGACATGCTAACACTACAAAAAAATGTCGATATAGCGACGGATTATTAGGGACGGATTTAATTCCGTCACTAAAGTAGGGACGGATTCAAAAATCCCTAATTTTAGTGACGGATTTGTAATTCCGTCACTACTATATCCAACCATATTAAAGTAGTGACGTATTTCAAAATCCGTCACTAAATTTAGGGACGGATTTTAAAAATCCGTCCCTACATTTCTTATAGTTAATATATTAATTTTGTATATAGAATAACATAAGTTGTGTGGTGGTGAAGTTAGTAAGAGTGTCACTTTGTGACTGTGAGGTCACATGTTCGAATCTTGTCAACAACTTCAATTTGTTTAGTAAAAAAAAACTTTTTTTTAAAATGAAAATAAAATTAGTCACTAAATTTAGTGACGGATTTCTGAAATCCGCCCCTAATGTAGTGACGAAATTTAGAGACGGATAATTTCCGTCTCTAATTTAGAGACAGATTTTTTGTAATTCGTCTCTACTTTAAATTAGCGACGAAGTTTTTAGGAACGGTGTTGATCTGTCACTACTTCCGTCGTTAACCCTATATAGTGACGGAATTTGAAGAAGTAGAGACGAATTCAATCCGTCCCTAAAACGTGTTTTTTGTAGTGTAAGTAGGTTGAATGTTTGCCATCTTTTCCCTTTTCATCAAAGTACAAAGAAGGCTAATCTAATGTGGTTGCTGATGCTTTATCAAGGAGTTATGCTTTAATTGGTGTCCTTAATTTCAAATTGCTTGGTTTGGAGTTGATTACACAATATTACGAGCAAGATGGAGATTTTAGACCTATTTATTCACAAATTTCGAAGGTTCAATGGGATCTTATGTGCTACATGATAGATTCTTATTCAAAAGGAATCTACTTTGTATTCCTAAATGCAGTATTCGTGAATTACTAGTCAGAGAAGCACATGGGGGCGGAATCGCAGGTCACTTTGGTATTACAAAGACATTGACAATGTTGCAAGAGCATTTTTATTGGCCTAGAATGATTGCTGATGTGGAAGTAGTAATATCACAATGTGCTGTTTGTCAAAAAGCCAAGGCATCCTTCCATCAAGGATTCTACACACCATTGCCAGTGCCAGAAGCTCCTTGGGATGATATTTCTATGGATTTTATAGTGGGATTGCCTAGAACTGCAAGGCAAAAGGATGCTATAATGGTTGTGGTTGACAGGTTTTCGAAGATGGCTCACTTCATACCTTGCCACAAGACTGATGATGCTGTCAATGTTGCAGAACTGTATTTTCGAGACATTGTTAGGTTACATGGAGTTCCGAAAACAATTGTCAGTGACAGAGACACGAAATTCACGAGCTATTTCTGCAAATCATTGTGGCATTTGATAGGGACAAAATTGCTCTTCAGTACTTCTTATCCACAAAAAGATGGTCAAACTGAGGTCACAAACAGAACCCTAGGTGTTCTACTTCGTGGTTTGGTAAGTAAGACACATAAAGATTGGGACTTGAAGTTAGCTCATGCAGAATTTGCTTATAATTATTCACCTACATATGCAACTAAACATTCACCTTTTGAAGTTGTTTATGGAATCAATCCCAAGCTACCTATTGATTTCGTGGCTATTCCTAAAGGTGAGTTCGTTCACAAAGATGCTTTAGCTAAAATTGAATACATGCAGAAGTTACATGCACAGGTTAGAGCAAGGATTGAGCATGTGAATGATATCTATAAGACAAGAGCTAACAAGCATAAAATCAAACACACATAAAAGGAAGGAGATTTAGTATGGTTACATCTAAGAAAGGAAAGATTTCCTAATCAAAGGAAAAACAAACTAATGCCTAGGTGTGATGGACCATTCAAAATCGTGAGCAAGATCGGGGACAATGCATATAAACTCGAATTGCCAGGTGAATATGGTGTGCATGCCACGTTCAACATTGGTGATTTGTCTCCTTATCTTCCTGATGATCAACTTCGAGGTTTGAGGACAAACTCTTTTGTAGAAGAGGAGGATGATATGAAACAAGATGATAACTTCGAAGGTTTGTTGATGGCTTCTAAGAATAATGCAAGTATGGGGGAAATAATGGCTTATGGGGATTCAAGGCTTTTGAGATCTTCAAAGACATCATCATGGGTGTGTATGGTGACACACGAAAATACTTGATCATTGAAGCAAAGGAAAGAATGGTGGAATTAGGGGAATAAGATGGTTTTGCCTATGAGTTTTTCCCACTTCACTTGATAGGGTTTTCTCATTTTTGGCATTGAGTCTTTTTATTCTTGAAGTGTCTTAATCATCATTTACAGCCTTATACACATGAAGAATGAATTCTTGAAAGTTTCTTGATTAAAAGATTGAATCTTGAAAGGTTTCTTGAAGATTTGAAGAAAAAGTCACAAAATAGCGCAAACTTAGACGGTTTGTTCTTGCGTCAATTTTGGCGTTTTTTTGGGTGATTTGCGTAAATCTGATTTTTGTGTAATTCTGGTTGTAATTTGCTAATTATCTTGATTAGCAAGATAAGAATAAGTTTGTTAAGATATTTCTCAGATTAGATAGAGTTTGTTAGGATATTTTAGCAAGTTGCATGACATGCAGTGATGATGTGGCATTCTTATCTTGTGAGTCATTGATGATTATGATGATTCACTAGATTAGGGTGAATATCCCTAATGTTGTGCGTGTAAAATTATCTTAGTTTAGTTAGGATTTGTTGATGATTATGACTATAAATAATCTCAACATTAGCTTGTAAAAATTCAGATTAGTGAATTCAATAAACATTGATTGTTTAAGTTTGCTTGTTTTCTACAAAACAAATAAAACCGAAAGTGAGGAAAATTTTCGAGTGTGTGAAATTTTCGAACACTTTGTGAGAGTTGGTGCTTAGGCTTTAGACTCTTGTGAGGGTAGTTTTAGGAATTGAGGGTGCATTGCTTTAATCAATTCATAAAATTATTCGACCTAGATCTTTTTTCTTAGTGCTCGACTTTAGAGAAAACCGAATTAGTTTATATCTTTGTGAGTGGCGATTTTTATTATCAATATTCACATCAGTACCGTTTTTTAAAAATGGTACTAATGGTCACTATTAGTACCGTTTGTTGGAAAAAAGGTACTAATAACATACCTATTAGTACCATTTGTTTTAAAAAAGGGTACTAATAATGAGGCATAAGAAAACGGTACTAATAGAGCTGTTGACTAATTTTTGTATTAAATAATGCTAATATATTGTTTTAATGCCTGTTAATTATATTCCCATCCTCTTAGGTATCTGCCATATATGTATCCTCCCGGCTTCGATTTTGTTGACAAACTAATATGTAAATTACAACAAATTTCCGAGAAAATCAAATATTTAATGATTATTAAATTGTATTCATACACATACACTAAATAACATTCAAGTTTAAATATTACATACATCAACTTTGAAATTAGTGTTTTGGACTTAACGTACTTTTAATATAAATTACAACATATTTAGGACAATAATAAATTTAGTCTAAAGAACTTTGCCCATATTTCACAAATCTCATCCAATTCCTTTTTGATGTACGCGGCAGATCTTGTAGTATAAACCTTCAAAACAATGAGAAAGAAGATATCACAAAGAAGTCCGCAATATATAATATAATAACAAGAATGTAGGACAGAGTAAACTTTTTGATCGTCAATAAAACATAATCACAACATACAATATCCACACTCATATCACTATGCTACATTGATGGTTATTCATATCACATTAACACCTTAAAAGTGATATATTTAGCATTTCAATTCTCAACTTCAAAACTTCACCAACTTCTCAAATTAATGTCAATCACAACACAAATCACAATACACAAAGGAAGAAAATGTTCATAACTATTTCCTCTCGAAAACTTCACCAAGATCCCAAATAAATACCAAACACAATGCATACAAGAAGTGGTGTTCATAACCACTTCTCTGAAACTTCACCAAAATCACTACATAAGGCACTACAAGTTGCTACAATGATTCATAAAGAATAAATAAAGTAGTAAACAACCTACCTTTAATTGCTTCACATCACCCTTACATTCGCCAACTTTCTTTACTATCTCATGCATGTACCTCCCACGTAGTAGCCATAAAAATAAAATAATAGATTTGTAAATTCCATTCATTATTAAACTACACCATACAATATTGACCCATATACCTCTACTCGTACGACATGCAAGATATTTTTAGTGCTTTCTTTGCTCCTTGATCTATATGACTTGTAAGCACTACAATGATTTCAAAAATTTAGTTGAACACGAGGTATCATGATTACTAATTTCATTTAACAATACCAAGTCTAAAGACTTACATGTCAAAAACATTTTCGCAACTTAGTTGACGTGGCTCCTGTAATGCCAAAGGGTCATGCTGATACATTATGCCATTACATAACTCAATAGCCATGAGAATCCAGTGGTTGCTACATAAAACACGATAATCCATCATTATACTCATAAAATTAAGTTGCAATCATGGAAGTACCAAAGTTAAAATTAAGTCATTCGTACTTTTCATTGTATGGGACTAGAATCATACGATACTTTGAATGCTTCTTCTTCAGCTCGCTATTCAAAGCATGTTTCACATATCCCACTACATCGAGAAAACTTCGCTTGCATTCCTCTCTAGAAATTCTATGGGGCCAAAGAAAAGTTATGTACTCCCCGTCAAAGGTAGACATAACTTCTTTAATTAAATAGCTATAAATGAAACATGATATATACATAAACCACATCATAAACACATATAAATTAGAATTTGAAGGCATACAAAAGGCTCATAAAATAAACTTAGCTTTAAAGGCATAGTAAAAACAACACAAGAAATAATATGTGATTACCGAATGTAGACATGGATAACCGAGACATTTATGCACGCTCCTCTAATCATTTCATCGACGTCGGTAGATGTAACCCGAACATCTTGATCTTCCTTATTGAGGTACAACAATGGCGCCTTGAATGTAACACAGACGCTTTGATAATTGTCCTCAACCATGAGCATGTTCAGTAATTCACATTCTTCCAGATTGAATTCACAAGTTGCTTTGGACCTGATATAAGAAGTGCCAGCATTAAATACTTGAGCTTCATGTATAGCCAAGGAGGCAAGTTGTATATAGTCAACAAAAATGGCCATGAGCTATGTTGAGTACTGAGTGTACCATAAAGATTCATCCCATCTGCACTTAAGCCAAGTCTCAGGTTCCTATGCAACTCGCAAAACACTGGGAACTCGTTATTTATGTCATCCCTCTGTTTGAATCAGTGGGATGCCTGATTAGCCCATCTTTCATTCTGCCCTCATGATGCCACACCATGTTCTTAGCATCAACCTGAATTGTAAAAAGCCTCTTGAACCTCGGAATAGTCGAAATATACCATAACACCTTTGCTGACGGCAGTTTCTTACAACTACTTTGATCAACTTCTACATTCTTGTAGCGCGAAACTCCGCATTTCGGACATGCATCCAAGTTCTCATACTTCTTTCGATACAACGCACAATTATTAGGACACGCATCTATCTTGGTGTACCCTAACTTAGGGGTTGATCAATTTCTTAGCATAATAAGCAAACTTAGGCATCACATTCTATGGGGGCATCATGTCCTCTATAACTTCTAGGAAATTTGATAAGCCTACATCACTCAATCGATGCTTAGCTTGCAAATTACAGAAGACTATCACCGTAGAGAGTTTCGTATACTTATTACAAGTCGGATACAAAGGCGTCTTTACGGCATTTGACAAATCCTCAAACATGCGAGGATTTTCATTGAGATGGTCTCCAGTTGCATCCATCATATCATTCATTTGATCTTCTGGTATTCCATCAAATTCATCCTATTCAATGTCATTACCGTTGTAAGGATTAACAATTGGGTTCCCGTCATTTGCATAATCATTGCCATCCACAGAATCCAACGTTTCTCCATGCCAATTCCAAGTTTCATAATCAGCCCTAAAGCCACGGCGATACAAGTGATTTTTAATCAAATTTATGCCATCCCGTCTCTTTACATTACCACAATCCCGACAAGGGCAACATATCAATTTCTTGCATTTTAGCCTCTCTTCTTCTACAATTTGATGTTTTAAGGTTGCATTACAGAATTTTGTAACCTCTTTCTGAAATGGCTTTTCCCGTCGATCACCATACATTCAACTATGTTTCATTTCTATGAACAAAACAACAATCACTCCAATGACAATTACATAGTAACAGACTTATTAAACATTCTATGAGACTTATATGCAAAAAAAAAGAAAAAAGAAAAAAAAAAAAACATTAAGCATGCTATTAATAATTTTCCATATACTAGTACAATTGATCAATCACAATTGATATACATAGAAAATTATACTTCCGTACATGGGTAATGAGTGCATCTAAAGGGTCACTTTTCACTCCAGCCTAACCCATCCTTGCACGTGTAACCTCACTAGCATATATTTCCCCTCCTTTTAGTTCTAAAGAAAATTTGGCAGCATCTCCCTACTGTTCTTCAAGTACACTATGTAGACGATTACTCATATACATATGCACTCGAAGAACATGTAGAGAAATGGTGGACCGAATTTTCTTTAGATCCAAAAAGAGGGCAAATATTTGCATCATAAGTGAGATTACACGTGCAAGAACAGCCCAAACCGGGGACTATTCAAGAATTATTCCTAATGAATAAGTCTTGAACGGGTAACTAGGCTTATGATAATCCAATAACAAATCATTTAAGCATACACCAATCAATTATACACTCCTTATCATCCAAATTGTGACAAGAAAAAGGCATACCAGGAAAAAATATAACTTGCACACCAAGAGAAATGGAAGGTTCAAAGTAATGGTAGCTTAGTTGGAGCGGCACCAAAAACAAGACCGTATCGTAACAGCAAATCTGAAAGACAAAACACACACACATGAGTGACTATTGATACAGTTTTAGGCATTCAAGCTTCAATGTGTACCTTGATCAAATAAGTGTTAGCGAACATCATAAGGAGTGGATGTTATAATGTTACATTTCTCAATTATAATTAGTGACCATTATTAGAAATTAAAATTAAAATTAAAATCAAAATCAAAAAATTAAATGAAAACATGCATACCTCTTAAACAAAATTTTTGGAGTCCTTGTCCTTTTTGTTCCTCTCCAAGTGCTTGCAGATAGCTACAGCCTTCTGATAAGATGGTAGAGGATGATCCTCGGGGATTTCAGGAGCAAGACCTATAAAACAAGAACATGATAAGATTTAGTTTCTGCTTTACTCCCCACAAAAAAAAATATATGAAACCCAACACTCAAGGATATGAAAGAGTTGCATTCAGCAAGAGTTTATTAGTTAAGAACCATTACAAATTCTAGTTGTTAGCATACGAACAAGTCGAAAACTGAACAAACATCAAAGGCCGTGACCCAAAGAATTATTATAGTTTCTCCACTAAATGAGTCATATTATATAATCATATCAACAAAGGAGTAAAAAAAGGCAAAGGCTAATATTCTTATCCATAGTAGAAAGAATAATACATTTCCGAAGAAGAAATGCCAAAAGCTAATATTCTTATATAATCAGCTTACTAACCTAGTCATCATACACTTTAATATGGAATATGTTAATTTCTACAACTTGTAATTTGGAGTATGACATTGATGTGAAGTCGGTAAATCATGACTTTCGAGGGGTGCCTTATCCAAGAGTGTTTTTGTGGACAATCATTATAAACCTTTTTCCTTTTTATTGTTTCTCATTGCTGTAACTGTATCCCAAATAGATGTCCTATTATCCCTTTTGGTAAGTTTTACCATATCGAAGCTTTTTTGAAGGATACTCTTGAGGAAAGTTGACTAACAAAATGTTAATTCTAGAAGGAGAATAAGCATTTCCTGGATTTACAAGAGTCAAAAGTGCAAAAGTGATGGAATATGTATGTTTCTGTGGTTGTTCTTATGTGGCCCTGTGATTCTTTGTAGGCTATGGCTCGGTATGTTTGTCATGTAATAAACTATCTCTCCGTGACTGGTAGGTCTCTTTTTGATTATACTCTTTCTAAAAACTTTCTAATGCATACATTGATATTTAAGATGCCCTCAAATTTATTTAGTTATCAGCTTACTGATTCGAACAAAATCATTCACAAACCAGAAAACTTATTACGGGCTATGCAAACACAACTCAAAATCTACCTGAGCAATTAGAGAAAGATAATTTTGGGTAGGGAGTGGAGAACACAAAAGCTTTTGAAGTTCTTAAGACGGTCATAACACGAGAACCAGTTTAAGACTACTACAGAAAATTCAGAATGCTGAGAGTACACTTTTGCACTCTTGGATAAGCAGATAGGGCGCTAGAATCATAGTAGTGAGGGATCATATGATTCGTGATTCTCACGAAAAATGGATTAGAAAGTCCTTAGAGAAGTGGTTTTTGTGTACCATTACTCATAGAGTAGTTTCTTTCTGGGTCTTATGGTCATGTGTTGGGATGGATTTCACTATATCCTCTAAGATGTAATTGATATCAAGGTCAATGACATGTTTTCTCTTTGTACAGGTGCAAGAATCTCTTGGATGCAGATTAGCAGAGGGATTCAGGTGATTTCTTGGGAAAGAAATTGGTTCCTAAAGTTTGCAAAGAGAAGAGACATGCTAAGCATACCTTTCCTGCTACTATCATCGTAGCAAGAGGGGTACAACATGCATTGGACCAAAGAGAGTTTCTTAAGTAGTATGATATGTGTGAAGAAATGTACGCAAAGAACAAAAAGAACAAGCCTCAATTCATTTTCTTCTTATTCATTAGTCCCTCGCAATTTTCCGGATTGATTTATATTCTGGTTTAGGAAGGCCTAAGCTGTCAATTTCATTTCTTACTAATCGAACAAAATTCACTAACGGAAGGCGAAAATTTCATCAACAAAATTACATGCAAATACCTAGATCTAACTTTGAACATTAATCTGAAAAAAAAATTACAGAAATTCACAGACCAAAAACCGAAATTCAAACAAAATTCACAAACCAAAAACCAAAAATGAAAAACAAAATTCGAACAAAATTGCTCACAAACCAAAATTCGAACTCAAAGATTCGAATAAAATAAATTCTGGAGTTCAGAAAACCTAGATCTAACATTGAACATCAATCTTAAAAAAATAAAATTACAGAAATAAAATATTAAATGAAAATTAAAATTACAGACCTGAAATTGACGAATTGAAAGTGAGGCGAGAGTGGGTGAGGGATTCAAAACTGAAATTGAAAGTGAGCTGGAGTGAGAGTGAGAGTGAGAGGTTGTGAGACTATGAAAGTGCGTGAGAGATTGTAGATAGAAGGGGAGAGTATATGTACGTGCGAATTGCATTAGTGGGCGTTTAAGTAAAATCAATTACTACCGTTTGTCCTTAAAAACGGTACCAATGATAAGTTTGCATAAAATTTTGCACACATTCAGTAGTACCGTTTGTCAAAATCCCGATACTAATAATCATCTATTAGTACCATTTTTAGAAAAAACGGTATTATTAATGAACTATTAATACTGTTTTTAAAAAAAGGTACCAATGATATACTATTAGCACCGTTTTTAAAAAACAGTACTATTATTGTACTATTAGTAACGAACTTTGGAAAACGAAACTAAAAGGGCGTTACTTATAAGCAATTTTCTACTAGTTATGTGTGAGTCATAACATTGTTAAACCGGTTAATCACGTAAAGTAAAAGAGGATTCGCACCAAAACACTTGGAACATATATACCTTGAGTATGAACAATAGGGGGAGTCGTACGGAACAGTGATATATGACTTCTAACTGGAATATAAGACGTTGTACTCTTTTATATTTTTAATGCGCTGGAATTCCGTCACTTTATGTGACATAGGTAATACCTTCTTGGAGTTGGTGCCAAATAGGGCAATTTTCAAGGAACGTTCAATGCGAAATCCAAAGTTTAAATATAATAATTAATTTATTTAAAAGTTGAGCCTATGCACAGGTGAAGAGTTGTCAACGGTAAGGTGTATGCATTCTTTTATTTTATTTTATGTTGTTCTTGTTGCATAGTCTTTAGTAGTTATGTACTCAGCTTTGCTGACTGTTTTTTTGTGTGCATGGTTTTGTCTTGGACTTAGCCCTATGATGACCCACTTGTTGGCGAGTAGTTGTTTAGGATAAGAAAAGCTATAGGTACAAGTGGGCATATGTCATTCATACTTGGCTGGAGTGAGAGTGCTTCATTGTAGTTTTCGTAGTTTCTTAATTTATTCGCTTATGGTGTTATTTAACTAGTATTGGATGTTCTTTTATTTTTGAAGTTCAAGATTTTGGTGTAGAAGGGTCATTAATATTGTTCCGAAGTGTAACAATGTTTTAAGTTGATTTTCTTTTGGTTTCTGATGATTTCAGTTTGAGATAATTTTTGAAGTTTAAGTTTTATATTGGTTTGGTTAAAGACTTCCATTGTAGTACTTTGATAAATGCTTTAGCCATTATCATGGTGGCGGTAATGCTTTGGTTTTTCCTTGTTATTTAGGAGTTTTAATAATTATTTTTCTATAATATTTATAATATATTTTCCGAAAAATCTAGAGCAGGAAGTTAGAAAATTCCAGGGTGTTGCAAAGTGGTTACCAGAGCTTAGTTTTCGAAATAATATAAAATTTTATTTTTGGGGTACCCTAAATTTTATTTTGGGAAAGAGGAATTTCTTATTTGAGGAAGTTAATGGAAGGAAAATTTTTCTAAAAATATTAATTCCCGATAATAGAATGTTTAAAAAATATATGTTTTAAAATCATTTACATGTGCAGGTATACAAGGAATTCAGGTATGTACTATGTGTTATTGCTTTAATATTATGTGGTCAGATTGGGTAGGAAGTTTGGGCATGTAAGATAGACTTTATTTCTTTTCTTTCATGCATTTAAGTACATGTTTTGAGATGTTTCTTATGTGATTAGTTATGAGTAAAAGAAATTGTATGTTAGCCACCAGACCTTTTTCTTTAGAACTGTTAGCTTGGTTTTGTTGTGGGATGGATGACCCATTAGTTTTAAGCGTCGTGCAGAATGGTGGATAACATGCCTAGAAAAGATACTTAGATGGGGACGTTGGAAAAGAAGGACTATGAGAGTCCACCCCAATATGTCTGGAAATACGATTTTATTGTTGGTACATGACTACGGTGTTGAAGGTACTATAGTGAGAACAACTTGATCATGTATCTGCCCTAATTGTTAGTTGTTTTCCAAACCGTCCACCCTACCTGGAGATTAAGGCAAAGTTCAGTGTCTATAATTTTGCTGAAGGACTTTATAATTACACCAAGTATAAAGATGCAATTGGTCAATGGGTTTGCAATTGGAGGTATTTGGAAGGTTATATTGCGAGGAAGGAGAAGGAGTTCCAAGAGTCGAATGCAAGTGAGGAGACCCCACCCACACCAAGTCCAAGTGATCAGGAAGATTTATGAGATGGTTGTGAAGGAAACTACTTCTAGTTCACGAAGTTACGAATCGAAGGATAGCTCGTGCTATGAGATCGAGAATCCAAATCCATTAATCCCGGTGTATGTAGATCTGGTATCTGATTCTGAGGGTGAAGAGGAGCTTGACCCTGAGGAAGATATGTTGAAGATACGGAGGAAGATATGGAAAATACTGTGAAGGTTGATCTTGAGTTTATGCCTAAGAAATATTTAATGTCGAAGGACAAAAAGGATAATGTTAACGTTTAGAAGTTTTATTATAGATATGAGTTAGCTAATATTGTTTAGCATTGTTAATGTTTATATAGTTGGACATTTTAGATTGTAGTTTTCTTAATGAATAAGTGGCAGTAAGCCATAAAGAAACATTAGGAGGAATTAATCAATAAGAGTTCTTATGGGAATGATGCAATAAATGAGACAGTTCTTTTACGAATTGAAGCCTCAAGTAAAGTAGAACCAACGAAATTATTTTTATTAATTATGTGTTTATTCTTCTTAATGGTTGTGTAAACAATCATAACTAAGTGAATCATTCGCTCTAAAAGAATGAAAACTTCTTTTGTGATATGAATTGAGAAAATGTTTTGTGTTGTAAGTTTATGTTGTTCTAATTTAGGGTTAGACATAGTTTAATATAAAGGTCTTTTCCATCTACATGAGAAATAGGATGGCTGAATGTAACAACAATCAGCTCATTGATGTAGTGAGGCAATTAGCTACTTTAGCTGAACAGTTAGCTGCTAGAGGAAATGAAAATCGTAATGACCCTGCAAGGGAACTTTTCAAGAAGATTTCTCAAAGTAAGCCACCCACAAAGAGAGCACAATCCAACTATTCTAGAGGGATGGTTGAGAGAATTTAACAAGCTGCTCAGAGCAGTTTAGTGCCCCGAAGAGCTTAAGGTGAACCATGCAGTTTGCTATTTGAGAGGAGAAGCTGATCTTTGGTGGCCACAAAACGAAGCTATGATTAGAGCGTTTCAAGGGTTCAATTGGGATGTGTTTCAGGAACATATCCGCAATAAGTTTTATCCCGTGTTCCTTCAAAAACAGAAAGATGATGAGTTTCTGGAGCTTAAGATGGGAAATATGTTTGTTACTCAGTATTAATCTAAGTTTATAGAGTTGTGGTTTTCTAAGGAGGTTGTGGCAACCGAGAAATTGAAGGCTAGTCGTTTTGAGAGAGGGTTACCCTTAGACATCCAGTTGCAGTTAGCCGGGAAAGTCTTGGAGTCTTTGGATGAGCTATATGGTAGAGCTGGACATTTGTATGCCCTATACCAGAAAAGGAAGGAGGTGCTGAAAGATGGTGAGACGAGGGAGAAAATAAAGGATGGTGGAGGAAACTTCAACCAACAAGGGAGTCATGGTGGATTTAAGAAACCTCGTTTCAACAACAACTTCCAGGGTAACATGGGAAACTTTGGGAAGCCTGCTAATGGAAATTGGAATAGGGCTCAAATGGCTAACCAAGGAGGTCGTGTGTATTTCTACAAGAAGTGTCCTAACAATCACCCCGGAAGGGACTGTGCTGGTAACCCAGTGACTTGTCGGTTGTGTAACAAGCTTGGACACCGTGAGTATGAGTGCTTCTCAACAAACAAGGGAAAGGAGGGTCAAGGTTCTCAATTCAAAGGGAACTCAACAGGGGGTCAGCAAAAGGGTTTATAAGGAACCACGGGAGGAAAGGCAACAACTCAAGCCGCGAATAGAAATGGAAGTGGAAATGAAGGAGGTAAGGCTAAGACCTCGAATACTGGAAAGTTGAATGTGATGGCTTCAAGTGAAGCTGATGCTAGTAAGGATGTAGTGACTGGTACATTCTCTATTCACTCTCTTCCTGTTAAAGTTTTGTTTGATTTTGGGGCAACATATTCTTTCGTATCCACTAAGATTTTGGAAAAGTTAATACCTGTGTTGGAAAAAGTAGATACAATAGATATGTTAATAGTGTTACCATCAAGACAAGAAATACAGTGTTAAAGGAGATTTTTGTATGTTCCAATTGAAATGGAGGAAGTGGAGTTTAAGGCTAACCTGATTGGGTTTGATTTGGGTGACTTTGAAGTGAGTCTAGGGATGGATTGGTTGAGTGAGCATAAGGCTGAGATTTTGTGTGAGCCACAAAAGATCTCGTTATTTAATAAGGTTAAGAAAGTGAGCAATTGGAGGGCAGGAAGGCCAAAACATAACAAAATAATGTCAGTAACGAGGTTTGTTAGGTTTGTGAAGAGTGGTTTTCCAATTTACCTCTGTAGTGTGAGAGATGTAGATCATGTGGAGACTTCTAAGCCTGATATATTTATTTCTTTCATGGATATCTAAAGGTCCGATTCCGCCCCTGGGTGGACTTGGTGGGAATCCTCGATAGCTTTGTCTATGCTGCATGGATTATGGCTCACGATCCTCCGGCATCGCTGGTTGGAATCATGGCCTTCAATGACAAGGTTTTCTGGTCCTGGGTTTTCAGACTGCACTTACGATTACACGATTAACGAGTGATCTATAGGGAGACGATCCCCGAGGTTCCAGTGGACATGCAGTTTGCCATCTAGGCGTTCTCTGATCTTCTGTAGTTCGATCAGTGAGTAAGCCTCCAATGTCTGTTAGCCTTGGTTGATATGTTGCATGTTTATTAAAGAAGTTGCTTTGTCATTGATGCCTTGTGGAGGGATGATTTACGAGCTGAAGTTCATCGACGCCTTGATGTAGCAAATAAGGAAAATGAAGGAGGCAATGTTGTGCAGGAGCCAAGACACGGTGGTAAGAAAAAATTTTCATCTCCATGATTTCTTTTTTTTTTGTTTAATAATTTATTTTGATGTTTTCTTTGTTTCAAGCACGTGAGCCGAGTTTCGGCCCTAATCGTTGGACATCAAGGGCATCTACTTCTCGAGAGCCAGGTTGTGCTGAGGAGGAGGTTTATCGTCCTCGCCTAGATATCATTCCTGAGACCTACGAGCCCAGCCACGCTTCACAACCTTCTCAAGATTGTCCCTTCTTCCAATAGTTGGCTATAGAGCCCATTTGTTCAAAGGGTGCCGGATCTAGTAGGGGGGGGGGGTTGTTGTAGACTCCGAGCCTATCGGAGTTGTACTTGTCTCTTGGCTTCACTCCTTCTGATGTGCCATCGATTAGCCGCGATCCTGCGACATAGGAATCTAGCTTTCTCATTTAGGGTTGATGCATCCTATATGTTGACTTTGTACCTTTGACCATGACTTATATATGTTTGTGAAAGTGCAAGTGACACTCAAGAGGGGGGGGGGGGGTTAATTGGGTGTTGTAAGGTGGTTGTAAAATTTTTGATTAATTATAAGAACAGTTTAAAACTAGTTCTCAAGCAGCGGAAATAATAATGCAATAACATAAACAACACCAAGATTTAACGAGGTTCGACTTCTAATAAGTCTACGCCCTCCACTCGCTCAAATTTTTATTAATCAACTCAAAATAACAAAAGAATTACACTCAATCAATTGTGCACCTATGCACAATATGGTTCCCCAACTTCCACCATTGGAAGTTCGACTTAACCATCAACTATGAAGGTTCCAATGAAGATGATCCCAGATCAAATTCCCCTGCAAACTGAACTCAAAGAATGCTCAAATTACGACACTTTTTCTCTCAATAATAATTAGCCTAAATGCTTACAAAAGAGAAAATATTAAGTCCTTAATGTGGTTATGAGGTTTATGCGAGATTGAGACTTAGAGAGCTTTTGCAATTTGTAATCTTTAGTTTTTGTTCGTGCAAAAGTTATCCTGGTCGTATGCTAGCAAACGTCCTTAAATAAGGCTTTGGCTAGTATGTCATGTAATATTGCAAGAGAATATTTTCCTTGGAATTATAGAAATAATTCTGGGAAAATATTTTCACTGATTTTATTTGAAATCAAATAAAATCAGCACAATATTATATAACATACTTGCCATATTTAAGAATATTTTCCTTGCATACTAATCCAAGCATCCGTGTCATTTTTGAAAAACAATTTTGTGCGCAAAGGAACTTTCCTAAAATACGGATGTGTGAAGTCTACTCTAGGGGACTGGTTCAGCACTGTTCCCAAACTATTCTAGTCAGACATGTTTACTTATAATTATGAATGCCAAGTAACTTAAGTTCCTTATGATTCATAATTAGTGCATCTCTATAATCTCAATCTTTATAGTGCATGTATAAACGTTCATACCACTTACATTGCATCTAAGACCTAAGATTCAGACTCTATGAGCTTGATTTTCATGCAAACTTCAAGACTTGGCTTCTCGAGCTTTATCTTGTCAACATTGAACTTGTTTCTTTAGTACCCGCATATGCAAACAGAAACTTGCATACAATATAATAGTTCAATGTGGTTTGTCATCATTCAAAATAAAAGAGAGGAACTCAACAAATTCCCCCTTTTTGATTATGACAAACTATGAAGTTCACCCTGCAAATAATATCATTTAACATCTGGAACTTTTTAAAAATTGTGAATTCTTTAGAGTTTAATGAACTGGTCTCATACTGTTTCTGCAAATTAAACATTATTTACAAGTAAACCATTTCACAACTAACTGACAACAGTTTAAGAAAGAGTTTGCAAAGTACCCAGGGCAAATACTAATTAGACATAGAGCTCTTAGACTTAAACATGTATTCGCAATAAGAACAACATTAAGTTCATTAGACTTGTTTTCAAACAAACAAGCCGTTGGGATAATAAGAAGTAAAATGCTTTAAATACATTTCTTTCCAGACCGTGTAGGTCTGTCATCACTAGCATGATTATCAATATTGCTTGTAGTTGCTGCAACACACACAGGTTAGTAATATTCATTTGACCTGCTTCCCCCTGAATTAGGTAGAAGAGATCTTTCACCCTGCTTCCATCTTTTGGCTTCATCAAAACAGTCAAAGTATAAAAGCAGTGAAACAAATAACTAAACACAATCAGTAGTCAAACTACTAATCATATAAAGTCTTAGCTAATAGGTAGCTCAAACAACATTCTACAGATGCTGATTCTATCTATTGTTCTAGTGAAAGTGCAAAACCAATTTGTCTTGAAAGTTATTACAAACCAGTAGCAAACCAAAGTGCAAAAAAACAATGTTTTTGGAAAAGGGAAGGGGGAAACCAGAATAACAATTCAATAAAGGAGGGAGTTAGCAGCAATAGGATAAAATAAGAAGAAAGCAAAGAGATCAATCAGCTCCAGAGTCTTGTTCAGTCTCATCATCGTCTTCTTCCTCTGAAGCACTGACACCATTCTTTTCATCATCCTCTTCCTCATCCTCCATTTTTAATACACCTCCTTCATATGTTATACCCTTCTGACCTATTATTTGATTGGTGAGATGTGACATGGTGCCATAATCTCCCACCATAGGTATCTTCTAGTGCCCAAATACTAAGGTCAGCCATCCTCCATAGGGCAGAGCATGATTAGCTTTCTCCGCACAGAAAATCATATGTCCTAACATCATAGCAGGCAGGTTGACAGGAACGTGTTCAATGAGGCAGTAAATGAGAACACTATCCATGAACCATGCACTCATGCGTCCTTGTGCTCTACGACACACAATCTTTAAGGCTATAGTGTGGAATATCCTCATGACTGGCTCCTTTAATTGGCCAGTGGTGTACCCCTGCTTGTTGTCAGGCGGACTAGTAAAGAGTCTGGTCTGGAGCTGTTCTGCTGTGACTCCCTTTACAGAAGGCCAAGTTTCTCTGGAGTAAACATCAAGTCCCTTTGTTGGAACTTTGAGAATCTCAGCCAATTTCTTCTCAGACAAATTTATGGGAGTATCTTTGACAAAGGAGAAATAGGATCCGTCATCTTTAGTATGCTGGTGTGAGTAAAATTCTTCAACTAGGGGCATGAACACATCTAAATCTTTTGCAAACAACAAAGACCATTTCTGAAAATCTAAAGCATCCTTAACCTCAATCAAGAATTTTTTTGCAACCCAACTTTTTGCAATAGAAAATCCTACAAGAATTTGTCTATCTTTCAGGTTATATAGAGGTTTAGGGGTGGTAGACTTACTTTTCTTAGATTTCATGCTTGAAGAGATCACAACATCAGATTGCATTCTCTTTTGCCGTGTTGTGGTTTGGTCTGGTTGTGCTTCTTTCATGATAGCCTTCCCCTTGGACGCTTCTACACCCTTTCTAGCAACCGTTTTCACACGAGTACCATGCTTACTATTTTCTTTGTGTTCTTTGTATTTTTTTCGTCTCTATTGGTACAGGAGTTGATTATTTGGATTTTGGCGTGGGTGGATTTTCGGCAGTGGTTGATTTTGTGGATGTAGGTGTGGAAGATTTTGGTATTTTGGCGGTTAATTTTGGTGTAACCGCCTTTGTGGTTGTTTTGGTGGTGGATTTTTGTGTGGGAGGTCTTATAGTAAGGGCTTCTGAAGTTGCAACCTTGGTGTTCTTTCTACTGAACGGCACTTCTTCCCCTTCATTCACATCTTCTTCCTTCATCACATCTTCTGTCAAAGACTCAATGACCTTATCAACCATCTCCTTTATTTTCTTTGTTTCAATTTCAGGAGATTCACTAACTTCTTTCTCAACCAATTGTGTGCTTCTTCTTTTCGACATGATGAGACTGAATATTTCTTCTGCTTTGAGCACAAAGGAAAAACTTTTAACAATGTGAGAGAAAATAAGAAGAGGAATTTAGACGAATTAGGTTTTTTGTGTGAGAGAAAAATAGTCAAGAGAATATATAGAAGATAAAGAAAATAAGGAAATGAAATGAAGAAGGAAAGTATGATCAGAAGCATATATTTATAAGAGATTTGAATCAAAACGGTTATCTTCAGAGTATTTGAAAGATATTTGTCCGTTCAATCAAAAAGGCAATTGCCATAAATACAACCGTCATTATATTTATTTCCAAAAATTTGAATTTTTGAAAATAAACTGACTGACTAAAAATAACCGCCTCATGGATCGGGTTCCCTAATGGTTTGCAACTGTTCTTTCAGAAATTACTTTTTACAAGATTATGCTATGGTACTTGAGTACTAAATTGATCAGCTCAGCATCGCATAAGAACTTTTTGAGACCTAAAAAGCATAAAGAATATATATATATATATATATATATACATATTGACATCATTTGACTAGCCAAAGAGACAAGTCAAGACTTAAGAGCTCATTGTCTAACTTTAACCACACCCAACAAGGTACGAAGCTTGATGAACATTTCTCTGCTCAAAGATTTTGTAAAGATGTCAGCTAGTTGATCTTCTGACCTGCAAAACTCCAATTCTAGATTACCTTTTTCAACATTGTCCCTTAGAAAATGATGCCTAATCTCAATATGCTTGGTTTAGAATTTTTGACACGATTTTTCGAAATATTGATTGCAATTGTGTTATCACATAAGATGGGAACACTTTTGAAACGGATCCCAAAATCCTTTAGTTGTGACTTTACAGACAAGAGCTGAGCACAACATAAACCTGCTGTAATGTACTCAGACATTGCTATGGATAAGGCCACAAAATTTTGTTTCTTAGATCCCCGTGAGATAAGAAAGGAACCTAAGAAGTGATCCATTCCGGAAGTACTCTTCCTGTCCACAATAAAATAAGCAAAGTAACCATCTGTGTATCATATAAGATACACACGGCTACCTTTTGGATACCACAAACACAGATCATCAGTACCATTGAGATATCATAAAATCTCTTAACAGCCTTTAGTTGAGAATCTTTAGGGTTGCTTTTACTGAAAACACTATATCTGGCCTACTGGCTGTTAAGTAGAGCAATGAGCCAATCATACCTCTATACACCTTACCCTCAACAACCTTTCCCTTCTCATCAAGGCTCAATTTTGTAGAAGTTGGAATAGGTGTTTCATTGGATTTGTTGTCTTACAAGCCATATCTTTTTAGCAATTCCTTGAGGTATTTCTGCTGATGAATCATAATCCCTTCCTCGGTTTGCTTGATTTGAAGTCCTTGATATATTCCAAGTTCTCCCATCATGCTCATTTCAAATTTACTTTTCATCTAATTTGCAAACTCATTACACAAATCAGGATTAGTAGCTCTAAACAAAATATCATCTACATATATCTAGACCAGTAGCAGATCAGTTCCCTTTTCATTCAAGAATAGTGTCTTGTCAACTGAACCTCTCTTATATCCATTTTCTAAAAGAAAATTGGAAAGCCTCTCACACCAAGCTCTGGGAGCTTGTTTAAGACCATAAAGAGCTTTGTCAAATTTAAAAACATGGTTCGACAAGTCACTATCCTCAAATCCAGGGGGATGTTCCATATATATATCTTCTTTCAAATAACTATTAAGAAACCTTGTCTTAACATCCATTTGAAAGAGTTTGAAGTTCATATGAGCTGCAAAAGCAATTAAACTCCTGATTGCCTCAAGCCTAGATATTGGAGCAAAGGTTTCATCATAATCAATTCCTTCCTATTGATTAAACCCTTGGACCACTAGCCTTGCCTTGTTCCTGAGTATAATACCTGCATCATCCAGTTTGTTCCTGAACACCCATTTAGTTCCAATAACAGACATGTTTTCCTTCCTGGGTTCAAGATGCCATACTTGATTTCTCTCAAACTGATTGAGTTAATCTTCCGTGGCCGGAACCCAATCTGGATCCATTAAACCAGTCTTATAATCAGTTGGTTCAACATTTGAAAGAAAGGAATAGAAAGCACAAAAATTTTGTAGAGTAGAATTCTTTGCTTGCACCCCTTTGTTAATGTCACTAATGATAAGTTCAGAGGGATGAGCAGACTTGTACTTGAAGGATTTGTTCATATCAAGATTTGCATTCGTGCCTTCTAATGTGGAACTAGTTCCTGTACTGCTTCCCCCTGTTTCGTTGTTACTTTGAACAGGTGAACCTGGTTCTATAGTGGTCTGAGCTGCATTGTATTCATGTGATTGAGCCTCTGAGTCACTATTTCCTTCTCTTACTTCATGAGCTATTTGAGTTTGTGCTTGTCCAGACTCTTCCTCTCTAGGAGAGTTGTGTGGTGAGTCTAGTTCAGCACCTTCTACTTCTTTTGCTCCTGTAAAGTTTAGCATGCCAATTTCGAATTCATCATCATCAACTTGCACATGCTTGCTAAACATATTAGTTTCATCAAACAGAACATGTATACTCTATTCAACACACAAGGTTCCTTTGTTGAAAACTTTGTATGCCTTGCTGTGTGAAGAGTATCCAACGAAAACAACCTCATCACTTTTAGGATCAGATTTATCCAAACTAGATTTACCATTATTGTGTACAAAGAACTTGCACCCAAAAACGCGTAAGCGTGCAATGTTTGGTTTCTTTCACTAAGGAGCTTATTAGGTGTTTTCTTTATTAAAGGTCTCAGCATTACCCTAATTATGTAGTGTCAATGATCATCCTCCATAACATTGAACAAGTGGCACTGGTCTTAGGAATCTGACTCAAAAATGTTACGTAAACATTATAGTGTCAGAACCCCTTATAGACCAGTTCCCTTGTTTCAGTGTAAAGTATGTGACAAAGATTTGTTTCAAATTCAACATGATTTCCTTTGTCACATAGCTGAGATGTGCTCAAGAGGTTATGTTTCAAACCTTCAACAAAATATACATTATCAATTGCTTGAGAAAGCGTCTTACCAACCTTACCTATACCCTTGATCAAACCTTTACTGTTATCTCCAAAGGTGACATATCCTCCTTAATAGGCTACGAGTCAAAGAAATTGAATTTTTTCTCCTGATATGTCTTGAGCAACCACTGTCCAAATACTAGAATGGCTTTCCTTTCACTCTAACCTGCACAAACAAATCAAGGTTTAGTTTTAGGAAACCAGATTTTCTTTCTGTTCCTTGTTATTGAGAACTGGTTTGATACTGTCCTTTCTAACCCATATTTGTTTTATATTTGTCTTTCTTGTTTTATCATGTTTTCCATTTTTAGACAAATTATGTGTGTGAATCTGATGATTATGAGTTCTTTGAACATGAGACTGATTTTTCTTATTGCGTTTTTTCTTGGTCCAACAAGTTTCAATAACATGTACATTCTTACCACAATAGGTGCATACATGCATGTCTTTTGCAAAACTTACCTCTCTTGAATTAAGAAATCCAAGTCTCATCTCTCCCCAACTTTTGGGGCTGTTGGGAATTACTGCCAGAATACCATAATCCAAACCTCATAGAATTACCAAGTTGTGAGGTCAGGATGTTTAGAGTACTTTGAGCATCGAGCAACCTATTCATCTGTCTTAGGAAATCACTCAAATCATGTTCCTTGATTTCAAGTTTCTTAAGATGAGCTTCATTATATTCAGCAGCAATGGCAAGATCCAACTTTGCCCTATGAAGCTCATCCTTACGTTTTGAAATCAATTAAGGATCTGGTTAAGAAGTGGTCTGAGTATTCTTGCCTTTCCTTAGTTGAGATATTTCAGTTTGAAGATCACAGATTTTAGTTTCATATTCTAAGTGTAAGAATTAAATATCAACACTTTGATTGTCCGAAGCAACTTTAGGGTTGATATCTTTCCTTAAGTCAGATATTTCAGCTTGTAAATCACAAATCTTACCCTCATATTCTAAACATAAGTTATTGACATTAATACTAGAACTACTTGTGCTAGCAATAAAAGTTTTTAGATTCACATGCTCTTTGAAAAATTCTTCCACATCATCAATCATAAAATTATATGCTAAAATCAAGTCAGAATGTTCTAGAGTAAGTGGTTTCTGTTTAAGTTCTTCGAAATTTATACCTTCAACTTCTGCCTCCTTAAACTTACTAAAACCTCATTCATTATTTTGATAAAAATCTGCTTTTGAAAAAACAGATTGAGGTTTTAGCATCTCAAGTTCTATATTCTTCTGATCCAGACTTATTTCAATCTCTGAAATTTTTTCTTTCAGTTCTGTACAAATAAGTTCAAGCTCAACAGAACCGCATTCACTAAGGTCTAGATTTCGAGTTACTTTTCTTAGTTTCTTTTTGTTACCCTTATAAGAAGCATTGCCTTTAACATTTTGTTCAATAGCACCATCCATAAAATTTAGTAACTCATCTCTATCACAATATCTCATTTGTACTTGCATATCAGAAATAGTTACATGTTCTTCATCTAAAGAGTTGCTTCCAGCCATGAGACACATGTTCCCTTCTTTCCTGAACTGGTCTGCCTCTGTTCTACCTCTCCCAACAGTGCAGTCACACAAACTAGGGCTTCTTCCTCCTCACTTTCACCACCTGAGTCAGAATCTCCCCAGGCAGCAAGCATGGCTCTCTTTGTCATATTTTTCTCCATTTGTCCTCCCTTGTCAGTCTTCCATGCCGAACAATCCCTGACCATATGTCCAGTTTCACCACATTTGAAGCAACCAGTGCTGGTACTGGTCTTCTTCATGTTGCCTTTGTTCTTCCAGGATTTTCCCTTATATGGAGATCTAAGGCTTCTTTCAAACCTTCTTGCCATGAGACCTATTTCATCCAGATATTCTTCATTTTCTTCTCCCTTGAAGGCCATCCCTTGGCTTTTGGTTGTTCCTTCCTCCTTCGTGCTTACTGACATCTCGAGTCATTAACGACCCAATAAGTTGTTCTATAGTCAGAGTGGTTAGATCCTTGGCTTCTTGGATTGCAGTTACCTTAGGCAGTCATTTACGTGTCAAACATCTCAAAACTTTCCTAACCAAATCTTCACTAGTGAAACTTTTGCTAAGAGATTTTAGTTCATTAATAATTGACATAAAATGAGTAGACATATCTTTTGTATTTTCATCTCGATTCATATCAAAAGCTTCATATTTAGACATATGCATATCTACCTTAGATCTCCTGACTTCACTAGCGCCTTCATAGGCTTACTCTAGAGTTTCCCATATTTCATTTCCAGTAGAACATGCTAAAATACAGCTTACCTCATCATCAGCAATACCCTATTGAAGGAGTGACATAGCCTTTGCGTTCTTCACGAGTGTCTTAAGATCTGTGCTAGTGTATTCACTCTCCTTTTTCTCTGTTACATCAGCGTTGTTAGCCACCTTTTTAGAACCATTTTTTATTATCATCCAACACTCATAGTCAGTGCTAATGACAAAGTCTTGCATGCAGTTCTTCCACCAGGGATTTGTTCCATTAAACTTGGGTAGCCTTGATCCAGAATTTTCATTCATCATCTCTTGAGTATTCTTCTTTTATTCCTTCTCTAGGTGATGCTTTCAAGAAGTTAGGCTCTGTTACCAATTGAAAGTGCAAGTGACACTCAAGAGGGGGGGTTGAATTGATTGTTGTAAGGTTGTTGTAAATTTTTCGATGAATTATACGAACAGTTTAGAACCAGTTCTCAAGCAGCGGAAATATTAATGCAATGAAATAAACAACACCAAGATTTAACGAGGTTCGGCTTCTAATAAGTCTACGTCCTCCACTCACTCACTCTTTTATTAATCAACTCAGAATAACAAGAGAATTACACTCAATCAATTATGCACCTATGCACAATATGATTCCCCAACTTCCACCTATAGAAGTTCGACTCAACCCTCAACTATGAAGGTTCCAATGAAGATGATCCCAGATCAACTTCCCCAGCAAACTGAACTCATAGAATGCTCAAATTACAACACTTTGTCTCTCAATAACAATTAGCCTAAACGCTTACAAAAGAGTGAATTTAAGAACTTAATGTGGTTATGAGGTTTATGCGAGATTGAGACTTAGAGAGCTTTTGCAATTCGTAATCTTCAGTTTTTGTTCGTGCAAAAGTTATCCTGTTTGTATGCTAGCAAATGTCCTTAAATAAGCCTTTGGCTAGTATCTCATGTAATATTGCAAGAGAATACTTTCCTTGGAATTATTCTCACTGATTTTATTTGAAACCAAACAAAATCAGCACAATATTATATAACATACTTGTCATAGTTAAGAATATTTACCTTGTATACGAATACAAGCATCTGTGTCATTTTTGAAAAACCATTTTGTGCAGAAAGGAACTTTCCTAATATAATATTTCTACTACTATTAATCACCCTTTTTTAAAAATTTGACAGCAATAATAATTTTGTTTAAAACCTCTAAAAATAATTTTAAACCTCATAAATCATCATAAATTAGTTCTCTAACAATTTATGATCATAATACATAAGTTTAGAACATTAGAATCATAAAAACTAATAATTTACATGAACTTTATAAACCTTAATTTATAATTTCATGAACAAACTTATTAACATGAATTTATTATTTTTAAAGCATAATAAAGTTCAAAACATGATTAAAACTATAAAACATTATTAAACATAATTATAAAACATGATTTAAACAAGATTGAAATAAAAATAAAAGCGGAAGAAGAATTTTTTTTTATAGAAATGTGGAAATACTGAAAGAGAGTAGGAGGAGTGGCCGGCGGGGGTGGTTGTCGGCAATGGCAGGGAGGCACCGGCGAGGGTGTTCAGCGGGTGAGTAGGCGCCGGGGTTTTTGTTAGTTTTTTTTAACTCTAAAACATAAAACCAAAAATTAAATCAAAAAATTCTGATTTAATGGGGTATTTATAGGCCCAAATTAAGTTTAGGTGAAATTACAAAAATACCCACTTTTATGCCCTTGATTTAAAACAATTAAGAAAACCTTTAAAATTCTAAATTCAAAAACTTCTTAAAAATATTTTATAAAAATTAAAGCGACATAAAAGTAATCATAAACTTTATAAAACATATAAATAATATTTTAAGTCACAATTAATTTAATTTTCTCTCTTCAATTTATTTAATTAACTTATTTTTAGTAAAAATACCAAAATACTCTAAATAATTTTTAAATTAACTTTATAATATACGTGAAAATATGAGGTATTACAGAGGTACTTGCTTTCCATGGTGTAGCTTCTTTTTATAAAAGATTTGTGAAGAACTTTTCATCTATAGTAGCTCCTATGACTGAGAGGTTGCACAAATTTCAAGAATGCATGTAAATCGAGAATATCAAGATGTTTTGAATGGCCATAAAAGGTTATGTACATATAGTGGAAAAGGTCGGAATGTTAAGCGTTGGAGAGGTAAGGCGCACGTGCTGAGCGTTGTGGCACTCGTTGAGCGCTCAGGCGCTCATACCATGGATTTTAGGAAGTTTTCAAATGTTTGCCATTATTCGAAATCCGAACTTTTGGGGCGTATGGGCTCCCAATGAGCGCATGTATGCTCATGAGATCAAATTATGAATCTCTATATTTCCGACATTTACTTCCATATTTTGAATTTCACTTCCATAATTCACTTTTTACGCTTCAATAAGCCTAAAACTGCATTAATCTGTACGGAACTAGAACGTTCGTTGTACTTGGCCTTGTTTGTGCGCTTATTTTATTTTCTAAGTTTTTGAAATACAATGATGACAAAAAATTGAAATAACATATAAAATAAAACAAAATAAGATAAGATAAAATAAAATAATTAAAAGTAAACTAAAATGAATATAATGAAAAATAATCAAATAAAATAATTTAAACACATTTCGGCCATCGGAACTTATCATCGGCTAACCACCTGCAGTAACAGATTCATTTACTTGTTTATTATCTCAAGCAATCAATTTTCAAAAGTTGGAATTGTTGCGCCATGGTACATAATAATCATCAACCTTTTAGGTGTGACCAAATGTAGGTATTTACATAAGGTGTAGTGAAGGTAGTCTTTTCCATATCTTCTTCTGCCATCTTTATCTAATTGTAGCCGGCATAACCAACTATGAAAGAAAGTAGAGCATGGTTTGCAGTGTTGTCAACTAGAACATCAATCTAAGGTACAAGAAAGTTATCCTTCGAACTAGCCTTGTTCAGATCACGGAAATCAACACATATTATGATCTTGCCTTCCTTCTTAGGAACCGAAACCACATTAGAAACCTAATCAGCATACTGAGCTACCTTGATGAACCCTTCCTGTGACTATTTAGCTACCTCGTCCATGATTTTCAACTAAACATCCAGTTTCATTCTTCTAAGCTTTTGTTTAATCGGTTTAATTTCTTCCATGAGGGGAATTCGATGTCCGGAGATTTCTCGATCGATACCCAACATATCCTCATGTGACCATGCAAACACATCTTTAAACTCTTTGACTGTGGCTATGAGCTCATCTCTCCCTCAAGAAGAGAGAGTGAAGCCAATTTGAACTTCCCTAGGTGTGGGCAACGAAAACCTTTGGGTCAATAGTGATGGCGCACTAAAGGTGAAGAAACAATACATCTACCTAAAAGAGGAAGAATTGCGTGAATTTTTGAGTGAAATTCCTCACAAAATTCGAACAAATTTCCTTAGCCAACGAACAAAACAACAGTGTGAGTTCAAATTCCTGTTAAGGGATTAAAAATCACAACAAAGTGGCGCTAGAAGGAGGGTGGGAAACAGATGTGAATATAAGGCTGCCATTCATATCTGGGTCATTGGTGGTTTTACCTATGGGTTTTTTCCTACTGCATTTGCGAGGGTTTTTCTCATTTCAGGCGTTTTCGATTTTTGTTTCATTTCTTGTTGAGTCTTGGTCATCATAATTATCCTAAAATGAATGGAGAGTGGTTTCTTGAAGGTTTCTTGATTAAAAGATTGAATCTTGAAGCATTTCTTGAAATTCTTGAAAGTTGCGCAAGAATTGGCGAAGAATCTTGGGCGGAAATTTGAGACGATTTAAAGGATCTTGGCCATCAAATAATTTTCGTGTTTTTTAGTTGTAATTCTGATGATTATCTTGGTAATTAGTTATTTAGTTGGGTTGTTAGGATATGTTATTAATTAGATAAGGTTGGTTAGAGTTTGTTAGCAAGATAAGGTCAAGATGAGTGATGATGTGGCATTCTTATCTTGTGAGTCATGTGTGTGTCATGTAGTTCAAATTTCTCTTTGTTTTGTGCGTGTTTTCTGGTTGTTTTTGAGTCCTAGGATTGACTAGGATTTAGTCTTAAGTTATTCTATAAATATTTTTAAGATTTCTTTGTAACAACATAGGTTGTTTGAATAAACATTGTTTTCATTGAATTCCAGTTCTGTTGATTGAATTGATAAAGTTTCCGTAGTTGTTACCACACATGCTTTGGTTGGTGATTTCCATAGAATAATCCTAGTTCTTGTGAAACCTTTGATGGGTGAATCAAGTCCATATCCCTCTAAAATACATTAAAATTCGTGATTCTTTAGAGTAAATCTTAAAAGTTCCGAAAATTCTTTGTTGAATTCTAAACTACAATCCATCAACCTATGAACTTTAGTGCAAACCCATTAAAATTCACATTAAATTGGTGTGGCTTCTGGGATCCCAAAATCTCCTTGGAATTCGTTCAATATGGGAGAACCACAAGAAACTGTTAATCTTTTGGCTAAAAATTTGGCAGACATGATGGAGATGCAAGTGCAACTTCAAAGAACGATCTTGTCTCTTAATGATAGGGTTGCGTTAATGGAGTCTAGGCAAGAAGACACCACGAATTCAATTATTCTTCATAGGAAAGATGATGAGATTAAATTACAAGAACTTACCGAATCTGATGGTGACAAAGATCCAGAAACATATCTAGATTGGGAGAGGCGCATGGAGAGAATTTTCGAACATAAAGGTGTGAGTGATCAAAAATGATTCTCCTATGCTATCCTTAAACTTTCTAAGCATGCATCTTTGTGGTATGAAAATATGCAAGAACGTAGTGTTAGGGATGATAAAGAACGCATTGCTTCATGGATGGATTTGAAGGCAAAATTTCGAAAGAAGTTTGTTCCTAAACAGTACAAGCAAGATTTGTTTCTCAAGTTTAATACTTTGCAACAAAACCACTTGATTGTTGAGGAATACATCACTGAATTCGAAAAACTCTATATCTCTTGTGATTTGCGTGATGATGATACTCAAAAGACTGCCAAGTTTGTTGTTGGATTGAATAAAGAAATTCGCCACAAGTTAGAACTTCAACCATACGAAAATTTTGATGATGCTTGCAATTTGGCTTTCAAAATTGAAAAGCTATCTATTGAAAACAAAGTTCGTGGTTCTAGGACTTTTGGCTCTTCTTCTTCTTATTCTAATGGCTCTACTTTCAAGAATGATGGTTCTAGGTCATTAGAGGGGCAACTTTCAAGTATATCAAAGGAGAAGCAAGAAGCAATGAAGGCAAAAGGGGGAAAGACGAAACAAGAGGCGCAAATTCCTTCAATAACGATTTGTTTCAAGGGTAAGGGAGTTCGGCATGTGGCTAAATTCTGTCCAAATAGAGTCATGACCACGAAATTGGAGTTTTTGGAGGCACACAGTTCAAAACCACTACCTAGTGATGAGAATTCCATGGAGATCATTGAAGATGTCACTAATTCGGATTTTTGGAATTCACAACAAGTTTGTCAACTTGAGGAAGACCATCAAGCTTTGATTATTTGAAGATCTATGCTTTCTACAACACTTGATGAATCTAAGGATGTTCAAAGATCAAACATTTTTCATTCAAAGTGTTCAATTAATGATATGGTTATTCCTTTCATCATTGATAGTGGTTTATGTGTTAATGCTTGTGCTCTAGCTTTGGTGGATTCATTGAAATTGCCTACTCAAAAGCATCTGAATTCTTATAAACTTCAATGGTTGAATAATGATAATGGATTATGGGTTAGAAAACAAGCTCTACTCAATTTTAAAGTTAGAGATTACGTGGATGAATTATGGTGTGATGTTGTTCCTATGACTTCTTGTTCTTTATTACTTGGTCGTCCTTAGCAAAGTGATAAACATGTGATTCATAATGGTAAAACTAATAAGTATTCTATGGTTCATGGTGCTCAAATATTTGTACTCAAGCCTTTACCTCCTAATCAATGTCAACGTGAGGATACTACTACTTCTCCTACTTTACATGTTTGTTTTAGTTCATGTCATCAAGAGCTCTTGGATTCTACGCAAATAAGAAGGAAAGGCATGAGAAAGTACTCCAAATTCGTCAAGGATCTAAGCTAAGAGAGGGGGATTATGTATGGTTAAGTCTTAGTACACAAAAGATTCATTTGGATCATAAACATAACGAGCTAGTTGATGAAGGACCATTCACGATCGAAAAGAAGATAGGTTATGAAACGTTCAAGGTTCTACTCAGCAATGGTGTTTGTGCTACTTTGCCATCTGCAGACTTGGTACCTTTCTTGGAGCCTAAAACTTGAGACAAGTTTCTTTTCAACAGGGGGAGGATGATGTGAATATAAGGCTTCCATTCACATTTGGGTTATTGGTGGTTTTGCCTATGGGTTTTTTCCCACTGCATTTGCTAGGGTTTTTCTCATTTCAGGCGTTTTCGATTTTTGTTTCATTTCTTGTTGAGTCTTGGTCATCATAATTATCCTAAAATTTATGGAGAGTGGTTTCTTGAAGGTTTCTTGATTAAAAGATTGAATCTTGAAGCATTTCTTGAAAGTTGCGCAAGAATAGTTGCGCAAGAATTGACGAAGAATCTTGGGCGAAAATTTCGGACGATTTCAAGGATCTTGGGCATCAAGTAATTTTCGTGTTTTTTTAGTTGCATTTGTGATGATTATATTGTTAATTAATTATTTAGTTAGGTTGTTAGGATATTTTATTAATTAGATAAGGTTTGTTAGAGTTTGTTAGCAAGATAAGGTCAAGATGCAGTGATGATGTGGCATTCTTATCTTGTGAGTCATGTGTGTGTCATGTAGTTCAAATTTCTCTTTGTTTTGTGCATGTATTCTGGTTGTTTTTGAGTCCTAGCAGTTGTTAGGATTTAGTCTTAAGTTATTCTATAAATAGCTTTATGATTTCTTTGTAACAACATAGATTGTTTGAATAAAAATTGTTTTCGTTGAATTTCAGTTCTGTTGATTGAATTGATAAAATATTCGTAGTTGTTACTACACTTTCTTTGGTTGGTAATTTCCATAGTATAATCCTAGTTCTCGTTAAACCTTTAGTGGGTGAATCAAGTCCATATCCCTCTAAAAGACATAAAAATACGTGAGTCTTGAGAGTAAATCTTAAAAGTTCCGAAAATTCTTTGTTGAATTCTAAACTATAATCCTTCAACCTGTGAATTTTAGTGTTAACCCATTAAAATTCACATCAGCAACGAAAATCTTTACATTTTACTTTGAAGATGATGAGTACATAAGGTCAGTTGGCTTCCATACCAGCACGTTTGGAGAAAACTGAAGAAACTAATGCTAGTTATCATATTATCTTTCTCCATACACAAGTTGAAAATCAGAAAATCACGAAAAATCCAAAGGAGGATGTGATTAAACTTTCGGATCTTCCTGAATACAATGGATTTAAGGATGCTCAAACATATTTGAATTGGGAAAGAACTATTGAAAGGCACTTTGATCATAAATCTATGGATGAAACTACTCGTTTTTCTCATGCCATATTGAAGCTTAAAGATTATGCATCAGATTGGTTTAATAACTTTCAAAACCAACGAGTGAAAGATGGCAAAGAAAAAAATTCAAACTTAAGGTGAATTAAAGAGCAAGATGCGCAAGAGGTTTGTTCCAAGATATACAAGCACGAACTTTATCTAAAGCTCAATACTTTGAGTCAAAATCACTTTACAATTGAAGAATATGTGAATTAATTCGAGAGATTGTATTTGGCGTGTGGTCTTAAGGAAGATGAAGATTAGAAATCTACTTAATTGTTGATTGGCATGAACAAGAATATATCTAATATGGCTGAATTGCAAAATTATTCTACTTTTGATGATTTGTTTCAACTAGCAATTAAAGTGGAAAGGTAGATCAACGAGCAAAAGACTAGGAATCAATGAACACCATTCACTTTTAAGCAGGATTCATCAAAAGTGGCTAAGGAATTGGAGTTTACTAATAAAAGTGGTTCATCAACATCTAGTGAATCCAGTGTACCCAAGCTGAAAAATCGCACTCCTGGGCAATTGGCTATGAAGGAAAAGATTTGCTTTAAGTGTAAAGGTGGAGGGCATATTGCATCTAGTTGTCCAACAAGAACTTTGATCACTTTTGAAGAACATCATGCACTCTTAAGTAATATGTTGGAGGAAGAGGCGCAAAAACTAAGGAAGATGCAAGAGCAGGAACAAATCGATGATGAGTTTGAAGGGCCACTTTATCAACCAGCTCCTGATAAAGATGTTTTGGTGATTACAAGTGTCCTACATGCCACAAAAAATGACGAGCCATATGGAGAGAAAAGGGAAAATCTTTTCCACAGTCATTGCTTGGTGAATGGACGAAGTTGAACCATGATTATAGATAGTGGATCTTGCACTAACATTGCTTCTGTGAAGATGGTAGATACTTCAGGCTTGAAACAACGAGACCATACAAGACCTTATAAGCTTAATTGGGTCAATAGTGATGGCGGACTAAAGGTGAAGAAACAAGCACTTGTTAATTTCGAGCTTGGAGAGCTCAAAGATGAGATATGGTGTGATGTCTTGCCTATGAATGCGTGTGCTTTACTCTTAGGACGACCATGGCAATGGGATAATGATGCTATAAATCTATTTAAGAGAAATATCTATACTGTTTATTATGGTGGAAAGAGAGTGGGGTTTGAAGCATTACCTCCAAAGGAACAAATAGCTACAAACCACGAATCAACCAAAGAAGAATACAATATTTACATTACGACTTTCGATAATAAGGAGTTGAGCAAGAAGGAAAGAAAGGCTATAAGGCGTGAAAGATTGGTTAGTGTTCGAAACAAACCAAAGTTTGGTGTTGGTGGCTATGTTTGGCTTTCATTGAGTGCTCACAAGGTCTATTAGAATAAATTCAAGGAGAACGGAGACGTGGAAGAGGGGCCATTCAAGGTGGTGCATCATGGAAATTTCGAAACTTATCAAGTCTTGGTTGGTCAAGGAGTTGTAGTATCCATTCTTGTGGATGATCTGGTTCCTTGCTTTGTCAACACTTAAGTAAAGTGTTTTCTTAAGAGGGGGAGTGTGATGTGAACTTTATAAGGCTGCCATTCACATTAGGGCTATTGGTGGTTTTGCCTATGAGTTTTTCCCACTGCATTTTCTAGGGTTTTCTCATTTCAGGCACTTTTTATTTTAGTTTCATTTTAGTCTTCATTTCTTTTTTATCATAATTTTCATTTTAAAATGCATGGAGATTCATTTGTTGAAGGTTTCTTGATTTAAAGATTAAATCTTGAAAGGGTTCTTGAAGATTGTTCTCAATTCTTGAAGATTGCGCAAAATACGAGCAAGAATATATGGCGAGATTTTTGACGATTTTCATAGGATTTGGGTGACAATATATTTTCGTGATTTTTGATGTATTTTATGATGATTATCTAGTTTTAAAATTTGTTATATATATTTTTAGGATTAAGTTTTAGTTTGTTAGGATTTTTAGGCAAGTTGTTAGGATATAAATCTAAATGTGCAAGTGGATAGAGATTGGTGATGTGTTGGTGATGTGGCCGGATTTGTTTAGACAAGTAGGATATTTTCACGTGAGTTTTGTTAGCTTAGGATTTATATTTTGTTTTGTTTAGGATATTATTTGACTATGAGTTGGAGAAATGTTCCAAACTTAGTCCTATAAATACCCTTTAGTTTGTTAATAAAAATTAGAGTTGATTTTTGAAGAAGTTTGAAGCGTTGCTTTGTGGGTGTTTCCCTTAGAGTTTTCACTTTTGCGATTGTGAAATTCAACCACACTTGGTTGCAATTAAGATTTTTTATCTATCTTTGATACTTTAGTAATCATAAAAAAAGTTACATCTACCTAAAACAGGAAGAATTGCGTGAGTTTTTGAGTGAAATTCCTCACAAAATTCGAACAAATTTCCTCACCCAAAGAACAAAACAACATTGTGAGTTCTAATTCTTGTTAAGGGCTTAATATTCACATCTGTTTTCTCTTAGGAAAGCCAGGATGTCAGCCTTTTTCCTTTCCATAAAACTGCTTCTATCTGAACCAGTTGTTCTGGTTTAGCTGGGTCTAACGTCACCTCGTCTAGCTGTAATTCACTTGGACTAACTAGTGTCGACCCTTCATGTAATTGCTAGATACGTACTTGATTGGGCTTCAATGTTCTCTTGTAGAAATCCCTTGCTATTTTCTTGTCTCCTTCGATGGTCAAGACTCCCCATGGTGAAGGGAACTTGAGTACTTGGTGGTAAGTGGATAGGATTGTTTTCATCTTGTGTATTCAAGGTGTTTACCCCTTCTGCCAAGGTGGTGAGGTTGATCACTCCTTCTATGTGCTTTATTTCTCCACTGAATCCTTACAATCCTTCTAGGAGCCTTTGTAACAACCTGGAATTTCCTAACTTTCTCCTTTAGATTTCCGGAAATATAATGTAAATAAAATAGAAAACAACAATAAATGTACTTCCTACATAACTAGGATAAGCCAAAGTATTACCGCCGCCGTGATGACTGCTAAGGCTTTTATTAGAGTACTACAACGGAAGTTTTTTATTTTAAACTAAAATAAACTCAAAGAACTCTCAAACCAAAATAAAACCAAATTAAATCTTTATTACAATTCAGAACCGTATTAATGGCCCTTCAAAACCAAATAAACTTTAAACTTTGAAAAATCCTAAAGTCAACGATAACAATAAATAAATAAATAGCAAGTCCACACAAGCTAAGAAAACTATAATCCAAGAGCTCAACACTCCAACCCAGCATGATTGACTATGCCCACCTGTACCTGCACCTTTCTCTTTATCTTAGACTACTCGCCATCGAAATTGGCCATCGTAGGGCCAAATTAAAGACAAATCCATGCACACAAACACACGCCATCAGCAAAGTTGAGTACAAAAATACTAGAGACTATGCATAACATGATTAACAATAAAATCAAAGAAAAGAATAAACACACATACTTCTTACCATTGACATCACTGCATACTTGTGCATAGACTCAACTCTTATAAATTATTTATTATATTTCGATCTTTGGATTTCGCATCGAACGGGTTTCCTTTCCTTTAAAATCGCCCTATTGGGCACCAACTTGGGAGAAATTCCAACAAAGTATTAACTATGTCACATAAAGTGACGGAATTCCAGCGCATTTGAAAATATAAAAGAGTACAACGTCTTGTACCCTGATTAGAAGTTACAATAAACACCCATAACTCCCCCCCCCCCCCCCC
>PYUH01000076.1:920701-1046235 GCA_016808085.1 Suaeda aralocaspica
AGTATGGGGTTTATTGTAACTTCTAATCAGGGTACAAGAGTTGTACTATTTTCAAATGCGCTGGAATTCCGTCACTTTATGTGACATAGTTAATTACTTTTGTTGGAATTTCCCAAGTTGGTGCCCAATAGGGCGATTTTAAAGGAAAGGAAACCCGTTCGATGCGAAATCCAAAGATCGAAATATAATAAATAATTTATAAGAGTGGTGAGTCTATGCAAAGTATGCAGTGATGTCAATGTAAGAAGTATGTGTGTTTATTCTTTTCTTTGATTTTATTGTTAATCATGTTATGCATAGTCTCTAGTTATTTTTGTACTCAACTTTGCTGATGGCGTGTGTTGTGGTGCATGGATTGTCTTTAATTTGGCCTACGATGGCCAATTTCGATGGCGGTAGTCTAAGATAAAGGAAAGGTGCAGGTACAGGTGGGCATAGTCAATCATGCTGGGTTGGAGTGTTGAGCTCTTGGATTATAGTTTTCTTAGCTTGTGTGGACTTGCTATTTATTATTTATTGTTATCGTTGACTTTAGGATTTTTCAAAGTTTAAAGTTATTTGTTTTGAGGGCCATTAATACGGTTCTGAATGTTAATAAGATTTATTTGGTTTTATTTTGGTTTGAGAGTTCTTTGAGTTTATTTTAGTTTAAAATAAAAAAACTTCCGTTGTAGTAATCTAATAAAGCGCTTAGCAGTCATCACGGCGGCGTAGGTAAGATACTTTGGCTATCCTAGTTGTAGGAAGTACATTATGTTGTTTCTTTTTATTTACATTATATTTCGCGAAATCTAAAGGAGAAAGTTAGGAAATTCCAGGTTGTTACAAAGGCCTAGAAGGATTGTAAGGATTCAGTGGAGAAATAAAGCACATAGAGGAGTGATCAACCTCAACACCTTGGCAGAAGGGGGGAAACACCTTGAATACACAAGATGAAAACAATCCTATCCACTTACCACCCAAGTACTCAGTTCCCTTCACCTAGGGGAGTCTTGACCATCGAAGGAGACAAAGAAAATAGCAAGGATTTCTACAAGAGAACATTGAAGCCCAATCAAGTACGTATCTAGCAATTACATGAAGGGTCGACACTAGTTAGTCCAAGTGAATTACGCTAGACGATAAGAGGTGACGTTTGACCCAGCTAAACCGAAACAACTGGTTCAGATAGAAGCAGTTTTATGGAAAGGAAAAAGGCTGACATCCTGGGTTTCCTAAGAGAAAACAGATGTGAATATTAAGCCCTTAACAAGAATTAGAACTCACAATGTGTTTTTGTTCTTGGGTGAGGAAATTTGTTCGAATTTTGTGAGGAATTTCAATCAAAAACCACGCAATTTTTCCTGTTTTAGGTAGATGTAACTTTTTTTATGATTACTAAAGTATCAAAGATAGATAAAATCTTAATTGCAACCAAGTGTGGGGGAATTTCACACGCAAAAGTGAAAAACTTAAGGGAAACACCCACAAAAGCAACGCTTCAAACTTCTTCAAAAATCAACTCTATTTTTATAACAAACTAAGGGTATTTATAGGACTAAGTTTGGAACATTTCTCCAACTCATAGTCAAATAATATCTAAACAAAACAAAATATAAATCCCAAGCTAACAACTACGTGAAATATCCTACTTGTCTAAACAAATCCGGCCACATCACCAACACATCACCAATCTCTATCCACTTGCACATTTAGATTTATATCCTAACAACTTGCCTAAAAATCCTAACAAACTAAACTACTTAATCCTAAAAATATATAACAAATTTTAAAACTAGATAATCATCATAAATACATCAAAAATCACGAAAATATATTGTCACCCAATCCTATGAAAATCGTCAAAATCTCGCCATATATTCTTGCTCGTATTTGCGCAATCTTCAAGAATTGAGAACATCTTCAAGAACCCTTTCAAGATTTAATCTTTAAATCAAGAAACCTCTCAACAAATGAATCTCCATGCATTTTAAAATGAAATATGATAAAAAAGAATGAAGACTAAAATGAAACTAAAATAAAAAGTGCCTGAAATGAGAAAACCCTAGAAAATGCAGTGGGAAAAACTCATAGGCAAAAACCACACAATAGCCCTAATGTGAATGGCAGCCTTATAAAGTTCACATCACACTCCCCCTCTAAGAAAACATCTTTACTAAGTTTGAAAAGCAAGGAACCAGATCACTCCACAAGAATGGATTACTACAACTCCTTGACAAACACAAGACTTGATAAGTTTGAAATTTCCATGATGCACCACCTATGGCCCTTCTCCACGTCTCCGTTCTCCTTGAATTTATCTAATAGACTTGTGGAGCACTCAATGAAAGCCAAACATAGCCCCCAAACACCAAACTTTGGTTTGTTTCGAACACTAACCAATCTTCACGCCTTATAGCCTTTCTTTTCCTTCTGCTCAACTCCTATTATCGAAAGTCGTAAGTAAATATTGTATTCTTCTTTGGTTGATTCGTGGTTTGTAGCTATTTGTTCCTTTGGAGGTAATGCTTCAAACCCCACTCTTTCCACCATAAAACAGTATTGAGATATTCTCCTAAAAGATTTATAGCACTATATCCCATTGCCCATGGTCGTCCTAAGAGTAAAGCACACGCATTCATAGGCAAGACATCACACCATATCTCATCTTTGAGTCTTCAAGCTCGAAATTAACAAGTGCTTGTTCTTCACCTTTAGTCCGCCATCACTATTGACCCAATTAAGCTATAAGGTCTTGTATGGTCTCGTTGTTTCAAGCCTGAAGTATCTACCATCTTCACAGAAGCAATGTTAGTGCAAGATCCACACTATTAATCATGGTTCAACTTCGTCCATTCACCAAGCATGACGTGGAAAAGTTTTCCTTTTCTCTCCATATGGCTCGTCATTTGTGGGCATGTAGGACACTTGTAATCACCAAAACATCTTATCAGGAGCTGGTTGATAAAGTGGCCCTTCAATAACATATCGATTTGTTCCTGCTCTTGCATCTTCCTTAGTTTTTGCGCCTCTTCCTCCAACATATTACTTAAGAGTGCATGATGGTCCAAAATGATCAAAGTTCTTGTTGGACAACTAGATGCAATATGCCCTCCACCTTTACACTTAAAGCAAATCTTTTCCTTCATAGCCAATTGCCCAGGAGTGCGATTTTTCAGCTTGGGTACACTGGATTTACACTGATTGTTGATGAACCACTTTTATTAGTAAACCCAATTCCTTAGCCAATTTGATGATCTGCTAAAAGTGAATGGTGTTCATGATTCCAGTCTTTGCTCGTTGATCTACTTTCCACTTAATTGTAGTTGAAACAAATCATCAAAAGTAGAATAATTTTGCAATTCAGCCATATTAGATATATTCTTGTTCATGCCATCAACAATTAAGTAGATTTCTAATCTTCATCTTCCTTAAGACCACACGCCAAATACAATCTCTCGAATTAATTCACATATTCTCATATTGTAAAGTGATTTTGACTCAAAGTAATGAGCTTTAGATAAAGTTTGTGCTCTGTAATCTTGGAACAAACCTCTTGCGCATCTTGCTCTTGTATTCACCTTAAGTTTGAATATTTCCCCCCCCCCCCCCCCATTAATCATACTCAAGGTATATACGTTCCAAGAGTGTTATTGCAAATCCTCTTTCACTTTATGTGATTAAAAATCATAAAAAATGTTAGGACTCACACTCAATAACACACAGAAGCATGAATAGTAACAAGCAACACCATATTAATTATCTTAATTTTTACGGCTATTTACCATATGCCCCTGAACTATTACAATTGTATGAAATACCATCGTTGTTTAAAAAATGCATCATATGTCCTTAAACACTTTATGAAATTCACGATATACCCTTATTTTACTACATTTTATCTAATTACCCACAAATCAAAAAATTAAATCATAGAAACTATAAATTATATTAATTAAAGTTACTTAACTATATTATGTAAATTAATTTTAACCACAACCACCCCTCTTCCATCAAATCACCACCACATCTTTCTCTCTCCTAACAATATCTTCCAACACCACCACCCTTTCTCACTCATCAACCACCACAAACGCGTCACTAAGGTAAACCACCACCCCCATTGTCGACAGAAATGGAACCAACCATCCACCCATACAAATCCTCAACCACCTAAATTCACTACCTTCATATATTTAGCACCCAACTCCAAAAACCTTCAAACACCATCCAATAAATTATATTCATTCAAGTTCGAACTCCACCCAAATTTGTTATCTAATTTTAAAGGGTGATTGAATCGAAGTGTAGCTATCGTTTAAGTTCAATTTTTTGGTGCACTAATTGTTGGTTTTGATCATATTTTTGGTGGTAGTTGTTGGAGTGGTTATTTTTATTTTGTGGAGGTAGGTCCAAAGCTTGTAGAGATGGGTTCAAAGTTGTTGATGATAATTGTGGTGGTGGGTTGGTCTAAAGGTGTTGTCATTTGACGTGTTGGTTTAAATTGGGGGGTTTTGTGGTGGTGTTTTATTTTTGATGGTGAGTGAAAGAGAGAGGTGATGATTGAGTTGTTTTGTGGTGGTGGTTTAATTTGGGTGGCGTTGGTGTTGACAGTTATTGTGTAGTGTGCGGTGGTAGGGGTGACTAAGTGGAGGTGGTGGTAAGTGGGTGGTTATGGAAGAGAAGTGGTTGTGGTGGTGGTGGGTAAGATTAATTTGTTCATACAATTAAATGGATTAAATTAATACAATTAACAATTAATCAAGTTTATTTTATTGATTTGAAGGTAATTAGGTAAAATATAGTAAAATAAGGGTATGTCATGAATTTAGTAAAATTTTTAAGGGCATATGATGTACTATTGAAACAACGAGAGTATTTCATGCATTTTGCAATAGTTTAGGGGTTTATGGTAAAATAGCTGTAATTTTTATTCTGAATGTAAAATTAGTTTTGTGTGTCTTTTATTTAATTAAACATTCCTTTACCACACATTAACTATGAGTGGCTAACTATTTGCTCATTTGTTTCTATTAAACATGTGAATAAAAATTCACTAACTACCTTTCTTGTTGATCAAGTAATTAATCAACTAAACTCTTTTTCCTTTCTTTGTTATTGACTAGTCAAACTTCAAAAATAATTTAACATTTCAATTTATCATGACGTAAAAACATTACTGTAAATGTGGAATGTCAACTTGATATATAAAACATACTTTCATACAATCATGCTAACATGACTTCTCATGCAAGTCATCTCAAATCAACTAAGCATCAACTTTTTAAAGTTTATAACACATAGCTGGAAACATCACAATCTAGCATAAACTCTATCTATATAGATGTCTTTAGTACTTACGTACCTTGTTTTATAACGGTGATCTGCCACATCTTCTAGAAATCACTCAACTCGAATTCTCCTACATAGAAAAATTCAAAACTAAATTAAACCACGTTGACTAACTTCTACAACAACTCTAAACTAACTATTTACATTGGAAACTTGTCCAAAACCTTCCCTATATGGTCTCTATTCAATTCCATACTTTGTTTTTATTTTTCCTTTGCAAAACACCTACTTTTCGATAATTTTCAAATAATGGCAGCTTTGTAAAGTTACTGAAAACATTATAACTTATTATTTGATGTGTTACTATTTTTATTATACATAAACACATGTTGATAAAAATTTACACCAATATCTTTTAGTTTAAAACTCATCAAAACCGTATTAAAACTTCATAATTCAAGCATAAAACACTTTTAGAGTCTTATACTATCATCATACATACAGTCTATGCATTAAAATAATTTCCATACTCAAAAACATGTTCATTATATTTTTACTCTTAGTTTTCATGATTTTATATATTTTACAACAATATTAATTAACTTCAAACCTTTAAATCCATACCTCATAAAATCATCACAAATTAATACTACAACAATCTATGATCATTGTTTAGAGTATTAAAAATCATAAAACTAAAAATTTCATAACTTTATAAACCTAATTTTTATAATTTCGTGAACAACTTTATAAACATGAAGTTTAAAGGAAAAATTAATGAAAATAATCCTAACTTTGGCCGTTCACTTAATAAAAGACCATACTTTAGATTGTTCAATTTTGAGACCCAACTTTAAACACCATCTTCCATTTTTGGACCCTATTTAATTTTTACCTACAAAATTAGGTTAGTCTCATTTTTAGCCGGTTTTATGATTTTTACTTTATTTTACTTTTTTTTATTGATTTTGACTTCCCTTCTCTCACCCACCTTTCCTTCTTTATATTTTGTTCTTCCATCTCTCTTGCTCTATTTCTCTTTTCATTTCAACATCCCAAACTAGAATAATTAAATACAGCATCAAACTGTTTTTACTCAATTCAAATCCCTTGCTATGAAAATGAATATACTTTTACATTGGGCTAATTAGACATCAAATGTATCCTATACAAAAGAATTCAATGACAATGATTCAATTATGCCTATAAGCAATATAATCATCAAGAGCAATTAAGGGCTTAGCCTTCTCTTAATCAAACCCAGGCCAACAAGCTGCTATTTTGCTTCTTTAACCAACCTCTCATCATATTGCCATATTCCCTCGACTTGTTGATCCCCATCAAATTAGGTAACGTAACTTTATCCACCACCAAGCTTTTCCCAGCCTTCTTTCCCAAAACAGCAACCTGAAACAACAACGAACCTAATTCCAATGGCAAACTTCCTCAACCTAATTCCAATTGTACTCTGGGGTGATTGTAAAAATTACTATAATTCTTGTTGAATGAAAAGGGGCGATTTAGATCTGAAATTTGGATTGTGATTTTGTATTTTATGAAATTTGGATTCTTGTTTTTATGTTTGTATTTTGTGATTTCTGAGGGTTAATTGAATGTTGTTTTTTTTTTCTTTTTTTGGTTTTTTCGCGGATGAAGGTGAGGGGGTGGCAGTGGTAGTGGAGGAGATGAGGATGGAGGCGCACGAAGGAAGAAGGGGCGCCAATGTCGGATTGTGAAGATGGGTGTAAGGGGATTGTATCTACAGGAGGAAAAGGAGATATAGCGGTGGTAAAATGTTTTTGAATATGTTAATAGTGAAGGGAAGGAATCAGGTTGATGATGATGATGGTGGTGATGAACAAACAAGGGAAAAAATATATAATCAACCGACCACCACACTTCACAAAAAAAAAAAAAAAAAAAAAAAAAATAANAGAACCTTGGATGGTAACCATTTGGTCAATCGGTCCAAAAATGGAAGATGGTGTTTAAAGTTACGTCTAAAAATGAATAATTCAAAGTTAGGTCTTTTATTAGGTGAATGGCCAAAGTTAGGATTATTTTCATTAATTTTTGAATTTTAAATCCTAAAACATTATCATAGCTTATAAAACATGATTAACACTATAAAACATGATTAAACATAATTATAAACATGAATTTTATGCAAGATTGAATTAAAAAGCAAAGAGAAGAAAAAAAATTATGAAGGGGAGTTCGAAAAATACCAAAGGGGAGGAGGGTGGCCGGCGAGTGGCAGCCGACAAATAGGTGGTCGGCTATGTTGGTGGTTTAGGCGAAGGGTCCGGAGACGAAAAAGCTCGAAACCTTTTTTTTTCTTCAGAATTTTCGACATCCTTTTTTTCTCTTTTTTTAAGTCCTTGATCAGAAATTGCACTTTAAATTTGAAAATTCAAGTTTTAAGGGGTATTTATAGGCTTGAATTAGGTTTTGGTGAAATTACATAAATACCCTTAATGTTTGAAATTACATTTGTACCCATGTTTTAAAACAATTAAGGAAACTTTGAATATTCTATGATTAGAAACTCATTAAAATATTTAATAAAGTTTAAAGTAACATAAATATAACTTTTAAACTTTAGAAAACATAGAAATAATTATTTTAAGTAACAACTAATTAAATTTTCTTTCTTTAATTTATTTATTCAACTTACTTTTCAATAAAAATACTCAAATAAAATATGAAATCAGATTCTTAAAATGCATGAAAATATGGTATATTACAGTCTGCCCACCCCCCACCCCCCCCCCCCCGCCCCCGCCCCCCCTCAAAAGAAGTTTCATCCCGAAACTTTGTGTAAATTTATTGTATGGAACTTTAATAGAGACTGCGTTTCTTCCAGAACTTTTCATTTTTATCCTAAGTTGTTGTAGACTTTAGACAATTACTTAGACATTTCCTTAACAACTTTTAGGAAACAAATATAAACTTTCCACAAAAATTTTGTAAAAGACGTAAAATCCTCCAAAATTTAAGGAAAAACGCGCCAAATTCAACGAAGGGTGATAGGGCGAAGCTGCGCTTCGCTACGGTATCTACGGGAATTGGAGCGCTTGGTAGCTTGGACAGCAACTGATACAACTTCCTGTTCAACTGTTTCAAGAGTGACATATCCTTATCTGACTTGCTCTTAGGCTATTTGTTTTGGTCTTGCCCTTGGGTTTCTGATGTAGTGTTTATTTGTTTATTTTTTCCGTAGTTTTCTTAATTAGTTTAGCAAGTTTTCCCTCCCTTTTTCTTAGTTTTTCCTTGTTTATATAGTTTTTCTTCTTTTTCCCCTTTCCTGCATATTTTAGCTTATCACTTCTTGTATTACTCTATTTTGTGTTTTACCTCATTTTTGTAGGATTTCCCGGCTGATTCGGAAATCGAGACATTACATGATGTGGGAGGAGTAGTATGTTTTGTGGAAATTTGGGTCAGTTTGATCAATGCTTAAAACTTTTGGTCAAGATTTTCTCGGCTTTTGCTTGAGGTTCTAACGATATCGCTATTCAAATAGCGATATCGCTAGCTTGGCCTAGCGACTTGGGAAGGCTATGAGAAATTCTTGGTGCCTCATATTTACGATTAAATCAAAGAAAATCTACTGCCTCAAACAAGGAAGGAAGGGAAAATAGGGGGTAGCGCCCGCTAGGCTACTAGAGCGCCCGTTACCCTAGACTAGCTCCCACTATCTTCAGGTAGCGCCCGCTATGCCCTGATCTGGCGAATTATGGTTTTCTCTTCTTCAACTTGCGCACTTGCTTTGGGTTTAAAACCTTAGTATATATATTTTTTTTCAGCTGTAAAAAGAGTTAGGAAGAAATAGTTAGTGATAGCTAGAAGAAGTAGATGATAATTTAGACTTTCATTTTGCATTCTAGATTAATTATGCTCATTTTTGGTAGTGAATAAGTTCTTCAAACAATTCCATAAGTTGCAATTCAATTGAAAGTTATTCTTCAAGTATTTTGGTTCTTGTTCTTAGTTTCCTGGGTTGATTTTCAAGCTTTTTAATTTGTTGATTCTTGGTTGATCATCTTGTATTGGGGTATTATTGGAGTAAAGCTTCAAGGTTCTTTAATTACAAGGATACCAGCTTCATAGTACATTTCTAACTCATCTTCAAATTCCATTTCAATTATATATTTTGTAGCTATCTTCTTTACTTTGAAGTTTTCTTTCATAAGCTTTTTATCAAGTTAATCTTGTCTTTGCACTATTGCTTTTTGTCTTAATTATTCTCAAGATTAAACCTTGTCCTTGCTTTCGTTATCAATATTGCTTTTGTAGTTTGATTAACTTGCATAACTTATTTCTTTGTAATAATATTGATAATCAAACAAAGCTCTTTCCCTTTTTATAATTTTGTTTAGTTAGTTTATACTCCATTGTCATAACATAACTCTTTTTTATAATTTGTAATCATAAATAAATATATATGTTTAAATGGTAAAATGTGTAGTGAGTAGTTTTTAGTGCTAAGGTGTGGGTGAAACCCTCACCACCTTCATGACATAAGTAGGTTGATTCCTTCATGACATAACACTTTTTCTTTCACCAAAACCCTGAAAATGCCCATGATGGATGAGATCCATCGCACCGATAATCTAGATGATTGTGTTGATTCCTTCTGAGTAATGGAGGAAGTAGATGACCCTTTGGAAGCTCTTATAGCCAATGAAGAGCTTCTAAAGACCGACGAGGCTAAGGGGTATAAGCTTATCCATTACCGAACCCCAGTCCATATAACAAATGAGTTCAAAGTCCTATTTATCGAAGGACAAGAGGAGTGTACTACGCCTCCTCCAAAAGTAGAACTCAACCCCTTCCTTCTCTTGTAAAATATGTTTTTTTAGATGAGAAAGATTCTTGTCCGGTCATAATCAGTGCTAAATCTAATGCCACTTCGATCGATAAATTGCTTTGTGTACTACGAAAATATCAAAGTGTTATTGGTTACACCATTGCAGACATAAAGGGAGTAAGCCCCACTTTATGTATGCATCGGATTCTTCTACATGATGACAATGCTTCATCAATTGAGCATCAAAGAAGGTTGAATCTGAATATGAAAGAAGTGGTGCGAGCCAAAGTACTCAAACTACTTAAAGCCGGCATCATATTCCCTATTTCCGGTAGTAGGTGGGTGAGCCCCGTCCAAGTTGTGCCGGAAAAAGGAGGCATGACTATTGTGAAGAATGACAAAGGAGAATCGATCTCTACTAAATCGGTTACCGGTTGGCGTATGTGCATAGTTTATCACAAACTTAATAAAGCCACTCAGAATGACCATTTTCCTTTGCCATTTATTGATCAACTGCTAGAGCGTTAGGTTGGTCATTCCCATTATTTTCTTGATGGGTATTCTGGTTTTTTCCAAACCCTAATTAATCCTGAGGATTTGGAGAAAACTACCTTTACTTGTCCTTTTGGCACCTTTGCTTATCGAAGGATGCCTTTTGGCCTTTGTATGCCCTATCTACATTTCAACTATGTATGAAGGCCATTTTTTCCAATATGCGTGAATCATCCATCGAGGTGTTCATGTATGACTTTTCGGTTAGAGGATAGTCTTTTGACCAATGCCTATCTAATTTTGTTCTAGTATTAGAACAATGTCAAAAGACGAACTTAGTCCTAAACTAGGAAAATTGTCAATTCATGGTTGAAGAGGGCATAGTGCTTGGTCATGTCATCTCAAAACCTGGCATTGAGGTGGATAGAGCTAAGATTGAGGTAATTGAACGCGTACCCCCTCCTGAAATGTCAAGGGAGTGAGAAGTATTTTGGGTCATGCGGGTTTCTACCGCCGCTTCATCAAAGACTTCTCCAAAGTCGCTAAACCCCTCACTCAGCTACTCCTTAAGGATGCCCCGTTTGAATTCATTAAAGACTTCCTTATACCATTTGACCAACTTAAGGCGGCCTTAATTTATGCCCCCATCATATTAGCTCCCGATTGGACTCTTCCTTTCGAGCTTATGTGTGATGCTTCGGACTTTGCCGTTGGAACTATTTTCGGCCAACAAAAAGATGGGAAGCTGCATGCCATTTACTATACAAGTAAAAATCTTGATGAGGCACAACGGAATTATAGTACCACCGAGAAGGAACTCTAGCCATTGTTCACACTATGGAGAAGTTCCGATCATACTTAGTTGGGTCTAAGGTCATTGTTTTTACCGATCATTCGGCTTTGAAATACCTTCTCTCCAAGAAAGATGCAAAGTCGAGACTTATACGAAGGATCTTGCTCCTACAAGAGTTTGATCTTGAAATCCGTGACAAATGTGGGGCGGAAAATGTAGTACCGGATCACCTATGCCACTTACCTTTAGTTGAGGGGGATGAGATCACTCCTGTGGATGACTCATTCCTCGATGAGCAACTAATGGCAGCTATAGCTTCCCCCACCCCTTGGTTTGTGGATTATGCAAACTACCTATGTGCTGAGGTTATTCCGCCTGATTGGTCTTATCAACAAAGGTGGATATTCATGCGTGATGTTCGGAACTACTATTGGGGTGATCCTTTATTGTTCAAAAGAGGATTTGATGGCCTCTTTCGTCGTTGTATCCCCAAGTCGGAAATTCCGAGTGTCATTTATATGTGTCATTTGTCCCCTTGTGGCGGTCACATGGGTTCTGACAAATCCTTGTCAAAGGTTTTGCTAAGTGTTTTGTTTTGGCCTAACATGTTTAAAGATGTGTGGTCCTTTGTGAAATCATGTGACCGGTGTCAACGCACCGGAAATCTTACGAGAAGGCATGAAATGCCCCTAAATAACATTCTAGAATTGGAAATATTCGATGTTTGGGGGATGGACTTCATGGGGCCTTTTCCAATCTCCTTTGGGAACCAATATATATTGGTTGCTGTAGAATATGTACCAAAATAGGTGGAAGCTATTGCTTCCCCCACCAATGACTCAAAGGTGGTTATTAAGCTTTTCGAGGATTTCATTTTTCCGATGTTCGGAGTACCTCGGGCTGTTATTAGTGATGGGGGGTCGCACATTGCAAAGCGTACCCTCCAAACCCTCCTTGCTAAGTAAGGGGTTACACATAAGGTTTCGTTGTCTTATCACCCCCAAACAAATGGGCAGGCCGAGATCTCTAATCGAGAGATCAAAGCTATCCTTGACAAGACTGTTGATAAGTCTCGTAAGAATTGGTCCACAAAGCATTCAAATGCCTTATGGGCCTATCGATCAGCTTTCAAAACTCCTATAGGCACGACTCCGTATAAACTTGTTTACGGGAAGTCATGTCATCTACCCGTTGAGTTAGATCATCGTGCCCATTGGGCGATTAAAACGCTGGATTTCGATCTCCGTTGTGCCGGTGAAAAGAGAATTTTAGATCTCCATGCCATGGAGGAGATACGATTAGATGCTTACGAGAACTCTCGTAATTACAAAGATCGTATCAAGGCATATCATGATACACATATCATGAAAAGGGATTTCAAGGTGGGTGACAAGGTACTTTTGTTCAATTCGCGTTTAAGGTTGTTTCTGGGCAAGCTTAAATCGCGTTGGAGTGGTCCGTTTGTTGTTCACCAAGTCTACCCTTATGGCTAAGTGGATATTGGTAATGACGGGAAGGAACCTTTCAAGGTCAACGGTCAACGTTTGAAACTCTACCTTGATGGCTTCCCTATAGATATTTGTTTGGCTGTGCTCCTAGATGACTTCGATGTAGCCTCGGTTACGCCCTATTTTCTGTTTCTAGGTGTTGCATAAGGCTCGGGACGTTAAACAAGCGCTCACGGGAGGCACCCCAGCTTACATGTATATATTTTTGGAACTTTTGATGATTGAGTTCATTTAGAACTTTTTCCAGCCCTTCTTGAGCATTTTGAAGTAGTTTTTGAGGCACTTTTGCGCCCCCATTCTTGCTTTTGAGCTTATTTAGCCAAGGAAACCCCTTGGGCATATTATTTGAGGTTTTTTGAAGTTTTGGTTGAGAAATTGAGGCCAAATAAGTGTCACACTTCATATGAGGTAAGAGTTGGTGACTTTTGGGCTTTTTCGGGGATTTTATCACCCCGAGTCACCCCTTAAGTGTTTTTATAAAAACTGACTCCTCCATTATTTCACTTGGCATTGACTTGAACTTATGAGGCCTACCTTAGGTCTTATTTTGGCTCATAAGTCCATTGGGGTTCATTTTTTATCATTATTTTCTATTTTTGTGAAACATCATCCCCAGAGGCATATGGGGAACCCCCGGACCTCATAAGTCGTGCTAACATTTCATACTTTTCCATATGGAAGGCTCTTAAAACTCGCTTGACTTATTTTTGGCCTATGGTACGTTTTAGGAAAGATGAATGATGTTTTTTGGAAATTTTGCTGCTTAGTAGCCTCCCCTTCACCATGTACAATCCTAGCGCCCGCTACTATAATGTAGCGCCAGCTAGGCCTAACGATAACAATATCAGAGGCTACTACCTCGTATTGAAGAAAATGAGAAAAAGAGGGTTAGCAACCACTCCTGTAGCCTAGCACCCGCTAGGTTTAGCGCTCGCTACCTATTTTGATTAAAGTTTCCAGAAGCCACGGACTTCATTTGGAAAAAGTGAAGAGAGGGGGTAGCGCCCGCTCCTGCAAAGTAGCGCCCGCTACCCATTTGTAACGCCCGCTATGCTATGCGGTCGTTTTATCTAGAATACATCAGAGAAATCATCATCTTTTATCTCATAATTCTATTTTGCATCTCACGTTTTATTTTCTCTCACCAAAACACACTCTCATTCATTCTTCCTCCATAAAAACTACATCAACTTCTCTCAAATCCTCTTCAAAAATACACTCAAATCTTCAATTTCCTTTTTTTTTTTCAAGATTTCATCATAAATCTCACGAAAATCTGCATTTTTCATGAACAACAAAAAAAAAATCAATCTGTGAAAAAAAATAATTAGGGTTTCATCAACATTCGAGTTTTGACTTTTCTAGTTCAGAATTGGTGCTTATAGAGAGTTTTCACACTCTATTTGGTATCATTTCTTTTTCCTCCAACTTGATTTTTGGTTATTTTGACTTAAATAATGTTGTTCTCCTTCTGAATGTATGCATGTTTTGTTTTTAGTTAATTAATTTCTTAAAAACCTTGGTTTTTGAGTTCTTGTTGCTAATTTCTGAGTTTGTTTTGTTTATGCTTGATTTTACTAAGTCGTGGTTGACATTTTTGAGTGTATCTTTCTTACAACTCAAGCATTCTTTTGGTTTTGTATGTGGATCTTTGGCTTTTTGAGGTCGCCATTGATTCACAAATTGTGTTGTTTAGTTGCTTAAGGATTTTTTTCTCATTCTTCCCACTTTCTTTTAGATTATTCTCATGATTATACTCTTTTTGCAACCTTGTTACCGTAGTCATGAGAAATATCTTCTCTTTAAGCAAAAAGAAACGTAAGACTGCTGATTTAGATCCCGAACCAAACGCCCCTCCTGAGGCAGTTGACCCACCGCCAATTAGAGTCCCTAACCAAGACCGACAAAAATGGGCCGATTTAAACGAGTGTATGTCAAGAGGTACGCAGTTCTATGATCCAAAACCTATACAAGCTTTAGACTTTGAGGCCGAAATGCAAGTTTTGTTTGAGAACTTAGGTAGGACAAACTTTTTTAATTCAGACAACATCAACCCAACCTACCTCCACTTAACTTAAGAATTCCTAAGTACTTTTAAACGTAGACAGACTTCGGATTCCGATGAATTTCCTTAATATGAAATTAGTTTCCGAATGTTTAGTAGCAACCATACCATCACCCTATCACAGCTTAACACATATTTTGGTTGTGATCCGGCCAACCCCATCTTTGAACCATTTAGGGTCACTGTTCCAGGATTCCACCTCCATGAATTATGGAAGGAAATAAGTGGCTTCGATAGGTTCCATTCTACCACTTCGTTGGCCAGTCACATCCACCAACCGAGTTTGAGGCTTTTGCACCGGTTGTTTAGTACCTCTATCTTCTCCAAACAAGATTTGGGGAAGATAAACCAAACTAAGCTTTGTTGCCGAGTTTTGTTGCCTTTACATGGAAGCTAAGCAAAACCCAACTGGACGCCTTAATACCGGTTGGATATTTGTTAAGCACTGTATAGAAATTTTCCCCAAACCCCACATGAAAGGAGAAATCGGTTTGGGTGGGTATATTACCCTTCTCGCTAGAAAATTAGGATACTCCCACTACTTCCATGCACTACAAACGGTGAATGATGATCAATTGTTTGACTTAGACTCGTTCACTTCCGCTTGCTTCGTGCATGAGACTTCTAGACCGGATCTAGTGAGTTGGTTAGTTAATAGGCGACACTACTACTATTTGCCTAACCCCTCACTCACCACGTTCGAAAAGGAATCCCCTTTCGTTATTCCTTTTGAACCTCTGAGTCAGGAAAACCACTCCCTATTTTGTAGGCGCTACGCTCACCTTCTCCCCTTAGCTACTCCTCAACGTCCTCGATCCCCTCCCCATGGTTATGGAGCGAGGCACCCTCCCTCGCAAGTACCACCAGAGACAAGCCAACAAGGCTCCTCTTCCTCTGAAACCCCTTCTTATTCTGAACTTCTCAATGCTTTCAACGCTCTCTCCTTCCAACAAATCGAGATGTTTAGCTACATTCAATCCCAACAACAACAGGAGCGTGAATTGGCATCGATTCAAGACAATGCCATGTATCACTATCACTTTTCCTCGAGCCATTTTGACCCCTATCTCAACTACCCGTACCGCCCACCTCAGGAAGGACCGGTCCCGGGCCCCACTCGCTCAGAGCCGGGTTAAAACTTCCAGGTTTCTGGAGGTTGTGATCCCCGAGGTGATCCTAGTGTGCCTGGAGATTCTTGTCCACAAGGATATACGTGGGGTTGGGATCCCTACCCTTCTTGTCCTTCTGTGTTTGGCAACTACCCTTACCGATCATGTTATGATTGGCCACCATATACCGACGCTAGTGGTCCGGACGTTGATCCCACCTATAATATTAGGCCGAACCATCCTTCTCCTTGAGCATCGAGTCGATGCTCATCTCCTAGCTTGGGGGAGGATTCCACTACTGTCGTTATATGTCTTTAGAGGGTATACATGAGGGGTATGTAGTTGAGTCACTTTGGTTTCATTTGTTGTTGGTTGTTTTGTGTTGTTTGTTATTTTGTAGATTGGAAGAGAGAGAGTTGGTTTCTTTTTGGAGGATCTTTGATTGATGGTACTAGGAAGAAAGTGGACACTTGCTTTGGGTTTGTTGATAATTTTTCCTATATGATGATGATGGTGTGACTATGAGCGTTTTTGGTACTTTTTGAGCACTTGCATTTGTTTGATGATGTATGATGATGATGATTTTTTGAGTTAAGATTTCGATTGTTGGTTGTTGATGGTGTTTTGCTCTCATTTTGGAAAATCCAAATTATTCTTTTTTCATCCCTCGTTCGCTAAAAATCCAAAATTATTCTTTCCTCACCCCTCTTTCCCTAAAAATCCAAATTATTCTTTTTTACCCCTCTTCCGTTAAAATCCAAATGCATTTTAGCTTTTAGTGTAGAGCATGTAGTTTAGTATCTTTTATTTATTTATTTTTCCTTAGTTTATTTTTAGAGCATTTAGTTTATTTTTCGCGTGCATAAAAAAAATCATTAATTGAAAAATTCCAAAAATATCTTTGAACTTCTAAGGTTCTTTTTAGTTAGTTTTTAGGTTGGATCCCTATGATGTAAAAAGAGACTATTAGCTTAGATTTTCCTTCTCTCATGAACTTCAAATCTTAAAACACTTTAGAAAGGCGGTTCTCAAGTTTTTACTTCTTTAGTAAATAGACCATGTTAGATAATTGTTTGAACTTGTGTAGTGAATATCGATTTCATAACTCCTCCGCTCTCAAAACGCCGCATAAATGATCGTCTTTGAACCTTGGTGAGATTTTGAGCTTTCATGCATATATAGACCATCACCTTGGTCTCATTTTCTTTCTTGAGCGGTTGATATTTGCCTTGTTGTGGATACCTAGATCGAGAATTTGCCTTGTGACTTTGGGAATTGTGCCTACTTTGCTCTCGGTTATATGATCATGGCCCTCATTTCGTATGTTTTGTTTTAGAATCCAACACTTCTTAGGTTTATTTTTTCCTTTTCTTTCCACTTAAGTACATATTCTTTTTTCCCCTTTTTTGTGCTTTGACCCTTGTTCACCAACCCACATATGAACCTCGGCTTTCAACCGTTGTCACCTATGTAGTTAGTGAAGCTTGTCATCATTCTTGTCCTCTTGTATAATTCGTTATATTATTAAAAAAAAAGAGAAAAAGAAAAAGGAAAGCAAAAACAAAGTTATATAGTAGATTGGAATAAAAAAAAGGGTAAGGAAATTCCATTAGATTTTTAAGCTTTTATAAAAAAGCTTAGTTATAAATAAAAAAAGTTGGCTTTTGTTCATAACAATTGAAGTGAGTTAATGACTTTTCATCATCATTCCTTCAAAGATGATCTTTTAAAATGATGAAAAGTCATATGTCTATGCTGTCCAATTCCTATTATGATGGTTTTTGAGTTACAAAATGGGTCTTTGAGTTGATTTTTCCACTTCTATTATTCATATTCATTCATTTATAAAAGGAAAATCGAGTTTTTTTGTGTTTGAGGTCTTATTTCATTGTAAAAAGTTTGTAAAGTTCGTTATTGAGTTGTAAATGCTTCACTTAGGTTTATCTCCTCAAAATAACTAAAGCTTTCAAACTTCCACCTTACCTCAACCCCCATTACAACCCCCAAAGTCCATATGAGACTGAGATAAAAAGTTCAAAGGTTACTTGATCAATAAAGTCACTTGGCAAGCATGTTGAGAGGGTATTTTACGCAAGATGTGACTGAATAATCATTTCCTATCTCATCTATGCTCTTGTTTCTTTTGTGAACTCCCTCAAGGAGTATTCCGTATGATCATTGCATATTATGGAGTATATGATGTATTATTGGTTGAAACTCACAAGTTCACTTTAATCTACTTAGGTTGCTATTTGAAATCCTTCTTGAGAACTATGCTTCCTTTACTTTACTTAGTGTTAAAGATTTAGTTCATTTTTGAGAGTTTGTTTAAATCTTTGTTAATCGTTTCCCTGAGGGATTCATCTTTCTCTTCCCGTTCTTCAAAGTTAAAATTGCTTGGGGATAAGCAATGGTTAAGCTTGGGGGAGTTTGATGTAGTGTTTATTTGTTTATTTTTTCCGTAGACTTCTAAGTTAGTTTAGCTAGTTTTCTCTCCCTTTTCCTTATTTTTTTCTTGTTTATATAGTTTTTATTCGTTTTCCCCTTTCCCGCATATTTTAGCTTATTATTCCTTGTAGTACTCTATTTTGTGTTTTATCTCATTTTTGTAGGATTTTCCGGCTGATTCAGAAATCGAGACATTACATGAAATGGGAGGAGTAGTATCTTTTGCGGAGATTTGGGTCGGTTTGATCGAAGTTTAAAACTTTTGGTCAAGATTCTTTCGGCTGTTGCTCGAGGTTCTAACGATATTGCAAGTTTAACTAGTGATATTACTAGCTTGGCCCAGTGACGTCGGAAGGCTATGAGAGGTGCTTAGTGCCTCATATTTATGATTAAATCAAAGAAAAACTACTGCCTCAAATAAGGAAGGAAGGGAAAACAGGCCGTAGTGCCCACTAGGCTACAGGAGCGCCCGCTACCCCCTAATCTTGCGAATTTTGGTTTCCTCTTAATCAACTTGCCCACTTGCTTTGGGTTTAAAACCTTAGTGTGTGTGTGTGTGTGTGTATATATTTATTTATTTTCAGCTGTAAAAAGAGTTTGGAAGAAATAGTTAGTGATAGCTAGAAGAAGTAGAAGATAATTTAGACTTTCATTTTGCATTCTAGATTAATTTGTACTCATTTTGATTAGTGAATTAGTTCTTCAAGCAATTCCATAAGTTGTAATTAAATCTCTTTTAATTCAATTAGGTCAAGCCTTGGATAGAATTAAAGTTTTATTAAGAATTTTATTTTAACTTGTTATTTTATTCAAGTATTTTGGTTCTTGTTCTTGCTTTCTTGGGTTAGTTTTGAAGCTTCTTAATTTCTTGAGTCTTGGTTGATCATCTCGTATTGGTGTATTATTGGATTAAAGCTTGAAGGTTCTTCAATTACAAGGATTCAAGCTTCATAGTACATTTGTAACTTATCTTCAAATTCCACTTCAATTACATATTTTGTAGCTATCTTCTTTACTTTAAAGTTTTGTTTCATAAGCTTTTTATCAAGTTAATATTGTCCTTGCAGTATTGTTTTTTTTCTTAATTACTCTCAAGATTAAACCTTGTCCTTGCTTTCATTATCATTATTTCTTTTGTAGTTTGATTACATCACTTGCATAACTTATTTCTTTGTAATAATATTGATAATCAAACAAAGCTCTTTCCCTTTTTATAATTTTGTTTAGTTAGCTTAGAATCCATTGTCATAACTTAATTCTTTGTTATAATTTGTAATCATGAATAAATATATGTGTTTCAAATAGTAAATCGTGTAGTGAGTAGTTTTTAGTGCTATTGTGTGGGTGAAACCCTCACCGCCTTCATGACATAAGTAGGTTCTTAGTAAAAACCGAGCTTTGGGGTGACTAGAGAATAGGTTTTCAAGTTAAGGGACGTTACTAATCTTCGTGAAAAAGTGTTTAGGAGTTGTTTTATGCTCAAGCCATGAGAATATGTCGTGTTCATAGTTCCGCTCGTCATGCTAACTCAAGAGAGTAGACATCACTCTTTGAACGGCTTCCCCTTGACATTTCCCTCTATGTTCGGCTTGACCTAGGAATCCGCGCCTTCATGTAGGAAGTGAGTGGTGTATCCCTTACCTTAGTCGTCTTTAATTCTTAATTTCAAGTTAAAATAAAATAACATTAGTGACAATCTTTCTTCTAAAATAAAACTGACTTAAACTTACTCCTTAGACCACCTTTGTGTTAGAACCTTTATCTCGTGGGATTCGATCCTTACTTACCCTCACTAGTAGCCTAGTGCGCCTTGTATGGTTTTTCTTTGGTATCCACTTCAACAGGCTATTAGTTTCTTCGTCTTCTTCTTCATCTGAAGAGCTGAAATCGCTATCACTCTCGTCCAAACCTGCCATGCTGGAAATTTCACTAAAATTCTTCCTCTTGGACTTGTTGCTCTTAACTAATTCTAGCTCTTTGCTTAGGTTGTCTACGGTGGAATGGGATTTAGCTGCGGCCTTTTTTCTGTCCTCTTTTATCTTTTCAAATTCAGCTTGAGTTCTTTCCAAGGCTTGCTGCAAATCCTTGCAGTTTTCTTGGTCGCTTCAGACGCCATCTTTTTTTATATTATCATTCAACCACTAGCGAAAAAAAATTGTTTTGCTGCGGTCAAAATACCACCTTTTGCTTCGTTTTTTGACCGCAGTATACGCCAGAGAAGCAAAAGGTAAAAACTTTATGCTGCGGTCATCTAAACAACCGCATCATAAAGTCCAATTCCCACCAATTTTTTGAGAATTTATGCTTCGGTTTTTTAAAATAACCGCAACATAAAGTTTTTTTACCACCAAAATTTAAGACTTTATGCTGCGGTTATTATGTATGAGCGCAACATAAAGTCATTATCCCACCATTAATACTAATAAATCATTATTATGATATTTATTATTAATATATTAAGCACTATTCAATGATTAATATATTAACAATAATGATCATTATTTTTAATAAATTAAATTATATAATAAATTATATATAGTTAATTAAAAACAAAGATAATAATATTATCAATAATAATACAATATATAACGTGCAAATTAAACATGCATACATATATATGTCACTCAATCTATGTAATATAACTTGAGTCACTATCGAATTCTTTTACATCATCTTGGCCCAAGTTCCTTGAATTGTTTCATTACAAACAATACAAAGTGATAAAAATAACTATCTTCCCTCTAACTTCAACAATTTCTTGAACGGCTCAACAACACTGTAAAACAGCAGCACAACAACACTGTAAAACAAGCAACAAACAACAGCATAAGAAAACATAACAAAAGCAGCAGATGAAGAAAACAACAGCAAGCAGCATGAGGAAAATAAAACAGTAGCAGCTGAAAAACCTTCTCATGCTGATAATGCTCAGATATCAGAGGAGACTAACAAAGAAGAGAAACTTGAGGACAATAAATTGACACTTCAATCCAAGCCATGTTCCTGTCTTTTCAACTTTGGCAACGATCATTCGACACTTCAATTCAGGCCATCTTATGAAATAGTAATTACTAGCTGAAATAGGCAAGAGATCACATTTATACGCGCCCAACAAAATCATCCAATTCCACGAAATCCTTGCAAATCGTAATCAGGTATAAAATACTCAATCGTGACATTAATTTAGCTCATTCATCACTAATCTTGCAAGAGCAGCTAAACAGTACCTTGCACCCTTTTATATTCATACCTAACAACACTTTCACAACGCAACAAACAATAACAGAACCACTGCAATACATTGTACACAATATAAAATGCAACAGAGGTGCAGAACCAAGCTAACAGGATCCTGCAGAGGCTCATATAGGATCAAATAAGTAACAAGAAAGATACTTACCCTGCTTTACAAGTAGGCTTTGGGCTTAAGATAAAACTTCCTTGCTATTTGCTTGATATTGGGGTCACTTTCCTAAGATAACAATTGCTACTTTTGTCCAGATCCAAGCTTTTGACTTTCTTCCTTGACTTTCCGATGCACTTCTAGAACAACATTATCTAATTAATAGGCCTTAATATAGGCCTTCGTACAACAGTAAGACTGACTGCTCATTACATAAAAACACATATGTGCAACTAGCAGAAGCAGTGTCATAGCACCATGCTGCTAGTTAAACCAAGCTAGTGCTCAATGACAGAAGCAGAAGAGAAAATCTAAAAAGATTACACTATAAAAAAAGGTTTTAAGAGAATCATCTCTACGTTCTCAAGTGCACGCATAAGAAAATTAAATGCTGCACCGACTGTTTGCAGAGATACAAAATGTAAAACATAATGAACATGAGTAAGTCGTAAGGGACTCTCATGTTGAGTAACAAGTTTCTAAAAAAATATGCTCAGAAACTGTAAAAGGAATAGGAGGAATGAAATGAAAGACAGAAAAGTAGGAAAGCAGAGCTCTCAAGCAAATAGAAGAATCATCATTAGCACCTTAGTGATGTTTTATTTAAACAACAACATGCAGCAAGCAGCAAGCAGCAAGCAATAGTGAAGCCACAACCTTCATTGCAAGCTACGTAGTATAAATATCAGAGGAAAAAACAAAAATAGCAACTAAACGGAATAATTCTCGAGCTTATTATGCCAGACAACAGCTAATGTGTAGATCATGTTATTCTCTTAGGAATAAAGAGAAAACATCAACAAAAAGTGACAAACTAACAGATCATTCAGAGATCAATGTTTCAATCGCAAAGAAAGCAAATCCAACAATAGTATAAGCAAAACATCCTATTGTTCCTCTTATCAAATTTACCAAGTGAAAAAGGGTCCCAAATAAATTATGAGCATATTTAGAGATGTTGAAGCAATGTGAGCCACAGTAGAATAAATGTATAAAACAATTCATGGCTATTCCACTGCTCCTAAAATTGTTGTGTGCAAGAAACAAAAGATACAATAAAGATACATAATTCATAAAAATCAAACACTAAACAACTGCCCATGGAAAGTTATCCTCAGACATAGCTGTCTAGCAACAAAACTTCGATTAGGGAAAGAGGTAATAATGAAGATATATTGCTTGTCAAAGAAGTGATATCAAGGTCACTATCGGTGGGCAGGCATCATCTTGTAAGAAATTTAGCTAATCCAAACAATCAAGTAGGAAAAGAAAGAAATCACAGAAGAAAAGCTTCAGTTCGTACTTTGTATTGAATTAAGCAAAATTGAGAAAAACACACACACTTCACTTACTTGGCCTATTGAAAAGCTAAGGTTTCTCCCACTACATCACAAAAACTTGATCCATTACCTTTAATTGAGACAAAACTAACATTGCAGATAGTAATGGAGAATTGGGCATAAACATGGATTGCAATAAATGGGTAATTTAAGTGAGTCTTTTATCTAGCCTTTGATGAAAACAATACACCAGTTTCAAGCTTGACAGATTAATAACACCCAATTAACAACTGAAAACCGAAACCCTAAAAATTCTAATTAAAACTCAAAATCAATCCAACTTTAAAAAAACCCCTAAATTACCTCTTTGAAATACGAAATGGAAGCTAATAGATCGAAATTCGGCAGAAAAATAACAAGAATTAAAGATTAATTTCAAAAATTTAAGAACACGATTAATACCTGCAGATGATCCAGGTTTGAACAGATGAAACGGATTAATGAATCCCAAAATCTCCAATTAGACCTTAACAAATTAAATTAAATCAACTTACCAATTAAAACAGCAACAAAAATATGGAGCAGCAGCCGGTACAATACAAGACGGCAGAGGAAGAAAGAAGAAGACGACAACGAAGAAGGCAGAAGACAAACAAAGAAGAAGGAAGAAGAAGATAAAGACTAAGAGGGCAGAAGACAGACGAAGGCAGAAGAAGAAAAAAAAGGACGACTGACGAAGAAGACGGCGACGACGCAGAATGGGGACAGACGAAGAAGAAAGATAGAGTGGTTTTCTGAATTTTGCTTTGTGCCTTTGTTATAGAGTATAGTGTATATATATATATATTTTTAATACAAAACCTTATGCTGCGCACTATGTTGTAGAGTGGTCATGTAAACAACCGCAACATAAAGTCTATTTTAACTTTACACCAAGAACTTTATGCTTCGCTTTTACTTTTTAACAAAAAGACTGCTGCATATTTAGTGTAGTATATGAGAAATTTTCCACTAGTAAACGGGGCACTGGATGGAAAAATAGAGGTATGTTTATTAGGTAGGGGATCTAGCTATCGCCGTAAGGTGGGCGCCAAATTGTTTATGCTAAAATTCGCTCTAGCTAGCAAACCTTACCTGGTTTTGGTTATAGCTAGATAGCGCTATGCTGAAGTTGATATGATGCAAGATGGATGAAATCAAAGAACGGAATGGGGAAGACACCTAAGGTGGTGACGAGGAAAACCCCCCTAAATCAGGGTAAAAATTCACGGGTGTCTTTCAATCCACCAATCCACTAATTTGAAGAGAAGATTACAAGTACAATGTGTAAAGCTAGCTTGCTAGCTTGTAACCTAGCGCTAGGAACGGAGCTATCTGAAAGTAAATGTAGGAATGTTTCTAGAGTTCAAGAATACTAGGATGTAAGAAATTGTATGAATATTAGATTGCAATGTGTGCTCTACTGTTCTATCACTTCTCTATTTATAGTAGATCCTCACTTTGGTACCCGTTATCCAGCCCCTGCTTCGTAGCTTTATATATTATGCATCTGGCATCACTTCTTGATAAGGTTCATGTTGATTTAAACATAGCCTCCTATTTTTTAGGCATGTTTCTGCTAGGGGTTTGTCTTAGTTGCAAATGAACCTTGCTATGCAGAATTTGTAACAACCTTGAATTTCCTAACTTCCTCCTCTCAATTTTCGGATATGAATAAATAAATAAATAAAGTTGAAAAATTATAATAAATATCATGCCTACTTAACTAGGAAAAACCAAAGTATTACCGCCACCGTGATAACGGCTCAAGTTTTTATCAAAATACTACAGCATAAGTCTTTTATTTCAAAACCTAAATTAAAACTCCTAAAGAACTCTCAATCCAAATTGAAAATACACTTTATTACAACTTGGAACAGTTATAACGACCCTTTAAAACCAAATAAATTTTAAACTTCAAAAATCCAAAAATCAACAATAAAATTAAATAACTAACAAGTCCACACAAGCAAAGAAAACAACAATGCAAGCGCTCATCACTCAATCCCAGCATTATTGACTATGCCCACATGTACCTGTAGCTTTCTCTTTAATCTAGACTACTACTCGCGATCGAACAGGGTCGTCGTTGGGCAAAGTAAAAGAAAAAGCCATGCACACAAAACACACACAATCAGCAAACCTGAGTACATAAATGCTAGAGACTATGCAAAATATGATTAACAATAAAATAAAATAACGAACAACACATACCTCTTACCATTGTCATCATGTACCACATACCTATACATAGACTCATCAATTAAAAATTATTTATTATTTTTAGATCTTTGGATTTCGCTCGAACGGATTTGCTTTCCTTAAAAATTGCCCTAATGGGCACCAACTTGGGAGCAACTCCAAGAAGGTATCACCTATGTCACATGAAGTGACAGAATTCCAGCACATTTAAAAATATAAAAGAGTACAACGTCTTGTACCCCCAATTAGAAGTTACAGTAACTATACCCATAACTCCCCCCATTGTTCATACTCAAGATATATACATTCCAAGAGTTTTGGTGGGAATCCTCTTTCACTTTACGTGATTAACAGGTTTAACAATTGTTATGACTCACACATAAATCACATAGAAGCATACATGGCAACAAGCAACACCATATTAATTATCTTAATTATAATGTGATTCTAAAATTAATTTTGTATGTCCTTTATTTAACTAAACCTTCCTTTACACGCACTAACTGTGAGTGGCTAACTAATCTATCATTTGCTTCTATGAAACATGTGAATACATATTCACTAACTACCTTTCTTGTTGATCAAAAATAATTAATCAACTAAACTGCTTTTACTTTCTTTTTTATTGACTACTAGTCAAAACTTCTAAAATAATTAGCATTCCAAATTTCATGATGTGATAATAATACTATAAATTTCGAATGTCAACTTGATAAACAAAACATACTTTTCATACAATCATGCTAACCTAACTTCTCATGCAAGTCATCTCAAGTCAACTAAGCATCAATTTTTCATGTCTATAACATATAGCATGGAAAATCAACAAATCTAGCATAAACTCTATTTACAGAATTGCCTTTAGTACTTACGTACCTTGTGTTATAACGGTGATCCGCCACTACTTCTAGTAAACACTCAACTCGGATTCTCCTACATAGGAAAAATCAAAACTAATTAAAAACCAAGTTGACTAACTTCTACACCAACTCGAAACTAGCTATTTACATTGGAAACGTGTCCAAAACCTTCCCTAGATGGTTTCCATTCAACTGCACACTTTTTTTAATATTTACTTTGTAAAACGCTTAATTTTCGATAATTTTCTAAAAATTGCGGGTTTTGTAAAGTTGCTTAAAAACTATTTATAACATTCTAAATATCATAATTTAACCTTAAAACAATAGATTCATGTTCTGAGATCATCATATAATATTTTTGTGTGTTAAAAACAACTATAACTTATTATTTCATGTGTTACTATTTTTACTATGCATGAACACATGTTAATAAAAATTTAGAACAATATATTTTAATTCAAAACTCATCAAAATCCTTTTAAAACTTTATATTTCAAGTATAAAACACTTTTAGAACCTTATACTATCATCATACTTACAATCTATGCATTACAATAATTTTTCATGCTTAAAAACATGTTAATAATATTTTTACCCTCAATTTTCATACTTTAAAAATTTGACAGTAATATTAAGTTACTTTAAAACCTTTAAAAACAAATTTAAACTTAATAAATTCATCATAAATTAATACTATAACAATCTATGATCATAATATGAAAGTTTAGAGTGTTAAAATCGTAAAACTAATAATTTTCATAACTTCATAAACCCTAATTTTTATAATTTCATGAACAAACTTATAAACATGAATTTTAATTCTAAAACATTATTAAAACTATAAAACATGCTTAACATAATTATAAAACATGATTTATGCAAGATTGAATTAAAAACAAACGAGGAGAAAAACAATTTTAATGGGTTTCGAAAATACCAAGAGGGAGGAGGAAGGGAAGCCGGTGAGGTGGCCGCTGGTGGTGGCAGCGCAAGCAGGGGGGTGCCGGTGAGCAGGAGTGGCGACAGAGGGTGACCGGCGAGCGTGGGGGCCGGCGACAGAGCTTTGAAGAAGATTTTATTTTTTCCTTTTCTTTTTCCGAAATTTTTCTTTTTTATAAATCACAAAGTCTGGATTTAAATCTTAAAATTCTACTTTAATGTCTACTGCACCACCAACTGTGCTATCCCAAACAATCATTCCACTTTTTTTGGAGCATAATCTTCTCATTTTACTCGATAACTCGGGGCGGCAGCGGCGACCGGAGGGTTCGATGATTTAACTCCCATGTCTTCATGAGACTCTTAAGGTTCCATATTTTCATGAGGGGTATTTATAAGCTCAAATTAGGTTTTTGTGAAACTACATAAATACCCTTAATGCTTGAAATTACTTTTGTGCGCTCGTTTTAAACTAATTAAGGAAACTTTGAAAATTCAAACATTAAAAACTTCATAAAATATTTAACAAAATTTAAAGTGACATAATAATAACTTATAAACTTTAGAAAACATAAATATAATTATTTTAAGTCTCGATTATTTCTTTCTTTAATTTATTTATTTAACTTAATTTTTCAATAAAAACACTAAAAATACTCAAAATATGAAATTAAATTCTTAAAATATGTAAAAATATGGGGTATTACAGTTTACCCCCCTTAAAAGAAGTTTCGTCCCAAAACTTTGTGTAAATTATTGTATGGAACTTGAATATAGACTGCATTTCTTTCAAAACTTTTCATTTTTATCCTAAGTTGTTGTAGACATTAGGCACTTACATAGACATTTCATTGATAACTTTAGCAAAGACATAAAATTTTCATAGAACTCTGCTAAAAGACGTAAAAACTTGCAAAATTTAAGGGAAAAACGCGCGAAATTCTATCACACTCTACCCCCCTTAAGAATCAAGTTACGTCCTCTTAACTCTACTAACTTGAAATAACTCTGGATACTTTTCCCTCATCATATCCTCAGCTTCCCACGTTGCTTGTTCAGTGTCTTGGTTAGACCACAACACTTTCACTATCTTGACACTTTTCCTACGAGTATCACGAACCTTACTATCAAGTATTTTGATTAGCTTTTCCTGATAAGTCAAACTTTGTTCTAAATCTATCGTTTCAGGTTGCAACATATGTGACTTATCCGGCACATACTTTCTTAGTTGAGATACATGATAAAAATTGTGAACTTTGCTCAACTCCATTGGTAACGCTAGTTTATATGCGACCTTCCCAATCCTTTGCAAGTTCTCATAAGGTCCAATGTACTTTGGGCTCAACTTTCCTTTCTTCCCAAACCTCATCACACCTTTCATCGATGATACTTTTAGTAACACCTTGTCACCAACTTTAAACACGACCTCTTGACGCTTTTGGTCTGCATAGGATTTATGCCAATCCTGTGCAACTTGAATCTTTTCTTGTATCACCCTTACCTTATTGGTAGTTTCTTCAATCAATTGAGGTCCTAGAATTATTGTCTCTTTCAAGTTGGGAAATTCAAGGGAATTTTTTTTTCTTTGATGTGTACTTTTGCTTTATGTATTGGTTGTGAAAGCAATCAAGAGAAGGTTAATCAAATCACTCTAGGGAAGTAAATAATTTACTCAAGGGTGGACTTGAAAATGTGTTAGTGCAACTTCAAGTCTTTTTTGTCTCTTAACACATAGTTGGACCATAGCTTAATGAGTAAATCTTTCCTCTCTAGGAGAAGGGAAAATGTCTCAAAGAGATAATGACTCGCTTGATGAGGTTGTAAGGCAGTTAGCCATTGTAGCTCAACAGTTGGCTACAAGAGGATTATCCGTAGACGCTCAATTGCCACTTGCTAGGCATGTGTTTGAGACGTTCTATGAGTTATATAGTAGAGTTGCATGCTTGTACGCCTTAGAGCAAGAGAATAAGGAAATGTTAAATGAAAGTGACTCGAAGGAAAAGGAAGGGCTTTGGTGGGAACTCTAACTATCAACGCAATAGTAGTGGAGGTAAGATGCCTCGTCGTGATAACAACAACAATTTTCAAGGTAACGGGGGAAACTTTGGGAAGTCTGTTAATGGAAATGGGAGTAGAGCTCAGATGGCTAGTCAAGGAGGGCGTGCGTACTTTTGCAAGAAGTGTCCAAACAATCACCCAGGAAAGGACTATGCAGGGAACCCAGTGACTTGTCGGTTGTGTAATAAACTTGGGCACCGTGAGTATGAGTGCTTCTCTAAGAACAAGGGAAAGAAGGGACAAGGTTCTCAATTTAGAGGGAATTCAGCTGGGGGTCAGCAAAATGGTTTCCAAGGAAATATGGGAGGAAAGGTGACGCCTCAAGTCGAAAATAGGAATGGGAGTGGGAATAGAGGAGGAAAGACTAAGACCTCAAATACTGGAAAGCTGAATGTGATGGCTCGAAGTGAAGCTGATGCTAGTAAAGATGTAATTGCTGGTACTTTTTCTAATCACTCTCTTCCTGTTAAAGTTTTGTTTGATTCTGGTGCAACATATTCTTTTGTATCCACTAAGATTTTAGAAAAAGTTAAAGCCTGTGTTGGGAAAATTAGATACAATAGATATGTCAATAGTGTTACCATCAGAACAAGAGATACAGTGTTAAAAGAGCTTTCTAGATGTTCCTATTGAAATTGAAGGAGTGGAGTTTAAGGTTAATCTAATTGAGTTTGATTATTTAGGTGACTTAGAAGTAACCCTGGGGATGGAATGTGATGTGGCACGCCAAATCATGCCACATGTTAGCAAAATACTGGGCCACGTGTCCACTAAAAGGCCAAGTGGCACTGCCACTTGGCAATGACTAGACCGCCAAGGTGGGCTCCACACAGTCATGTGTCGTTGTAAGATTGGGCCACGTTTCCACAACAAATAATTTAAAGGAGAGCAACCTCCGCCACTTGTCGCAATCCTATTTGAGGTTACAAGGTAGGATAAAAGGAAGAATTTGGGCCTTGAGGCTTGAATATGGAAGCCCATGAGGCTTAATCAATTATCAACCAATTATAAAATGACAAATGTCATTCTTCTATTTGTTAGCCTCCAAGCCTAAGGGCTATAAATACCCCTCAAAATCATCATTTTAGGGGCATTCAATTTTTATTCATTCTTACATCATACTAAGAGAATTTCTTTCACTAGTTTCCCTCTCTAGATTACTAAGTTGTTAATTATTGTTAATTTGCCTTAATCCTCATACAAATACTTACTTAAGCATCGGAGGGGGAAAAATCCTACAAGGATTTTATTCCCTTGTTTTGCAGGAATCGAGGTCCAAGCCATTAGGAAGTGAACAAGCCAACACCTGTCCGTCCAAAGTGTAGCTCTCTAGTTCCCTCTCCATGTATTCAATTGAAGTGACCCTACCAGGAACTCTTTCTACATCATTTGGCGCCATCTGAGGGGAGGGCACCTGAGGATGACTGGTGGTTCACTTCCAACCGAGGATGAGACTCGGTACCTTGATCAATCCGGGAACTATGAAACCGGACAAGGAACTGGCTCTCCTAAGGGGAAAGCAATAAAGGATCAACCCGTGACCATGGGTCGACTCAAGAGTATCTTGGAAGGTCTCAAAGAGTCCTTTACGGATGCTCTACGGGAGCATTCCTCCAAGAGAACTCATGAGGAGGGTGATCCTCGTCAGAGAAAGCTTAAAGGAAAGATGTATCAGGAAGATCAAGGTGAAGGAAGACTAACTTTCCAAGAGAAAGTTGAAAAAATCAAGAAGGAAAGAACTCCATTGAAAGCTCATTGGGGCACACTCAGAAAGTATCCTGTCAATCCTAAGTATAAACCAAAACTCATTCTACATCATTTGGATCACCCTAACTCATTCTACATCATTTGGCNGTAAGCAAGACAAGATCCGATGCTAGAGAACTCATTGAATTCAAGAAGTCATTAGCTCATGATGCTAGAGAGTATCTTGAGGCTAAGAGAACTTCGAGTAAGGATGCTAGAGAAGTTATCAATGAAAGGAGGGCATCTAGCAAAGATGCAAGAGAATATTTGAACTCCAAACGAGCCCAACGTGAACAGAGTCGCTCTAACTCGTCGGGTTCAACTGCAACCAAAGAGATATCTGATTCACATCCATTTACTCTTGAATCAGATAAGCGTGATGATGAAGAGAATCTGAGATACAAGATTGAGAAGAAGAAAGCTGAAAAAGCAGATCAAGCTAGAAGAGAGCAAATGATCCAATACTGGGAGAACAGGGTGAGACCCGAGGAGCTTTATATGGCCAAGCAGGTACCTAATGATCCTACAGGGATCATCGGGGATAAAGTGGGTTCTATGTCAATGAACTGGACAACCCCATTTACTGCATTAATCATGATGGCTCCTCGCCCAGTCAAGTTTAAGATGCCTAATGTAGAGGCTTTTGATGGAACAACTGATCTAGAAGAACATTTGGCAACATACAAACACTTGATGTATTTTCAAGGTTTGGATGATGCAACTTGGTGCCGCTATTTCCCAGCAACACTTAAGGGAATAGCTCAGAAGTGGTTTAATAGTTTACCTGACCAATCCATCAACAGTTTCCATGAGTTGAGTACAACCTTTGTACATCATTTCATGGCTAACAAATGTGAAAAGAAGACAAGTATGCACTTAGCCAAAATCGTGCAAGGTGTTGTTTCTATAGGAACACTACAAGAGGGGGGGGGTGAATTGCTGTGTGGAACTTGTATGCGGAATTTAAACAAATTTAAACGAATTCAAGAGTACGAGTGATATATTTATGAGAAAAACTTCCTTGGCCCTAAGGAAGAAAACTCCACTTCTATTATAGGCCTGTAACAGCTATTACAACCTAAATTCTCTAATTTCCCTCGTCAGTTCCTGTAGGAACTTGATTCTCAATTCTCACTCTTTATCTCTCGCTTCTCTTTCTCTTTTTCTCCACTCTTCTCTAGTTCTCACACTTCTCTTTTTCTCACTAATTACAACTCAATTCTGACTCTAATACATTGAAAAGACCTTTTAAACTGGACTGGAACAACAACATCAAAACATGTACTCGTTAAATACTCAATGTGTTCTCTGATGTTCTTCACTTCTTCTTCTGAATTTCTTGGAGTATTTATAGAATGGTTCTGGCTTGTAATCTTCAGTCTTCAACCACGTTCTTTGCTCATCCACAACTCCATGATTTCTTCCACTATCCCAAGTATGTAGACCAGGAGAATAGGCCTTTTGACTTGACTAATTTAACCGCTTTATTCTTGCCCATGAACCCATGACTTTATTCCTACAATCTAGGACGCTTAACAACTTTTCTTGACTTGTTAAAAACCCTAGATGCCGTTTTTATTCTTCAGCAAAATCAGCCCAATAAATTAACCTAGACCACTTCGTAGGATAGATTCGTAACTTGCTTTTAGGTTTGATGTTCCAATCTGATTTGAGACTCCAATGTAATTACTAGGTTCCTAGAAGATTATGCTTATAATCTTCTTGGAAATTCTCTTCTCTTTACCAAGACACTTCATGTGGATGTCTTGACTTTGTTCGCCTGTTCCTGTAGGAACAGATCTATTCTCGCAGCTTGTTCCTACATAACTGTGTTACCAAGGAACTTCTTTTCTTTCTTCTGTGTTCCTTTGCAATATTCTGCCTAGGAACTTCTCCATGAACTTGGTTGTTTAGCTTGTTACGTTCCTTCAATATTGCTCCAAGTTCCTTACACTTTGAACCTGTGAAATCTCATAGGAACTCAAAGTATATATTAGTTAAGCTTGTTTGTGTTAGTCATCATCAAAACTTTACTCTCAATTCATGAGTCAACACAAGGTGAGAAGGAATCATTAAGAATTTACGTCCAAAGGTTCAATCTTGAATCATTGCAGATACCTAACCTTTCTGAAGGAGTTGCTTTTGATAGCTTCTTCAGAGGGCTTCGTGATGGAACCTTTAAGTTTGATGTGGTCAGAAGGAATTGTAAAACCTTGAAGGGGATCCTGGAGGAGGCTGAATGCTTTATCCATGCTGAGGAGCTATGCGCTTCCACCCGCAAGGACAAGAAGAATGATCATGGATCAAAAAACAAAGATTAGAAGAGACATGACTTGGATGGTTGGCTCATCAAACAAGTCAAATGATCAAAACAGGAAGAGAAAGGCGAATAATGCGCCGAGAGTTGAATTCACTAAGGATCTCCATTCAGTCTTTAAGGAGATCCGAGGGAAAAGTGACATTGATGATCCGCCTCCATTGAGAAGCGCAAAAGAAGATCGAGATTCAAGTAAATATTGTTACTTTCACAAAGATGTGGGGCATTATACCAATGATTGCTTCAATCTTCGGAGAACCCTGGAAGCTCTTGCTGCTAAAGCGAAGATTAGTCAACATTTAATCAAGTCCTCTGACAAGAGTGCCAAGCAGAAGTCAGACTCTAAAAATGAGATGACAAAGGAGGGCTATGAGACAGAAGATGTTGTCTATGTAATCTCTGGGGGCTTTGCTGCTGGAGGTCCTACTATGAAGGGAAGTAAAGAATATGTGCGACGCCTAGTTCGGGAATCGTCACCTGAAACTGGGGAAGATGCTAAAATTAAATTTCCGGAAGTACTGATCAGTGACAGGGATCGGGGCAAAGTCCGAACACCTCATGATGACCCCCTGGTAATAGAGCTGAAAGTGGCAAACATGAAGGTAAAGAGAATAGTTGTTGACACAGGAAGTTCATCTGATATAATCAGTTACAGTTGTTTAAGTAAGTTGAAGTATGATTCATCAAAGTTAGAACCTATCCACCATCCCATCATTGGGTTTGGAGGAGGAGTTATCAATCCATTAGGAACTGTCACCTTGTCGGTTCGAATGGGAGATAAAGATTGTGCTAGAAACATGTTCGTCAAGTTCCTTGTGGTGANAGTGAAAGAGCTACAAGCATATAATGTGATTCTTGGAAGGCCAACACCTAATGCTATCAGGGCAGTTATTGTTACCCACCTCATGCTCATGAAGTATGAGTGTAACAATGGTACTGTGGGAACAATTCATGGAGACCAGCAACTGGCAAGAGAGTGTTATGTTACCACATTAAAAGCAGAGGCCTGGTCAAGTGAAAGTGGCGAACCAAGTAAGAAAATGAAAATAGAAGAAGCTCCCAAGGACCAAGTTATGGCTGTTCATAGCTTGAATCAAGTCCTAAGACCTCAACCTGGAGGTGAGCATGAAGATTTTGTGTTGGATGAGATGAAACCTGATAAAACAGTCAAGATTGGACAAGCACCTGACGAACATGTTGAGGGCAGAGATAAGAGCTTTACTTAGACAATACAAAGATGTTTTTGCATTTGAAGTTGAAGAAATGCCGGAGATTGTCCGGAAGTGGCTGTTCACAAGCTCAATGTTAAGCCTGAATTAAAGCCTGTCAGGCAGAAGAAAAGAAATCTTGGTGAAGTCCGTAACAAAGCTGCGGATGAAGAGGTAAAAAAGTTATTGGAACCAGGATTCATCCGTCCATGCCAATATCCTGATTGGGTGGCAAATGTTGTGTTGGTGCCAAAACCCAATGGAACAATGAGAATGTGCGTGGATTACACAAACTTAAACAAGGAGTACCCTAAGGATAGCTTTCCTTTGCCCAAGATCGATCGGTTGGTTGATTCTATGGCTGGACATGCCTTGTTGAGTTTTATGGACGCCTATTCCGGCTTTCATCAAATTCCTCTATGGGAGGAAGATCAGGAAAAAATAGCTTTTGTTACGAAAACAGGTATGTACTGTTACACCAGAATGCCCTTTGGTTTGAAGAATGCTCCAACTACCTTCCATGAAGTATTTAAGCAGCAGTTGGGAAGGAATATGGAAGCATACATTGATGACATGTTCGTCAAAAGCAAGGAATCCAAGGATCATGTAGCCGATTTAAAGGAAACTTTTGAAACTCTGAGAAAGTATAAGATAAGGTTGAATCCGAAGAAGTGTGTTTTCGGTGTCACATCAGGCAAATTTCTGGGGTTTCTTGTTGACGAAAGGGGGATTGAAGTCAATCCAGACAAGGTCAAGGCCGTGTTGGATATGACTTCTCCCCGAAGTGTTAAAGAAGTGCAGAAGTTAATTGGGTGCTTAGCAGCCTTGGGAAGGTTCCTGTCAAGGGCAGGAGATAAGTGTCACTTCTTCTTTGATACGATCAAGAAGAAAGCCAACAAATTTGAATGGACTCAATCAGCTGAGAAAGCCTTTATTATATTAAAGGATCATCTCCATTCTCTTCCCAAGTTGGTAAGCCCCAAGGAAAAAGAAATTTTGTATATGTACCTTGCTATATCAGAATATGCACTCTCAGCTGTCTTGTTGGCTGAGAGGGACGGAGTCCAACATCCGGTTTATTTTGTCAGCCATATTCTCCAGAAAGCCGAACTAAGATATGCCACGATTGAGAAGTTTGGATTAGCATTGTTTTTAGCAAGTAGAAAATTGAGGCCCTGCTTCTTGTCCCACCAAATAATTGTTTACACGGATCAGCCGCTTAAGTCATGCCTAACTAAAGAATCTTCTGGTAGGATGCTTAAGTGGGCTATCGAGTTGGGTTCATTTGAGATTTCGTATGAACCTAGGAAAGCGATTAAGGGACAAGCGTTTGCCGACTTCATTGTTGAAATGACCAGACCACAGGTTGAGAAGCCAAGTATTGACCACCGGACACTGTATGTTGATGGATCATCCACCCAAAAATGGGTGTGGAGTGGGAATCATATGCAAATCTCCTGAAGGAGATTTGTACGAGTATGCAATGAGGTTCAAATTTCAAACTTCGAACAATGAAGCTGAGTATGAGGCCTTAATTGCGGGAATTAAGATGTGTAAAGCCGCTGGTGCTAGGAAGATAGAGGCTATGTCTTACTCACAACTGATCGTGAGTCAATACTTGGGAGACTATGAAGCCCGTGATGAGGGCATGAGAAAGTATTTGCAAATGTTGCAAGAAGAAGTTAAGGATCTCGAAAGTTTTGAGTTAATGCAAGTTCCCCGATCCGAGAATAATCAGGCTGACGCCCTGTCCAAGTTAGCTAGTTCTGCTATAGGAGACTCACCCCGAACTGTTTTTTGGGAAGTTAAGGAAAAGAAGAGTATTGACAAGGAAAGAGATGTAAACTTCATTAGCAGGGGAAGTACCTGGATGGATGAAATTATCGCTTANGATGAAATCATCGCTTATAAATCAGATGGAATTTTGTCAGCCGATGCACGACAAGCTAAGTATGTCAAGGCAAGAGATGCATGGTGTGTGCTATGGCAAGGGCAATTATACAAGAAATCGTTTACTCATCCACTATTGAAGTGCATCACTCTTGAGAAAGGTAAAGAAGTTTTGGAAGACATTCATGAGGGGTTTTATGGGTGTCATATAGGGGGATGAGCCTTAGCTGAAAAGGCGCTTTGCACAGGGTATTACTGGCCGTCACTGAGGCAAGATGCTATGAATTACGTCAAGAAATGTAAGAGATGTCAATTGTATGGAAATTTGCACCACCAACCAGCTAAGGTTTCAAGCCCAATCATCAGTCCACTTCCTTTTGCCAAGTGGGGCATGGACATCCTTGGTCCATACCCTCAAGCCTCGGGGCAAAGAAAGTATGTGTTGGTAGCTGTGGACTACTTCACAAAATGGGTGGAGGCAGAGCCGATGAAGAATATCAAACACTCGGATGTACAATGGTTTATATGGAAGAACCTCATCACAAGATTTGGAGTTCCGCAATCTATTGTGTTTGATAACGGTCAACAGTTCGAGACATCACAATTGAGAAAAATGGTTAGAAGACCAGGGCATCTCTGCTAACTTTGCTTCCGTAGGCTATCCTTAGGCCAATGGACAAGTTGAAGCTTTCAATAAGATAATTAGTGATGGACTGAGGAAGAAGCTTGAGAAGGCTAAAGGATTATGGGTCGATGAATTGTACAATTTCAAATGGTCAATAAGGACCACCGTTAAGAACTCAACCGCAGAAACTCCCTTCATGTTGGTGTACGGAGTTGAAGCTGTTCTTCCCATAGAAATGTGTGAACCTACTCTCAGATTGATGCTGTACAATGAGGATGCGAATTGGGAATTGATGAAAGCTGCTCTTGATACCCTACCTGAAGTGAGAGGTAATGCCTTGCTTAGACAGCAATTGTACAAGCTTCGGAGGGCTCGAGAACATAATAAAAGGGTTAATAATAGGCCCATGAAGCTTGGAGATCTAGTTTTGAGAAAGATGGAAGCCATAGGAAGGGCAAATGAGCAAGGCAAGTTGACTCCGAATTGGGAGGGACCCTACGAGATTGTGGAAATTGTTCGAGATGGTACTTATCGACTCAAGAGTTTGGATGGTTATGAGCTGCCACGAACTTGGAATGCTAATAACTTAAAGTGGTATTACATGTAATCCTGATTTACGAAATCAGATGAATAGGCTACGGCCATATAAATAAGGTCCAAGTTGATCTTTTTTTATAGAAACTGGAGTTTACATTTGTATTAAAATTGGCTACAGGCCATAATTAATGAAAACTCTATTTCTGCATGTGTGATAATTTAATTTATTACATTTTATTTTGCTTATTAAGTAAGGCTAGGGCAAGACCCTAGAGCCCTGGTGAATCTTATGAATTCCTATTAGGGCAAGACTAGGGCAAGATCCTAAAGTCATACTTTTGTTACTTAAGCAAAAAGAGACTTAAGACAAAGGAAGTAGGAGTAAGGGTCTTACAATTAGACCAAGTGTCTTAAAAGTAGGACTAGGGTCTTACAATTAGACCAAGTTTCTTAAAAGTAGGACTAAGGGTCTTACAATTAGACCAACTGCCTTAAAAATGTGACTAAGAGTCCTTGAAAATGCTAAGGGCATTAAGATTAAAAAGCTATAATACTTGCTTCGATTCCTTAAGTTTAAGGGCAATCAATACTAGAACTTCTAGTAAACTTAGGGATCTCAGCGAAAGGTTGATCTTGGTAAACTTGAAGCTTAATTTGGGGCAAAGAGAACCCTACAAGCCTATGAGAAATGGAAAAAGGAGATAAAATTTCAAAGTTACATATAAAATACTTCTTATGAGGAAGTATTCTCCATAGGGAACAATAAGTATTAGATTGGTGGATTAGTTATGAGCTTCCTAAAGGAAATCATAATTAAAGTTCCTAAGATCCCATGGGGAACCTTGAGAAGGTGAACTAAGAGTTCACATTGTTTAAACCTGTGATGCAAGATCCCATGGGGAACCTTGAGAAGATGAACCAAGAGTTCATATTTTGTACAAGGAATTAGCAAGAAATTATGCTTCAAGATTTAATAAAGCTCAAGCGAAGACTGCATTGAAAGAAATCTAAATCAAATATTACAAGAAACACTTTAAAAGTGTTCCTACTAAAATCACTGTTCAAAACCTTCTAAATTAATATTGCTCAAACAAATTAAACACAATCATTAAAATTTTGAAGAAGAGCATCAGCCTTGATGTTTGTCATTATGGACTTCTGAAGCTTCTTTGCTCTTCTCTTCTTCTTCTTGCTTCTCTTTCTCAACACTCTCTTCTTCTTCATCTTCACTTCCTTCTTGAATTTCTTCTTCTTCTGAGTAATCAAAGGAAGGAGGAGGAGTCGCTTCAGCTTGTTTTTTGATATGAACCATGTTTACATAGTTCAATCTTCTTTCAAAGGAGTCAAACGCTAGATATTCCTCTAACCCCATTCCCCAAGCTTCTAAGCACATCTCTCTAACGAAAGCTTGGCCCTCCATGTATTTATCAACAGCAGTGGTTGAGATCTTCTGCTCAGCTTGTTCTTTTTCATTTTTTAGCTTCTCCTATTCCTCCTCAGCTTCCTCGAGCTTCCTCTTCAGCTCATCCACTTCCTCTCTGAGTCTTTTGGCCTCTTCCTTGGCATCCTTGGCGTCTTTTTCCACGCGGCCTTGGTTAGCAATGACAGCAGAAGCCTTCTCCACAGTCACTTTGTCGGCATGGATCTGGTTGGCCAGTTCCATGCTCCTCTCCAAGACTACTTGGTAGTCTTCCTTGGTTTTGTGGAGATCTCTGGAGAGAGCATTCATTGCATGCTGCCATTTGCCCTCAATCTTATTTGTTTGAGCCACTACATAAGTACCGGCTTTGTCATAGAATTCCATGCACCTTTTGTTTTCAGCCTTCATGGATCCATAAAGTTTGGCCAAGTGTTCCAGACTAAACATAGACTGCAAGGGAAGTGAAACAAAGAGTTAGTTGATAAAATAATAATAATGGGAAGAGAATGGAGAAGAACACAGTTTTTGGAAGCATACCTCAGAAAGGTTATTGAAGATGGGAAGAAGGTGGCCTCTGACAGATCTCTTGAGTGACTCCTTGTACTCAAGTTCTCCACAGCTTAAGATCTCCCTAATCAATCCCCTTTTGTAGTTGGAGTCAAATTTTTTGCTGGTTGAAGGGAGATCCTCCTCGTCATCAAGGAAGTTGGGGGATTCAGCCTCATCTGTTATGGGAACCGGTAAAACTATGGCATTAGGGTTCCTGGGAGAGTTAATGATATCTGAAGATGAGCGTATAGTTTGATAGAATCTGTGACTAAACTTACCCCAAAAGCTCTAGCTTGAGCCTTAACACTTTCAGGAATGTTTCTCTCAACATATTTGGAGAGTCCAATAACAGGATCCTCATCAAGAGGAGAAGAAGGAGGTTAAGAAACGCCAGCTGATTGGGAATCAGGCATTGTGTTGAGGGGAGTGGCAGAAATGATTTCCTTCTGGAGAATGGTTAAGGCAGACAAAGGATCAACCAACCCATTGTCACTCTCCAAGGGGTTATCTTGTTCAGTCGGAGGAGTTCTGTTCCTCACCCCGATCATGAAATCACTCTCCCCAATCACAAAGGCACTCTTCCCAGAAAGGGAGGAAGTGTGGGGACTTGACTCAGTAAGCTCAATGGGAGCAGCAGCAGCTTTGGAGGAAGCACCCTTTCTTCAGCTCTTCTTTGAGCTTGTACCTTGTGCTTCCGGTGCTTCCTCCTTCTTCCTCTTGTGGGAGGGTTTTGGCTTCCTCCTAGAAGGCTTGCTTGTGTCCTGAAAAATATTAGTGTTAGAAGAGTATAAAGGAATATTCAACAGATCCTACTAAGACGAACAACTTTTAGAGCAAAACCAATAACTTCCCTCTTTGTGTACATCCTAGTTTGCCGACTTGAACGTACATTGACACAAAGTGGGGAAGCCACTGCTTACAACTTTCTAGGTGGAGACATCAAACAATACTTCCTCTCTTGTGCCTCCCCATGTTCAACTTGCAACTTCCAAAGCCTAAGCTTCCTAGTTTGCCGAGTTGAACGGAGAATGACACAAAAGAGGGAAGTTGAACTTACCTAATCACACTTCTCAAGGTGAAGTCATGAATTAATACTTCCTAAATGGAAGTGTCATATTAAATCTTCCTAAGGGGAAGTAATGAATTAATACTTCCTAAATGGAAGTGTCAAATTAAATCTTCCTAAGGGGAAGTAATGAATTGATACTTCCTAAAGGGAGATGTCATATTTAATTTTCCCAAGGGGAGTATGATCTTAAAGCTTCCTAAGGGGAAGTCAAAGGACTTCCCCTCCTTGTGCTGTTCTAAGTTCAACCCGGCAAACAAGGAAGTCAAAGACTTCCCACTTTGCCGAGTTGAACGCACATGGACACAAAGTAGGGAAGTCTAAAAAATTCTAACTTCCTAAGGGAAGAGACTTCCTATGACAGGAAGTCTGAACATACTTCCTAAGGGGAAGTATGATCTTAAAGCTTCCTAAGGGGAAGTAAAAGGACTTCCCCTCCTTCTGCCATTCTACGTTCAACCCGACAAACAAGGAAGTCAAAGACTTCCCACTTTGCCGAGTTGAACGCACATGGACACAAAGGAGGGAAGTCTAAAAAATTCTGACTTCCTAAGGGAAGAGACTTCCTATGAAAGGAAGTCTAAACATACTTCCTAAGGGGAAGTATGATCTTAAATGCTTCCTAAGGGGACGTAAAAGAACTTCCCCTCCTTGTGCCGTTCTACGTTCAACCCGGCAAACAAGGAAGTCAAAGACTTCCCATTTTGCCGAGTTAAACGCACATGGACACAAAGAGGGAAACTCTAAATTCATTCTAACTTCCTAAGGGGAAGAGGCTTCTTATGAAGGGAAGTCTAAATATACTTCCTAAGGGGAAGTATGATCCTAAAACTTCCTAAGGGGAAGTCTTAAATATTCTAGCTTCCTAAGAGGGAGGAACTTCCTATCAAAGGAAGTCTACACATACTTCCTAAGTAAAAGTAAAGTTTTAAACTTCCTAAGGAGAGGGAAGACTTCTAAATATTATACAACTTCCCTACTTAGTGCCCACTTGCGTTCAAGTCGGCAAAGTGGGAAGTCACTAAGTAGGGAAGTCCCTAATAACGTTCCTAAGAGGAAGTGTTTAAATACCCAACTTCCCCCTTTAGTGCCCTCTTGCGTTCAAACCGGCAAAATGGGAAGACTCTAAGTGAGGAAGTCTATGTCAATATGATTGATAAGTATATAAAAAATATATATATATGCAAATCTCAAGTTTTGAAAAGATGTAAAAATTAAATACCTGAGTCTTCCCCTTCTTCGAGGAAGTGTCCTTCCCCAGCTTCTGAGAGACTTGTTTCCAGAAGTCTTTTTGGTTCATGCTTTCTTTTTTGAATGAAGGGAGGTCAGCAAGAGCTTCTTCTGCAGAAAGAAAAGACACTTGGTTAGATAAGTGGAGAGAAGGAACAGAAGTCCAGTGTTAAATAATAAAGCAAAAATTACCCTGGTTATACTCACCCCCATAAATTACACCAGCAGCAACAAGGAAGTTACGATCTAAGAAGAACTCGCTAAAGGGGATCCAGTTGAAGGGAACTGTCAGAAATTGCTTCTTGATCTCCACTGTGGCAGATCTGAAGTATTCTAAGTTTTGTTGCTCAGTATCACTCAATCTAGGAAGCTTAAAGGATCTTCCTAGGCACTTTGGAAAAGGATTCCATTTTTTCAACACTTCTACCAGTTTTTTGTCATGAGACTTCACAAACACGAAATGGTTCCTCCAGTTGGGAACCTTGTTGGCCTTCTCTACACAAGTGACGAACCCCTCACTGTTTTTCAGATAGAACCACCCACGTTTGCAGTGGGAGGCTTTTGAGAGATGGTGAAGATGAAGGAAGACCTTAGAAGAAGCTTTCACTCCTCTAAGGCCACAAGAAGTCACTTAAGACATTATGTGAGCCCAAGAATTGGGAGTAAGTTGACATAGGCCAATGTCATATTTTTTTAAGAGATTGAAGATGAATAAGGAAGTGGGGAACCTAAGCCCTAAGTCAATAGCCTCAGTATATACAGGGAAGCAGTCTTCAGGGGCATCTAAAATAGTATTCCCCTTGTTAGGGATGATCATTTCAAAATACTCATTATTAAAGATCAAGTCACTACTCAGTTTATCTTTATTTACACCATCTACATATTCATCAGAGATGACTACATCATCAGCACCAGGATAGGCACCTCTCTTCTTCTTAGGCTTGGAAGTGGTAGCCTCAGAAGCCTCTCTCTTCCTAGTAGGAATCTCCCTTACTTCCTCCTCAGGAGCTTCCTGTGCAGCTTCAGCATCCTCTCTTCCCTCAACCTGGGGAGTAGGATCTTGCTGATCAAGAGGATTCACATCTGAAACTTCAGATGCTGGAACTCTCAAAGTAGCAGTTTCTCTATAAGCAGTTTGTTTAGTTCTTGCCATTGCAACTTCCTACACAGGAAGAGAAGGAAGTAGGAAAGACCCAGACAATAAATGATCAGGAACGACTGAAAATTGAGTTCCAACAGAAGAAGTAGTACGAGGAGAAGGAAGTAATTTAATAGAGTTCTCATTATTATTTGGGGAAGAAGAGGATGAAAAAGCCATTGATAGATTCAAAGGAAAATAAAGACAAAGAAGTAAAGGAAAAACAAGAAAGAAAAAGAATTCAGATAAATACCTGAAAAAGAGAAGAAAACTAGGATCTACTGTTCACACTGGAAACCACCACCCCAATTCGCCGCAAATCGCACCACGGGTCGCCGGAAATCGCCTCTAAAGTTTCTTGGCAGCTTGAGAGGATTCTTGGGAACTTTTAGAGAGAGAAAGTGAAGTAAAATGATTGAAAATGATTGTTTCACAATCATTTTCAATCATCATATATTTTTGAAGGGGTACAAAAGTAAATTCCCTCTTCAAATTTAAATTCCCCCCCCCCCCCAAAAAAAAAATAAAAAACCAAAGGGGGTGGTTGAGGCATTAATAACTGCTAAGGAAGATTACAAAATAACTTCCAAAAGGAAAGGAGACTTCAGTTGGGGTATGGATTATGGATCCAAACACCCAACTGAGGGGCAAATGATGTGGCACGCCAAATCGTGCCACGTGTCAGCATAATACTGGGCCACGTGTCCACTAAAAGGCCAAGTGGCACTGCCACTTGGCAATGACTAGACCGCCAAGGTGGGCTCCACACGGTCATGTGTCGTTGTAAGATTGGGCCACGTGTCCACAACAAATAATTAAAAGGAGAGCAACCTCCGCCACTTGTCGCAATCCTATTTGAGGTTACAAGGTAGGATAAAAGGAAAATTTTGGGCCTTGAAGCTTGAATATGGAAGCCCATGAGGCTTAATCAATTATCAACCAATTATAAAATGACAAATGTCATTCTCCTATTTGTTAGCCTCCAAGCCTAAGGGCTATAAATACCCCTCAAAATCATCATTTTGGGGGCATTCAATTTTCATTCATTCTTACATCATACTAAGAGAATTTCTTTCACTAGTTTCCCTCTCTAGATTACTAAGTTGTTAATTATTGTTAATTTGCCTTAATCCTCATACAAATACTTACTTAAGCATCGGAGGGGGAAAAATCCTACACGGATTTTATTCCCTTGTTTTGTAGGAATCGAGGTCCGAGCCATCAGGAAGTGAACAAGCCAACACCTGTCCGTCCGAAGTGTAGCTCTCTAGTTCCCTCTCCACGTATTCAGTTGAAGTGACCCTACCAGGGAACTCTTTCTACATCACAATGGTTGAGTGAGCATAAGGATGAGACTTTATGTGAACCGGAAATGATCTCGTTAATCAATAAGGGTAAGAAGCTGAGCTATTGGAGGGCAGGAAGGTCAAAACGCAACAAAATAGTGTCAGCATTGAGGTTTGCTTGGTTTGTGAGGAGAGGTTTTCCAATATACCTTTGTAGTGTAAGGGATGTGGATTATGTTGAGACTGCTAAGCCTGGGAATATAGAGGTAGTAAGGGACTTTCTAGACGTGTTTCCGGAAGAGATTTCGGGGATGGCTCCAAAGCGAGAGATTGACTTCACCATAGACTTAGTCCCAGGAACAACACCTATTTCCAAAGCACCTTATAGGATGGCACCCGAAGATATGGGTGAGTTGAGAAAGAGCAGTTACAGGAGTTGATGGAAAGAGTTACATTAGGCCTAGTGCTTCACATTGGGGAGCACCAGTACTGTTTGTAAAGAAGAAAGATGGGAGTTTGAGGTTGTGTATTGACTATAGGGAGTTGAATAAGGTGATGATAAGAAAATAAGTACCCTTTACCGAGGATTATGACTTGTTTGATCAATAAAAAGGATCAACTGTGTTTTCAAAGATTGATTTAAGGTTAGGACACCACCAATTGAGAATTGCTAATGAGGACATACCTAAAATGGCTTTTCGTAAGAGGCATGGGCACTATGAGTTCACTCTTATGCCTTTTGGGTTAACCAATGCACGAGCAATTTTCATGGACTTAATGAATAGGATTTTTTCCAACGATTCTTGGATAAATTTGTGGTTGTTTTCATTGATGACATTTTGGTGTACTCTAAGAGTAAATAAGAACGTGTGGAACATTTGAGGACAATTTTGATGACCTTAATGGAGAATGAATTTTAAGGTAAGCTCTCAAAATGTGAGTTCTGGTTGGAGAAAGTAGCATTCTTGGGACATATCGTGTCAAAAGAGTAAGTCGAAGTAGATCCAGCCAAGATTGAAGCAATAAAGGAGTGACCTACACCTAAGAATGTAACGGATGTACGGAGTTTCTTAGGGTTAGCAGGTTATTATAGGAGGTTTGTGGAGGACTTTTCTAGGATTGCTATACCAATAACGTCGGTTATGATGATTGTAAGTTTGAGTGGAGTCGGTAATGATGATTGCAAGTTTGAGTGGAGTGATAAATGTGAAGAGGCATTTCAGACTTTAAAGGAGCATTGACTACAGCTCGAGCGCTGACTTTGCCAGATGGAAGTGATTCTTATGATGTGTATAGTGATGCTTCTAAAAATTTTTTGGGATGTGTGTTAATGCAAAATAGAAAGGTGATTGCATATGCTTCGAGACAATTGAAACCATACAAGGCAAACTACCCTACTCATAAACTTGAGTTAGCAACGATCGTGTTTGCTTTAGCGATATGGAGGCATTACTTGTACGAGGTAAAGTGTAGGATATACACGGACCAGAAGAGTTTAAAGTACTTCTTTACTCAGAAAGATTTAAGCATGAGACAGAGGAGATGGTTTGAGTTGATCAAGGATTATGACTTAGATATCCAATACCATGAAAGGAAGGCCAATTTGGTAGCGGACACTTTAAGCCGTAAAGTGAAGCATGGAGTGAATACTATGGTGGTTGCTAATGAACTATGTGAGGACATAGAAAGTTGAACTTAGAAATAGTGAAGGAGGGAGAGTTAGAAGGAATGCTTAATACTTTGAGTATCCAACTAACGGTGTTCGAAGAGATTCGCAAAAATCAAGTTGGGATGTGAAGCTAGACCATATACAAGCGAAAATTAAGCAAGGAAAGGCTGAGGACTTCAAAATTCACAAAGATGGGAGCATAAGGTATAGGGGTAGGTGGTGTCTACCTCAAAATTGTGAGGAATTGAAAAGAAAAAAATTATTAAAAAAAAAGGTAGAATATGCCATATTCGGCTCACCCAGGAGGTGACAAGTTGCACAAAGATTTGAAAAAGGTATATTGGTGGCCTAGGATGAAAAGAGAAGTTGCGGAGTTCGTAAGAAAATGTCTTACGTGCCAAAAGGTGAAGTTTGAACATAGGAGACCACAAGGTGAAAAACCACTCGAGATTCCAGGATGGAAATAGGATTGCATCTCGATGAATTTCGTGACTTGGTTGCCAAATTTGAAAGTGCTAATGGTAATGTATGGGTCGTTGTAGATAGGCTTACTAAATCTACAGTGTCTATACCAATGAAGGAGATTTGGAGTATGGAGAAACTTGCAAAAGTTACATCGAACATGTTGTGAGACTTCAAGGGGTTCTTAGGGATATCGTTTCAGATAAGGATTCCAGGTTTCTTTCGAACTTCTGGAAAATCGTGCAGGAGAGTATTGGTACGACATTGAATATGAGTATTGTTTTCCATCTAGTAACTGATGGATATATAAGAAGGACGATCTAAATCATGGAAGAAATGTTAAGGGCTTGTGTGATAAGGTGTCCAAATAAGTCGGGAAGATAGCTTGAATTTTATAGAATTTTTCTACAACAATAGTTACCATGCTAGTATTAGCGTATAACACCTTTCGAGGCGCAGTATGGAAGAAAGTGTAGGAGTTCCTTATGTTGAAGTGACATAAGCGAGACTGTGGTCTTAGGACTGCAAGTAATAGACGAGACAACCAAGAAAATGAGGCAAATACAAATTAAGATTCAAGCTATGCAAGATAGGCAGAAGACCTATGCGAATCAGAAACATAGGGAGGTAAACTTTGAGCTTGGTAATAAAGTGCTTTTGAAGGTGTTACCAATGAAAGGAGTAATGAGATTTGGAAAGAAAGGGAAGCTTAGTCCAAAGTACATTGGACCATAGGATCGAGATCCTAGAAAGGATTGGAAAGGTAGCTTACAAGCTAGCCCGTCCCATGGAGTTGAGAAATGTGCACAATGGTTCTCATGTGTCACAAATAAAAGAAGTATATGTCTTACAACCAGAGTCGATTGAGTTAGATTAAAGCCTCACTTATGAGGAAAGACTTAAGGAAGTTAGTGATAGCAAGGTGCGTCAAACGCGAAGAAAGGTATAAAATAGTTAAAGCGTTGTATCCAAACCAAGGAACTGCTTGGGAAGCAAAAGTTTAGATGAGGAAAAAGTATCTAGAGCTATTTAAGGTTTAGTTGAGTTACGAGGACGTAACTCTTTTTCTTTAAGGGGGGTAGAGTGCGATATAATTTCGCGACTTTTCCCTAAAAGTTAGCAAGTCTATGCAAGGTTTAGCATGTTTTCTTATATTTTCATGCTTTTGCTCTCAAGTTAGTAGTTAAAAGATGAAAAGAGTCTAAAGTTTTCAACAGCAAAAAGGAAAAGTTTAGGAAAGTTTTTGAAAAATGCACTTAAAGTGTCATCACTAAGTCAATATCCATGCATAATATTACCCAAAGTTTCGGGACAAAGCTTCTTTTAAGGGGGGTAGACTGTAATACCCCGTATTTTTGAGGAATTTCTACGTATAAGTATTTTATTATTTAAACAAATAAGTTTTAATAATTGTTTAAATGAATTAAAAATTTAAACAAAGGTTTATAGATTATTTCAATAAGTTTTTGAAAGTTTTATAAGAGTTTTAATTATTTTAAAGTGTTCGGGAATTTATTAAAGGGTTTTCGGAGTTTTAAAAATAATGGGTTTTAAATGGGTGTTTTATATTATTTTAAAACAAGCCCAATTCTACTTTAATCCATAAAGCCCATTCAAAAACCTAAACTAATCAGAAAATTCTGATTAGTGGCCCTATAAATAGCCTTAAACACCCACAAATCATACCTTTAATCTCTCTCTAAAATCCTAAAGCAAAACACAAAACAAAAAAAAATAAATAAATAAACCTACCCGAACACCCCACCCCGACCACCCTCTTTCTTTCACTCGCTCGGCCTCATCGGTGGGCCTCTCCCCCACTTGCCGGCAGCAGCATGGCAACTGCCAGCGACAGCTAGCAGCCACCAGAGCACCACCGACGGCCCTCTTTGCCCCCTCCTTAGTCCGACACTCTCAAGGTTAGAAAAAAATCTTTCTCTCCTCTTTTAATTCTTGCTTATAAATTATAATCATGATTTAATATGTTTTGAGCATGTTTGAAGTTTAGGATTATGTTATTATAATTATATTTGAGATTTATATTTATGTTCATAAAATTATAAATTAGGGTTTTATAAAGTTTATGAAAAATTGAGTTAGAGTTTTTATGACTCAAATTATTATACTATGATCTTGTATTGTTGCTAGTATAATTCATGGTCATATTATGAAGTTTAGATTGGCTTAAAAGGGTTTTAAAGTATTTTATTAAATCTGAAAATTTATTATAATCATGATATTTTGGGTTTTATGAATTGAAATTAACATGTTACCATCATAGATCATTGTTAGCATGTTTCATCGTTATTTTATGAGGTTTTTATGGGTACAAAAGTGTTTTTAAGTAAGTTTACAGAGCTGTCCAGATTTTATAAAAAGCATATTTTGAGTTTTAAGTTCTTAAATTATCATAAATTAATCATATGGCATAAGTAATATGTTTTATGGTTTTTTTGTGATGTTTTGATGATGTTGACCCTAGGGGTTTTGATGATGACAAACACATACTACTAATGAATTACTTGTTTTGTGTCAAGCTAAACATACATTAGTAGTCGTTGTACCAACAGAAGAACTTGTCTCAAGTTCAGTTGTCTCAAGGAAGCATGGAGATAAATCATACGTAATTCAGAACACTTATGTCAACACTTGAGAATATTCAGAGAATATATGAAAACAAGATTTCAAAGTATATTCTGAGAAGATATGGAAAGTATATTCTAAAAAGATACCATAAAAGATCTTTGAAGATATTTGGAAAAGATATATACACAAGATTATGGTAACAAATCTCTAAGAAAAGAAGCATGTGAATTTAGATTGAGAATTGATCTAAATTCACTTTATGAAGAATATTCACCAAGATATTGGTGAGATATGATGCGTGAAAACAAGGAAGGAAATCCGAGAAACCCTACTTGTTATTTCACTATAAATACTGAAGATCAGAAGAGAAAAATTCAACCAAGACTTACACATATCACTGAAGGCATACAAGACTAGGTACAAAAGTCAGTTGTAATAGGATTTTGTTCACTTTTATGAGTCTGTAATCTTGAGTTCGGGGAAAGGAGAGTGATTTGAGTGAATCACTTGTAAAGAGAAAGAGAAAGAGAAAGAGAAGAACTCGTTCAGGGGAACAAGTTCAAGGGATCTAACACTAAGTTATACTTAAAGAATAGAAAGTACTGAGTTGTACTTAGAAAATAGAAAGTACTGAGTTGTACTTAGAAAATAGAAAGTACTGAGTTGTACTTAGAGAATAGAGAAGTACTGAGTTGTACTTAGAGAATAGAGAAGGCTGGTCAAGCCACCAAGAGAGAAAGAGAAAGAGAATAGGGAAGAACTTGTTCAGGGGGAACAAGTTCAGGGGGAACAAGTACTGAGTGGTACTATAGAAGTCCATACTAACTAGGATTGTAACAGAGTCGTTGGCCCTAGTTAGTAAAAAGAGAATTGAGTCAAAATCCCTAGTGGTCGAGGATTTTTCCTTCCTATTGGGCCAATGAAAGGTTTCCTCGCTAAAATCGCGTGTTCTCCGATCTACTTGTCTCTCACTCTCTCTATACTTGTCTCTGCTTTACTTGTCTCTAGTTTAACTTTCATTGTTTGTCAAAACTAACAATTGGTATCAGAGCAGGTTCTCTTTTTGGTTGTGTGCAGGTAATTCTGACGAGTGAATCCTGCAACCATGGCAAACAAAGGGGAACGACTAACTGAGGGACATTCCACCGTAAGGCCTCCCAACTTCAATGGGAAGTACTATCGTGAGTAAAAAGCAAAGATGGAGACTTTTATTACTGCTGATAACTTCCAAATCTGGAAGGTGATTCGTGATGGTAATTTTCAAATTACCAAAAAGAATGAGAAAGGTGAACTTGTTCGTAAACCCGAAAGCGAATATGAAAAGGAGGATTATGAAAAGATTGAACTAAATGCTTTTGCATCAAAATATTTGCATTATGGAATTGGACCTCGTGAGTACGATCGTACGGCGGAGTGCAAGAGTGCAAAAGAAATTTGGGACTTTTTGCAAATAACTCATGAAGGAACGACTGAAGTTAAAAAATCTAAAATTGATTACTTAATGCAACAATATGAGATGTTTAAAATGGAATCTAAGGAAAGTGTTCAAGAAATGATTGTTAGATTTGGTAACATTGTTATTGAGTTAGAGTCCTTAGGGAGAGTCATTACTAATGAAGAACAAGTAAGAAAAATTCTTAGAAGTCTACCTCCACATGAAAGATCGAATGCTAAAGTTACCACTTTATTTGAAACTAAGGATTTTTCCAAGTTCAGTGTTGAACAACTTACAGGTTCATTAATGACTCATGAGATGCATCTTAAAACTGGAGAAGCAGAAACATCAAAAGGACGATCTCTTTCTCTTAAGGCTGAAGGACGTTCCATGACCAACACTGAAGATGAAGATGAGAATGATTCAGTAGTAAGTGCAGAAGATACAGCCTTGCTGGTGAGACAACTGAAGAAGATGATGTACAAAGGAAGGGACAAAGGAAAAACTGAAGTTAGATCTTCCAGAACCACTTGTCATAAGTGCGAAAGTCTGAATAACTTTATTCGAGATTGTCCACCGCAGGAATCAGAAAAGGGCACAGAGAAGGTGAAGTCAAAATTTGTAAAGAAACCATTCTTTACAAAGAAAGACTCTAGAAAATCCATGATAGCCGCTCTACAAGAGGATGATATAAATGATGATGAAGAAGAACACCTTGAGGAAGAGACTGCTCACATTTGTCTCATGGCCAAACCTGAAGAAACAGAAAACTTGTTTCAATGTAAGTCCCTATGCTCTTAAGGAACAAATTAAAAAACTTAGTGCTGCAAAACTTCAAGAGCTTCTGCTAGAAACTCTGGATGAATACAAAGAAATTTGCAAACATGTCTCACAACTAGAAAAATCTTTGGAAACTCGCAAAGAACATGCTAAGTGGATTAGGACTAATAAAAGAGATATTGTGAACCGCTCCTTTGAACTACTTGATAAGAACACTGAATTAAAACATGCTTGTGAAAAAATTAAAGAAGAAAATATATTCTTAAATGTGGAGTTACAAGGGTACAAGTGTCTAATTCCTAAGACAAATTTCATAAATCTGTCCCCCACACAAGCTGAAAAGAATGAATTCTTAAAATTAAAACAAGAGGTCACTGATTTAAAAACAAAAAATTCAGATCTTGAAAGAAGCCTAAAGTCAAATCAAAACAAATCAAGTCATGTTAATAATGTTAATTGGTTTGAAAAGAATCAATATAAGAACAGATCAGGTGTGGGTTTTAACCACAAGAGGAGAGATAAAGTCAAGAAGTATGTAGATTTACCTAGCAACAAAATTTGTACTTTCTGTGGAAAAACTAGACATCTTCAAGGAGGATGTACCAGAAAAATGGAACAAATAGATGAAAACATGAACAAGTTAAAACTGATGTGGAAAGTTAAGAATGTTGATACAAAGGAACCCAAGCAAGTCTGGGTTCCTGTCACTAACCACTAAACTATTATGCAGGCACAAGTGAGGGGGAACAACCTGTGGTACCTCGACAGTGGTTGTTCCAAGCACATGACAGGAGACGAAACTCAATTTCTTTCACTTATTGCCTATAAGGGAGGAACAGTGACTTTTGGTGATAATAAGAAGGGTGATATAATCGCCATAGGTAAGGTTGGTAAGTCACAAAAATGTTCCATAGACAATGTATTTCTAGTCGAGGGGTTAAGACACAATTTACTCAGTATTTCCCCATTCTGTGACAAAGGGAATACTGTTTGTTTTACAAGTGAAAAATGTCTTGTCATTGACTGCAACACTGAAGACATCGTGCAAGAAGGTAAAAGGAGAGGGAACACTTATACTGTTAATTTGAACCTTGTTCTTGAAAACAGTCTTAAGTGTCTAAGTGTTGCAGACAATGATCCATTACTGTGGCACAAACGTTGTGGACATGCTACTCTTTCACTACTAAACAAATTAAGACAAAAGGACTTAGTAATTGGTTTGCCAAACATTAAGTACAATTGTGATAAAATTTGTGATGCATGTGTTAAAGGAAAACATGTTCGCTCATCTTTTAAATCAAAAACCTTGGTAAGTACTTCTAAGCCACTTGAGTTGATACATATGGATCTTTGTGGTCCAGTAGATGTTCAAAGTAGGAGTGGAAAGAAATATGTCTTTGTTATTGTTGATGATTATTCTAGGTATACATGGACCTTGTTCCTTGCTACCAAAGAACAAACCTTCGAGGAATTCGAAGCTTTTGCGAAAAAGGTGTAAAGAACAAGTGGACATAAATTGGTACATTTAAGATCTGACCATGGAACAGAGTTTGGTAATCAAAAGTTTGATGAGTTTTGTAGCGAACATGGATTAGATCATAACTTTTCAGCTCCAAGGACACCGCAGCAAAATGGAGTAGTAGAGCGAAGGAACAAAACATTGGAAGATATGGCAAGGACAATGTTAATTGCTAGTTCATTTCCCAAGAATTTTTAGGCAGAAGCAGTTAATACAGCATGTCACATAATCAACAGAGGTCTAATAAGACCAATCTTTAACAAGACACCTTTTGAATGGTTCAAATGGAAAAAGCCAAATGTCTCTTACCTAAGAACATTTGGTTGTAAATGCTTCGTGCACAACAACGGTAAGAAACACCTAGGAAAATTTGATGAGAGAAGTGATGAAGCAGTTTTTCTAGGTTATTCAAGTCATAGCAAAGCTTATAGAGTTTATANTGTTTATAATAAAAGGTCAATGCGTGTTGAGGAAAGTGTTCACATTATCTTTGATGAAACTGACATTGTGTCTCAAGATGGCCAGGATGATGATGAATTTGAAATTGGACTAATACGTTTTACAGGTGACAAAAGAACAGGTGATGATGAACAGGTTGCAAAAGAATGTCCTCATATCCAGAAGACTAACTGATCAGCATGAGGAACAGGAACAAAGTAATGAACTTGGACATGTGAGCACACCAGAGACACTTGAAGAGACAGAAGAGGTGGAACAACCAGTTGCGGATGACAACAATGGAGAAGTCACACCATACATGGATTTTTAGCCCAAGCCTTGGAAACATCAAAGCTCACATCCCATGGATCTCATCATAAGTGATATAGACAAAGGGACACAAACAAGGTCTCAAATAAGAAATTTCTGCGCCTTCAATGCATTTCTTTCAACGCTTGAACCAAGAAATCACAAAGAAGCCTTAGGTGACCCAGATTGGATCATAGCTATGCAAGAGGAACTAGGTCAATTTGAAAGAAAAAAGGTATGGCATCTTGAACATCAAAATGTCATTGGACTTAAATGGGTGTACAGGAATAAGCTTGATGAATATGGAACAATTATTAGAAACAAAGCCAGGTTAGAGATAAAAGGTTACAATCAGCAAGAGAGTATTGATTTTGAGTAGACTTTTGCTCCTGTAGCAAGATTAGAAGCCATTAGAATTTTAATCGCTTTCGCTGCCTATATGGGATTTCGGTTATTTCAAATGGATGTCAAAAGTACCTTCCTTAATGGTTACTTAAAGGAAAATGTCTATGTGGAACAACCTCCTGGTTTTGAAAATGTTGATTTTCCTAACTATGTCTATAAGCTTGATAAGGCTCTTTATGGACTTAAGCAAGCTCCTAGATCATGGTATGAAAGACTTTCAAATTTTATTTTACCTAATGACTTCAAAAGAGGAAAAATTGATAAAACTTTGTTTCTGAAAATCAAAGGCACTCACATTTTAGCAGTACAAATTTATGTTGATGATATTATCTTTGGTGCTACTAATGAGCCTTTGTGCAAGTATTTTGCAGATCTATTGAGTAAAGAGTTTGAAATGAGTATGATGGGAGAATCAAACTTCTTCCTAGGGTTGCAAATCAAGCAAACTGAGGAAGGAATTATGATTCATCAACAAAAATACATCAAAGAACTACTGAAAAAATACGGTCTTGAGAATTCCAAAGATAACCATACACCTATGGGTACAGGTACACGTTTAGATGAAGACATACATGGTACAACTGTTGATCAAAAACAGTATAGGGGTATGATTGGTTCTTTATTATAAACTAACTGCCAGTAGACCTGACATAGCTTTCAGTGTGGGAGTATGTAATAGATTTCAAGCCAATCCCAAAGAATCTAATTTAAAGGCTGTCAAAAGGATCTTAAGGTATCTCAAAGGAACAAGTGACTTAAGCTTGTTCTATCCTAGTACTAACTCATTTGATCTAGTAGGTTTTGCAGATGCTGACTATGCAGGTGATTTGGTAAATCGCAAAAGTACATCTGGGACGGTACAATTCCTAGGGACAAGTCTGGTTTCATGGAGCTCAAAGAAACAAAATACAGTAGACTTGTCCACAGCTAAAGCAAAATATGTGGCTGCAGCAGCATGTTGCTCTCAAATGATTTGGATCAAACAACAGGTTAGAGACTTTGGTGTTAAATTTGAATGTGTTCCTATTTATTGTGACAACACTAGTGCCATTTGTAATTCTAAAGACCTAGTTCATCACTCAAGAGTAAAGCACATTCACATAAGGCACCACTTCTTAAAAGACAATGTTGAGAAAAAATTAGTCAAAATGGAATTTTGTGCCACTGAACAACAAATAGCCGACATACTCACTAAACCATTACCTAGAGAAAGGCATGAAAAATTGAGACTTGAACTTGGGATGATGAGTTNGGGATGATTAGTTTAAGATAATCTTCCTAGCTCTAAATCCTTCAATGACTAAGTCTAGATTGGCACGCATACACAAACATGGTACAATTAATTTTGTACGTACATAAGTCTAGGGTAAGCATATTGAGATCACAATAATACTGTTAAACTGCCTAATTTACATACTTGATAGCATTTTATGGTATTTATCCTCAAAACCTTTTAGTCAAATTTTCTGTTTTTTTAAATCTTCTTTGTAAAAAAAAATAAAAAATAAAAAAATAAAACGGAAAATTTAGGGGGAATTTATCAATGGTTAAACTTCTACGCGTTTTGAGCACGTCCTTCACATTCAGATGTCCCCATTAAAAGCCCAATAAAGTTCATAAGCCCAAATTAAATGAACCCAACTCTTCAAATGTCTCTTCCAACCTATTTATACCTCTAAACACCATCTACCTACCACAACTACACACTCATTCAAATTCAAAAAACTCAAAAATTCTCCTGTTGAAAACGTCTATTTTCTTTGACCCTTCTTGCAACGACAATGGTGAAAACCAATATCCAAGTTGATGATAAACACAAGTCTACCTTTGTTGCTCCACCAAATGTTCCAACACAAAAATCCACATCTCTTACCTCTTCTAAAACCGTAAAAACCCAAAAGTCCCAAACCCTAACTTCGAAAGAATTGGGCTCAAAGCGCAAAAGGGAGATCGAAGTGGTTGACAATGACGAGGAAAATGAGTCAACAGCAGAAAAAGAGCAAGTTGAGGAGGAGGAGAAAGATGATGATGATGGAGAAGGTGAAATCGATGGTGACCAAAGCACAACTCTTTTAGTGCGTGGTTTGGCGATCGATTTAAAGCGGTGCAAACAAAGTAAGTTTGATCAACTCCTTGACTTAATTGAATTTCAAGGATGGAATTTCTTGTTTGGAGAATGTTTTGTTAATCATATGTCATCAACCGATGTATTTGCATTATGTGGTACATTTACACAAATTGGGGATAGTTGTGCTGGAGTAGTTAATGGAAAAATTATACAATTGACTGCTAAATCTTTTGCTACTGCTTTTAAATTAAGTTTGGAAGGTTATGATTATTATGCTAAACAAAGAGTAATTATTGATTTTGGAGAAGGAATTGTGAATGATGTAGTAGTTGAGTATTTTGGTGGAAGGTCTGGGAGAACCACTGTGAATGTGAGCGATATGAGTGCATTGGGTAGGTTGTTGTTTACCCTTGTGCGCAAGAACGTGCTCCCACGGACTCATGGACGAGGGAAGGAAACATTGCTTGATCTTGCGTACATGTACTGCCAAGCCACAAAAAGAAAAATTAACTTTGCTTCTGTGATGGCTAAACATTTCACTCATTGTATTGAAAATCAAAATGCTCTAGGCTATGGTGCTTTGCTGACATATCTCATAGCTCAGCATACTACCATTCCAAAGAAGCATTTAGTTGCTCCAAGCTTTGCTGACATCCTTAGTAAAAATTCACTGTCTTTCCTTAAGCTTGAAATTATTGATGGTGTGGTTCAATTAAAGCAAGAGCCAAACCTACAAATAAGCCTGCTGAGAAGGAATCTAGAGCACGGAAGAGCCAAAGGCTTGCCTCTAAGGGTAAAGAGCCTGAGGTGGTGGAGCTTCAACCTATTGACAGTAGGATTTGGGAAGTACTCTGTGGTCAAAGTAGGTGATCTGATGGCTCATTTGGTTGTGGATATTCAGGAAGTGATGAATAAGCAGGATGTATTGAAAGGGGTACTACTGAAAAGGCTGGATGATGTTGAGAGGAAGATGGATGCTTTAGGGGATGAGATGATTGATCTCAAGGCCAAAGTCAGCCACTTTCTCAATGATGTCGTAATAGAAGAAGAAGAAGCCCAGGACAATGAGGAGGCACATGTGACTGAAAGTCAGGGGAGAGACAACCAAGCAAGCAGAACAACGTATTGACACTGCCCCTGTTGCCATCCTGGAGCAACAGCCTAATGATGCTGATGAATGATAATTCCCCCCCCCCCCCCCCCCCCCCCCATCCAACANNCCCCCCCCCGCCCCAAAAAAAAACATAAAAAAATGATGGAAAAAAAAAAAGAAAAATCAAATGCGTAGTTTATTTTGAAGTTTTTCTCTTATTTTTCTACTTGTTTCTACTCTTTTCTTTTAAATTTTTTTTGAGGACATTGACTGTTAATGCTAGATAGTTATGTTTAACTAATGGTTTGATATTATTATTGCTTTTGATATATGCTACTCTTTGACTATGACTTATCTATTGATGTTGTGATATGCCAAAGTACTTTTAAATGATGTCAAAAGGGGGAAAAGGAGCAAAAGAAGAGACAAAAATATCGAAGTATCCCTTGTCTCCTGCCTCTCATGCTTGAAACTGCCTTTCTCTTTTAACTCATCTTTTTATTACTCATCTTTTTATTAATCCGATTGATTTTGTTAATTTGTTTGTTTTAGTTTCAAGTTATTCTATACATTATATTTTTGTCTAAGTGTTTGTCATCATCAAAAAGGGGGAATATTGTTGACCCTAGGGGTTTTGATGATGACAAACACATACTACTAATGGGTTGCTTGTTTTGTGTCAAGCTAAACATACATTAGTAGTCGTTCTACCAACAGAAGAACTTGTCTCAAGTTCAGTTGTCTCAAGGAAGCATGGGGATAAATCATACGTAATTCAAAAGACTTATGTCAACACTTGAGAATATTCAGAGAATATATGAAAACAAGGTTTCAAAGTATATTCTGAGAAGATATGGAAAGTATATTCTAAGAAGATACCATAAAAGATCTTTAAAGATATTTAGAAAATATATATACACGAGATTATGGTAACAAATCTCTAAGAAAAGAAGCATGTGAATTTAGATTGAGAATTGATCTAAATTCACTTTATGAAGAATATTCACCAAGATATTGGTGAGATATGAAGCGTGAAAACAAGGAAGGAAATCAGAGAAACCCTACTTGTTATTTCACTATAAATACTGAAGATCAGAAGAGAAGAATTGAACCAAGACTTACGCATATCACTGAAGACATACAAGACTAGGTACAAAAGTCAGTTGTACTAGGATTGTGTTCACTTTTATGAGTCTGTAATCTTGAGTTCGAGGAAAGGAAAGTGATTTGAGTGAATCACTTGTAAAGAGAAAGAGAAAGAGAAGAACTCGTTCAGGGGAACCAGTTCAAGGGATCTAGTACTGAGTTGTACTTAAAGAATAGAAAGTACTGAGTTGTACTTAGAGAATAGAAAGTACTGAGTTGTACTTAGAGAATAGAAATTAATGAGTTGTACTTAGAGAATAGAGAAGTACTGAGTTGTACTTAGAGAATAGAGAAGGCTGGTCAAGCCACCAAGAGAGAAAGTGAAAGAGAATAGGGAAGAACTTGTTCAGGGGGAACAAGTACTGAGTGGTACTAGAGAAGTCCATACTAACTAGGATTGTAACAGAGTCGTTGGCCCTAGTTAGTAAAAAGAGAATTGAGTCAAAATCCCTAGTGGTCGAGGTTTTTTCCTTCCTATTGGGCCTAGGAAAGGTTTCCTCGCTAAAATCGCGTTTTCTCCGATCTACTTGTCTCTCACTCTCTCTATACTTGTCTCTGCTTTACTTGTCTCTAGTTTAACTTTCATTGTTTGTCAAAACTAACAGATTAGTTTAAAAGTGTTTTAAGGTGGATTATATTGTTGTCCACATGTTATTGAGTTATAAAGTTCTAAATTGTTTGGTTAAGTTCATAAAGTATTTCTATAATAAAGTATTGTTGAACCATAAAGTTTAGATGTGTTTTAATTGGTTTTAAGCATGTAAAGTATGATGTAAATTTAGTAAAAGTGCTTAAAATAAGTGTTTTATTAAAGGTTTTTAATGGGTAACGCATGGAATTGACTAGTGATGTTTTATAGATTATTTTGGAACGTTTTTAGACGTTTAGAAGTCTTTAAAAGTTGCTGGAAATTTTAGTTAGGAACGGTTTTAATTATTTTAAAACCGTTGCGTTATAAGGTGCGTAAGTACTAAAGGATGGTTCATGGACATAGTATTATGCTAGGACATGTATATGTTCATGTTATAGGTTGCTTGGTAACCAAGTATGCTTTCATGCATGTTGAGAAGTTCCTTATATGTTTACATGTTTTACATGTGTTAGTAGTTTGTTAACTATATAACTTCAAGTTTATTCCTCTTATGGAAATTGTATATTTTATTTCATTCATGTTGATCATAAGTCCTTATGGACATATAAGTAGTCATATTTTGCAAGAAGTAAAGCATAGCTGAGTTGTTTTCAAAGCTGAGCAACATTTGGCATATTTATAGCATATTTTATTTGTGACAAGGTTCACGTTTTCAAGTAACGTACGAGCATTCATTTTATTTATAGCCACTCACAGTATAATGTGTGGTATAGAAGGAAGTTTGATCCACTCATAGTTTATGTGTGGAATAGTTAAAGAAGAAGGTTTAAATTAAGTGTTCACTAAAAGAGGTTGCCTAAAAAGGAAGTTACATGTTTACGTGCAATGTTGGTTGTTTGTTTGTGTGTTGTTTGTTCACATTTTCAAGTAACCTGATAATTACGTAAAGTGAAAGAGGATTCGCACTAAAACTCTTGGAACGTATATACCTTGAGTATGAACAATGGGGGGAGTTATTAGATTGATGTTCGTTTATCTCCTAATTGGGGTACAAGACGTTGTACTCTTTATTTTTATTATTAATGAGTTGGATATCCGTCACTTAGTGTGACATAGGTAATACCTTTTGGGAGTTGCTCCCCAACTGGTGCCCGATAGGGCGATTGTTTATAGGAGGAAACACGTTCGATGCGAATTCCAAATTAAGTAAATTAAATTGGTTTATTCTAACCAAGGGTTGCAGGTACATTGCAGGAATGGTAAGATGCGTGTTTATTGCTTTATGGTCTTGCCTAGGTTCATGCTAGTGTGTTGCATAGTCTTTTGGTGTTTATGTACTCAGCTTTGCTGACTTCGTGCTTTTTGTGTGCATGGCCTTATCTTTGATCCTGGCCCTATGATGACCCATTTCGATGGCGAGTAGAAGTCTAGAGTAAAGAGAAAGCAACAGGTTTAGGTGGGCATAAGTCAATCATGCTAGGATGAGCGAAGAGTGTGTTTGCTTATTTTCGTAGTAGTTCTTTTGCTTATGTGAATTGTTAATTTCATTGTGGAAGTTTATGTTGGACTAACCATAGTCTTCGAAGTTAAGCAGTTTGGTTTGTTGGTTTTTGATGGGCCAATAACGGTTCCAAAGTTGTAATTTTTTTAAAGGTTTTCTATTCTAAATCTTTCTTAAAGTTGACTTAAATTGTTTTGTATGTTTTTAAAAAGTGTCTTCCGCTATAGCAGCTTTGATAATTGCCTTAGTCGTTTCCACACGGTGGCGGTAATATTTTGGAATTTTCAGGATTATAGTAAGTGCTAGGACAGGAAACCGGTTTTAGAAAAGGTACGGAATTTCTAGGGCGTTACAGTCGGAAATCGCACCACAGGTTGCCAGAAATCACCTCTGGAATCTCTTGAGAGCTTGAGAGGATTCTTGGAACTTTTAGAGAGAGAAAGTGAAAAAATGATCGAAAGTGATTGTGAAACAATCATTTTCAATCCCTTATACATATAAGGAAATTTGAAGGGGTAAAAATGTAAATTATCCCATCAAATTTGAAATTCTCACCAAAAATCTAAGGAGGTGGTTAAGTAATTAATAACTGTTGATAGAGGTTACAAATTAACTTCCGGAAAGGAAAGAGACGCCAGTTGGGGCGTGGATTACGGATCCAAACACCCAATTGAGGGGTAAATGATGTGGCACGCCATATCATGCCACATGTAAATATAATAGTGGGCCACGTGTCCTATTCAGTCTATGGATTGCATAGGCGACTATGTGTCGCCCTTGAAATTGTGCCACGTGTTCGGTTTAAAGAGGAAATGGTATTTCATGCAATGGGCCAAAGGCCAAAAGTTAAAGAGGCCTAACAAGGGCTCATAAAGGCACAAGCCAATCACCAAGGGACAAGTGTCCCAAAACCCTAGGGCACCCTTGGTGATCTTGCCTATAAATACCCCATCGGGTATTCAATCAATCACATTCAAAAATCATGCAATTCTTACATAATACTAGATTTTCCCTCTCTAAAATCTCTCTCTAGATTAGTTTTATCAATTATTGTTATCTAACTCTAATCCTCCCACAAATACTTACTTAAGCATCGAAGGGGGAAAAAATCCTACAAGGATTTTGTTCCCTTGTTTTGCAGGAACCAAGGTCCGAGCTGACGGAAGTGAACAAGCCAACACCTGTCCATCGGAAGTGTAGCTCTCTAGTTCCCTCTCCACGTATTCCGTTGAAGTAACCCTACCAAGAGATCTGTCTACATCAGGTACAAGTGGGCATATGTCATTTCATGCTAGGCTGGAGTGAGAGCGCTTGCTGTGTTTTGTAGCTTTATCTTTATTGCTTACGAAGTACTAACCCTTGTTTGGATGTTGCTCGATATATATATTTTTTTAAATTCTAGTTTTGGTTTTTAAGGGCCATTGAAATGGTTCCGAAGTGTAATAAACTTTTAAGTTGATTTTTATTTTGGATGTTGGTTTGAATATGGTTTTGAGACTTGTTTAGAAGTTTAGTTTTAAATTGGTTTTTAGTTTAAAAACTTCCGATGTAGTACTTTGATAAATGTCTTGGCCGTTATCTCGGTGGCGGTAATACTTTGGTTTTTCCATTATTAGGAGTTTTAATAATTATAATTCTTTAATATTCATAATATGTTTTCCAGGAAAATATAAAGTAGGAAGTTAGGAAATTCCAGGGTGTTACAACAGGGGGCTCGATGCTTGATCTTGGGGTATAAGGTGTTGTATGCTGGACTAGACAAGAATCATGGTGATGGATTAGGAATGGAGTAGGTGTAGTCCTTGATGAACGGCTTTCGCAAGAGGTAATCGAGACTTATTGGAAGAGCAACAGGTTGATAAGGGTGAAGTTGTTGTGTGGTAATGAGACTGTTAATGTTATCATTGCTTATGCTCCCCAAGTTGGGTTAAGTGCGGTAGAGAAACGATATTTTTGGGAGCATCTTGATGAGGTGGTCCAAGATGTCCCTCACACGGAGAAGTTATATATTGGAGGTGACTTGAATAGGCATGTTGGGGACCGTCGGGATGGTTTTGAGAGTGTTCATGGGGGTTTTCGTATGGGCAGAGAGACGATCACGGAGAGACCATATTGGATTTTTCCCACTCGTACGACTTAATTTTGGATAATACTTGGTTTAGGAAGCGAGATTCCCACTTGATAACTTTTCATGGCGGAGCAAATGCAACTCAAATAGACTTCCTGCTCACAAGGAGGGAGGATAGACAAAGTTGCATATATTGCAAAGTCATCCCAAGAGAGAGTGTGGTTACCCAACACCAGCTATTGGTGATGACTATCTGTTTAAAAGAGAGTGGGAAAAATAAATGTAGTAAAGGGGAGCCAAGGATAAGATGGTGGACCTTGAGGGATGCAAATGCTAAGGTTTTCACGGAGAAAGTGATCAAGGAGGCGAATTGGGATAAAGAGGCGGATCTAGAGGTAGCTTGGTCACAGATGAAGAGTTGTTTCCTTAAAGTGACCAAGGAAGTCTTGGGGGAATCAAGGGGATGGAGTATGATGCATAAGGATACTTCTTGGTGGAATGAGGAAGTGAAAGCAGCGGTAAAACACACAAGAGATTGTTATCTGGCATTGGGAAAATGTAGGACCGAGGAAACCTTCGTAGAGTATAAGGAGGCTAAATGTAAGGCAAAGGTAGCTATGCGGCAAGCGAAAGAAAATGTTTTTCCGGAGGTTTGTGAAAGGTTAGACTCTAAAGAGGGAGAAAAAGAAATCTACAGAATGGTAAAGCGAAGACAAGAGGCGAGGAAGGCTATTGGCTTGGTAAAGTGTGTCAAAGATAAGAACCATAAGGTTTTGGTTCAAGACGAAGACATAAAAGACAGGTGGCAGGGGTACTTCGATGAATTGTTTAATGGCAGTCAACGAGAGGACACAGGAGATACGGTAGTGGATGAGGAAGAAATTAACATGGAATATGTGCGGAGGATTAGAAGGGTAGAGGTGGAGGTTGCTTTGAAAAAGATGAAACCAAAGAAAGCAGTTGGTCTTGATGGTATACCAGTGGAGGTGTGGAGGTGTTTGGGTAACGTGTGTATTGATTGGCTAACATATTTGTTTAAAAAGGTCTGGAAGACTTCGAGAATCCCACAAGATTGGCGAAAGAGCACTGTGGTCCCAGTTTACAAGAACAAAGGAGACGCCCAAGATTCTTCTAACTATCGAGGGATCAAGCTTATGAGTCACACTATGAAGTTGTGGGAGAGGGTGATAGAACATAGGTTGAGGGCATGCACAAGCTTCTCTGAAAACCAATTTGGTTTTATGCCTGGGAGGTCCACTATAGAAGCAATTCATTTGTTAAGGCAAGTGATGGAGTTTTATAGGGCGCAGAAGAAGGACCTCTATGTGGTTTTTATTGATCTAGAGAAGGCTTATAACAAGGTGCCAAGACATGTTCTTTGGTGGCCAATGATGAAGAAAGGTATACCACGAAGGTATATTCACCTGGTTGAGGACACGTATCGGGAGTTGTCCACAAATGTCAGGACTTGTGGTGGGTTGAGTAAAGACTTTCCTATAACAATTGGGTTGCACCAAGGGTCAGCGTTAAGCCCTTTTCTTCTTGCAATAGTTATGGATGAAGTAACAAGGTGAATCCAAGATGAGGTACCATAGTGTATGTTGTTTGCGGATGATATCGTATTGGTGGATGAAACTAAAGGGGAAGGGGGGGGGGGGTTAATGCCAAATTAGACCAATGGAGACAAAGGTTGGAGTCTAGAGGGTTTAAGCTAAGTCAGAGTAAGGTGGAATATATGGAATGCCGCTTTGGGACTCAGTGGGGGTAAGTGATGCAGTGGTAAGGTTGGATGGAAAAGCCCTACATATGGGGGAATGTTTTAAATACCTCGGGTCATTTATCCAAAAGAATGATGATATTGACCAAGATGTGACACATAGGATTAAATCTGGGTGGCTTAAATGGAGAGCAGCTACAGTAGTGTTATGTGACAAAAACATCCCGTTAAAGTTGAAGGGGAAATTCTACTAGACTGCCATAAGACCAGTGTTGCTCTACGGTACCGAATGTTGGGCTTACAAGAAGAAGCACATTAAAAAATAGGATAGAATCCTATGTGCCACCCAGATGCGAATGTTGAGATGGATGTGCGCGAACACTCTAATGGATAGAATCAGAAATGAAATAATACGTCGAAAAGTTGGGGTTGCAGACATAGCAAGCAAATTAAGGGAGAATCGTTTGCGTTGGTTCGGACATGTGAGTCGGAGACCTGAGGGAGCCCCGGTGCGATAAGTGGAAGGGTGGGTTCATGAAAATCTCAAACGAGGTAGGGGAAGACCGAAAATGACTTGGTGGGAAGGGGTTAATAAGGATATGAAGCTTTTAGATTTACAAGAGAATGAGGTTCTCGATCGCAGGGGATGGAGGAGGAAAATTTATGTGGATGACCACATGAAATGATTAATTTTGGTTTATGTAGCCGACCCCAATTTTTTGAGATTAAAGCTGTGATTAATTGATTGAAAGCTAGTTTAAGATTTACAACGCTATTTTTTTAGCTTTCTACAAAAGCTACCTCTACCACTAACAATTACCTAAAACACTACCTCATCAAACCCTCATAATCTTATAAAATAGTGTATTGTTTAAAAACTAAAAGCTATCTCAAAAGCTATTAACGAACACAACCTGATTGAAAAACTTTTACTTTCTATTAGTTTCTACATAATTCTGCTCTTTCATTTGTGTCGTCTTGTACAAGCACAATTTGGTACTCATTGCACCCAAAAAAAAAACTTATTTGTTACTCTCGCTTAATTTCGCTTAATTAATAATTAAAAAAAACCGCTCATAATTCACAGTGGCCAAAAATGGCGGATGAAGTTTCCCTTGACTTAGACGAGCTTCGTCATCTTCAGACCATTGCAAAGCGCCCTCGCGTTGTTTCATTAATTTCCTCTGAAATTCGCAACCTCGAGAAGGTGTTTCTCTCATTTTTTTTCTAACAAATTTGTCATGCTTTATTTTGTTACTATTTGCTGAATTTTTTAATTACATTTTCTAGGCTTTTGTGTAGGTTTAATCGTCTTCAATGTTTTGATTTCAATTGTTTCTTGATTTTTAAATTTGTATGTGCGCTGCAATTGTATGGAGTTTTGGTTAATTTTGCGGCTTCCCATTAATAATGTTTGATGTGAACTTGTGAATGGAGATTTACTTGTAAGAAATATTGTGTACTCATCAACCTTTTTTTTATTAATTAATTATTCAATTTTAGGTTTAAAATAATAAGCTATATACTTGTCTGTGTTGTCACAGGGTTTTTGACGAAGAATGACCTAGGGTCCGTTTCGTAGAGCGTAAAACGCTTTTCCTAAAAACTATTTTTCTTTTTTACATTGTTTGGTTTGGAATATAATATTAAAATGTAAAAACTTGGGGTGGAAAATCATTTCACACCATATTGAAAACATTTTTCTATATTAGGAGGAAAACATTTTCCTATATTAGGAGGAAAACATTTTCCATCATACTTGGAAGAAAAACATTTTCCTTCCCTTTCATTCAACCAAACAATAGTTACATTTTACATGCAATCAAACTGCGGAATTTTTTCATGAAAATGAGTTTTCCAATGTAAAAGGTTTTTATAGAAATCTATTTTCATTCGAAAGTGTTTTAGGCCCTACCAAATGGACTCCTAACGTGAGAGAATGAAAGCCTTTTTTTATTTTACTTTTTATTTAATTTAATAAGAATCAGTTAAGTGTTGTTCATAGGTTTTTTGTGAGAGCAACTTTTTATTTTTGGTTCTTATCCCCATCTGACAGCTTCTTATTAGCCCGCGATCAATCATGCCGATATTATTCCTCCACCCTCTTAAGATCATCTAGCTCCCTCACTAGCTCCTTACATAATTACATTTCTTCAACATAGGCGCATCCGTCACACGACACTACAACTCTTTCTCCCGCTCCTTGATTTTCTTCTTTACATCTCCAAACGTCTATGGTAGCTCACGCACTAAACCTAGCTAGACAACTATCTATCTTATTTGGAAAGGTACCAATATTCGATTCACATGCTTCTTTGACCACCCCCCTCACACCTACTAATGTGAATTTTCATAGAACAAAAACTCACAAAGGTATGACCGGCTAAACTCACGAATTTTTATAAAGATTAGGCCACCAAATTTCTTGAATTTAGTTTGATTAGTTAATCTTTGATTAAAGCCTAAGCCCCTCAAAGCCACTAATCAATCTACATACAAGAGTTTAAAGGAATTCTCCACCCACTCTCAAGATGGACGGAAATTTTGTTATTGTGAGAAAACAAATAGAACTTTCATGAAACTTGAAAAAATGATTTGTTACAATGTAATTGAGGCTTTTGCTTTTTAAAGGCACAGCCATCAACTAATTCCTAACAAACATCTAAACAACCCTAGCAAACTCTCAACAAGCTAAAAAATCCTACACAACAAAGAAACACGCCTATTCATACTTATCCACAAATCCGGATAAACATGAGAGAACCTCCCTTCTTTGTGTTCGAAATTCCAATCAAAATCCTAACAATTTTAGGAAGCTAACCTAACCAACTAACTAACAAACAAGATTATCCTTCAATATTCCTCAAAAAACATGGACCAAAGTTTTTGCCCAACAACCTTGAAAAACGCGCCAATTTCCGCCACACATTTGCTCGCTTATTTGGTTCATTTTCTTGATTTTATCTTCATTCTTCAATTTTTTAATCAAGAAACCTTCAAGAATGCATTTCCCTTGTCTTTTAGAGGATTATGAAGTATGACACTGACCTAAGGCACACAAACAATAAAGCTTGAAATGGGAAAAACCCTATCAAGTGAAGAGAGAGAAAACCTATAGGCAAAACCAACTTATTCCCCTAATTCCACCATTTCTTTCCTTGATTTGCGTGCCACCTAGGTAAGTGTGACCATGCACATGCAAGTCCCAACCCTCGATGCCCCCATTAGACTTGAATTTCCACGCACACTCAATTCACCCATGGTTGCATCCTTTCTTGCAGCTTCAACCAAACCTTCGAAGTTATGATCATGTATACTTGTATCACCTACTGTTGGATAATTTAAGTGCCTTAAAGTGAAAGCGCTTACTGTGATATCGATTTTGCCTTTGTGAGTTCATTGTGAGTAAAATTGGTGCATGATTAGACTCAAAAATTGGGAAATGATGCACACTACTAAGCGGGAACGGGTTACACCAATCCATACTAGCAAGGAACCCATCCAACCTCTCCCTAATGATCCAGTTCGGCTCATTACCTCATTGCCAAGTAAAAATGCTGCCTTGGAATCCCAAATCCTCCAACGTAGAACTGTCCACCGCTTTAAGAAAGCATCCATCTTTCTTTCGTTCCGACACGCACCCCCTTCCTTCACTATGTGATGTGAATTTTAAGCCTTGATGAAGAATTAAACTCACAATTTGATTATGTTCGTTGGGCAATGAAAAAACTCTCTTGACTGTGATGGTTTATGATCAAACTCATGAAATTTCTCTCCTTTTCTGATAATTTGTATGTTTAAGCACAAATAAGAAAGTATCTAGGATAGATAAACACACTTGATCGCAACCAAATGTGGTTGAATTCACAATCTCAAAAGTGAAATTCAAGGGAAACACCCAAAAGGCAACGCCAACTTTTTAAACTCAAAACTCAACTATGTTTTTCACTAACTAACTAAAAGGTTATTTATAGGATTAAGATTGGAACAATCCTCCAACTCATAGTCCAATAAAATGCTAAACAAACTCTAACTAACACAAGTAACACGTCCACTTGCCCACTTGTGTCTTATCCACACAACAGTCCACACATGCACAACGAACTTGCACAACTTGATCTTATCTAACTAACAACTTGCATAAATCCTAACTAATTTAGATTTCAAACTAATTTAGATTTTATTCTAACAATCTAACAAACAAGATAATCATCAAGAATTTCCCTAAAAAACACGGAAAATTAACGACACCCAATAATCAAGAAAATTGTTAACAAACTCGCCCATGTCCATGCTTTATTTTTTGCGCAATTTTCTAACAAACGTCTTTAATCTTCAAGAAACTTTTCAAGAATGAATCTTTTAATCAAGAAACCTTCAAGAATGCATTTCCTTGACCTTTAGGTAGAAAATGATGATTAAGACTCCACAAGAAATAAAAAGAGAAATGTCTGAAATGAGAAAAACCCTGCCAAGTGCAGTGAGAAAAAACCCATAGGCAAAACAACCAGGAACCCGGATGTGAATGGTAGCCTTATATTCACGTCACTATGTCACTCAAAATTTCATTGGAATCTCCAAAGAAGGTAATGGGAACATTAATCGACTCCCTCAACCCTTTCATCAACTCCCACATAAGGTGCTTACTTGTATTTTTCGCCCACCCAAACACACGACAATCTCTCAAAGAGAATTCACATCTCTCCACCAAAAGCTAAGATTACCGGTATGCCCATTACTACTCACACAAATCGCTGTTGAAACCCACCTCCACTCCAAATGCTCTCTTGCGTATAAGAATCAATCTTGGTCTTCATAACAAAGACCATTTCCGGGTGCTTCCTCCAACACCATGTGTCGAGGGCTCGAACTGTCGAGGGATTGCCCAACCAGTGACTATTCCAACTTAATATTTTCATTTTTGTTTCCGGGGTTGACCCTCGTCAACTGCTGCTACTTGATCATGAACATTCCCATTGCCTCCGCAAATTTGCTGCACTTTTCCCCCTCCTCAAACATCTTCTCCATCAATTCACCACCTTTCTTTTTGAGCCATTAGTACTCTCACCACTCTTGCTTTTTTCACCCTCCTTAGCACCCTCAGTACCCCCCTATTTATAATCGAAACCTGTCTTAGCCCTTGCCACTACGATTCTTACTCTCACTTGAAGCATTGGATCCAAAAGTAAAGGTTAGTGGTAAAGAGTTCCCACCACCCTCGCTTCCTTGTTTGTTTTGTGCTCTAGCAATATTATCACCATGCAATCTGTCCCTTGAATTATTCAGCCCCTGCCTCACTACATCATCCCCAACAGCCACGACCTCCCCAACCACATGTTGCACCACATCCACCTCCCCATTCCACACCTCATTTTCCCTCCCCCCTTCTTGCTCTTCGTTCTCACTTTCGGTCTTCCTCCTGCTCCCACCACTAGTATTTTCCTCTTCCACCGCATACTTTGTTACAGGTTTAGTAACAAACAGACGTTTAGGGCCTGACATCACAACTGCCTCCTCTTCTTGCTGCTTCATTCTACCTTTTCGTGGCGATGCCTTCAACGACAACCCACATCCCATTTCTGATTCATTTGTTGGCGACACCGCAGCAGTACAATCGTTCTCATTATGACCCATCATGCCACACACAAAGCAACAGAAGGATAATCTCATATTTGCGTTCTACTCACACAATTACCTCGCTCTTTGTCTTAATCTTCTGAAATCTAAGTAACGGTTTTGTGACATCCAGTACAACACACACCCTCCTAATATTCTCCAACCCTAATATATACGAGTAAACCGTATATTCTACTCACACAATGATTGGACTTTTTTCGATCGATTAAGTTTTTTATTCAATCATAAGTTCACGAGTAAACCGTATATTCAATATTTTTATCAACAAACAAATTAAACACACATTATATTCTCTGATAATGATATAGGCATTGCTTAAAAATTATGAAGTATATAAATCATTATATATTTGAAGCCAACTATCACCAATATATACTATATAATTCTTTTTAACTTTTTATCGCAAAATTGCAAAATATTTTGTGGATATCTACGATAAATATCTTACCATAATACTCTTATTTGTTCTTTTACCATTTTAGTTTTTGACAAAATCATTTACCATTTTAGTTTTTGACAAAATTAAATTTAACTAATACTATTACAATATTTTAAATTTTGACAAAAAAGCTAGGCAAAACAAATTAAAGAATTCTTGAAATGAAATTTTATCAAATGTTGGCGGAAACACTTCAAAAAAAAAAAAATATTTTGGGGCAACGCCGAGGAACCAAAGCTAGTTTGTTTTTCAAAATCCTAAGAACTTAATATTTCTAAACCTATAACTCTCTCTCAAAATCATTATTTTGACTTTTGATTGAATTCTTTCACAATGGTAATAAATTTAAGGAAAAATTGACGGTAACAATCCTGCATTCAGCTGATGGACCCCAAATTATCCCAGCTTTTGAAAATCTCTTAATAACCCCACCCTTTATCCCTATTTACTTCCATTGCACCCTTGTTATAAATGACCTACTACTTTAGGTTTCTCCTATATAATTATCGTTTTTACTATTAATGAATCCTTCATTAGCGCTTCTTACCTTATTAAATCTTCATTAGCATCTCCTCCCTCCATCACCACCACCTATCAACCCACCACAATACTACCACCACCACCCCATCAATATTGAACTGTTAGCACACTGTTGCCTCAACCATCACCAAATTCGAACCCCAATCATCATTACCCTATTTGAACCATTGTTCCAGACTTAAAATAAATTCAATTCATTCAATCTAATCGACATACCAAAACTCTATGAAAACCTAACAATGACAGCACCGCAGCAATATCAGTTCTTGAACCAACATGAAGTAGCACATATAATTCAAATAGTTGTTGTGCTTCTTCTTCAAGTTAATTCATCATTTAGCATCTGCATTATAATGATAATATAATACAAATAACTAATTTAATTCCAGATTTATAAACTATCCAATTTCACCAAATCTACACAATACCTTGAAGAAAACGACAATTAGCAAATGACAGTATATCATACCTGTTATGCACCCATCTAACGGTCCAGATTAAAGCCTTACCTTAATCTGTGTGACAAAATATGGGGCAACGGATGAAAGACACGTGTCTTTCATCCAACCCACAAGATAAGGCAAAAAGCCAAGTGGGAGGAGGAAGCCCCCATTACACACCGGGTAATCCTCCTATCCTCCCTACCAAAGGAAAGAGGAGAATAGTTCTCTACTGTACAAGGGGCAAAACAGTGTATCTTTACCGGTATAAATACCCATGAAAAACCAGAACAAAGACATTCAATTCACATTTATTACAAGCATTTATTGTGCTCTCACTTTCTCTCTCTAGATTATATAAACAGTTACTTACTTAAGCATCGGAGGTGGATAAATCCACCAAGGATTTATTTTTTGTGCAGGTACAAACAGGCGTTGAACCTTTGCTCGCCGGTCACACCAGGGACCACGCCACCTTTCATACACGCCAGCTTGGACGCCCATTCTCAACGAATAGTCAACAAGTCTAAGCTTTGTCTGTAGCATTACTGCGTGATCTCCTTAATTAAGAATCCTCTAAGTTTTAAACTTGTAATTATTTGTATTTATTCAACAATACCCATAATTTACGAAAATAACCAAAGAAAATTTCATAATAATTACAACAACTAAAGTCAAGAAGAAAATATCAGTAGGCTTCATCTTTTCGTCAACATCTTTTCTTCCTCCCTCGCCATCATGTGATCACTTTTATTAATGAGTTAAATTTTTCGTAATAATTAAATTCTAGGTTTGATTTTTTTTTTTCTTTTTTGTGATTAATTTTGGTTTGATGGTGGTGAGTGTATGGTGGGTGAGGTTTGAATTTGGTGGGATTGGAGTGCTTCGAGTTGTTTGATGTGGTAGTGTGTCGGTGGCGATGATTCCGAACCGGTGGGGTGGTGGTGTGGTGGTGCTGGTTTAATTGAGTAAAATGTATAATTAAAAAAGTTTAATTAGGTTTTGTGTTGATAAGGGGGTCTTTACTTTTAAGTGCTTTAAATAATATTTATATATATCTATATATTTTTTTTTTGATAAAAAACATGATTGGGTTACCTATTCTATTGTGCCGGTTATCGGTCATTGGGTGCAACAAGAGAAAATAAGGGTAGAAGTTGGGATCATTTCGGTAAATTTTTCCTAAATTTAATCTAATTAATTCTTACACTATGTTTGGATAACAATTTAGAAAATAAAGGGAGGGCAGAGAAATAGGAGGAAGGGAAGGGGAAAGAAAGGGGGCTCAATTTCCGTCCAAATCTCTTTGATTTGGAGGAGGGATACTGTTTATTAAAAGGGGAGGGAAAATGGATCTCTCCCACTCCTTCCCCAACCAATTATCCATACAAAGGAGCTTGTCTCCATTCCTTTTCCTCCCTCCCCTTTTCTCTCCAATTCTTTGTATCCAAACAGTGTGTTAATCCTTTTCAACATCCAACAAGCGATTCTCGGGGGAAAAAAGACTTTGGGATTAATGCAATGATTTCTCTTATGAAATCTTCAAATCATTTGGTATTTAAAAGAGTTAGAAGAATTATTGTGGATTTATTGGTGCGGTTTGGTCTTAGTTTTAAAAGCGCGCGTCTAGGCATAAAGCGCACCAAGGCGCTAGAATTGGGGCTTTAGAATGCATAGACGCAGGGGGGGGCAAGCGACTGAGGCGCGCCTCTAGGGTTTTCAGTTTTTATTATTATTATTATTATTATTTTTTTTTAAGCGCGCCTAGGCACATGGCTCACAGCCCTTTTGCGCTTTTGTGTGCCTCTCGCCTTTTAAAACTAAGGGTTTGTTCAATGTCTTGGGGATTTACTTGCTTTTTGAGGTGTAATAACTAACAAGATACTAATTGTGTTGCTACATATTTCACCCATATGAGGATAGCTTGGGACAAACGCATTAAATTCGATCTTTTCCCTCTTACACTTGTACTTGTTATGGTAGTTAGCCTACGAAGAAAATTTTTGAAGAATAAAATGATGATAATCTAACTAAAAATTTGGTTTTGTTGGTGATTTTATGTAAATTCAAGGTTTTAAGTTGTAGATAGTCGTGTTAATTATGAGAGTTGGGGTATATTGCAGCTATAGTTAATGTTAGTTACATAATAGAATCATTTGAGCCCTTTGATGGAAGTATAGATGAAATCAGTTTTATGGTAATATTACTAAAAGTAAAAAATGCTTGAGGTAGTTGTTGTAGAAAAAAAATCAATGAGTATTCTCTCCATGATGCTATTGCACTATATTCTAAGGAATAATGTATAATATTACAAATGTGGAGCAATTTGCCCAACTAATTCAGGATGTTTACTAAGTAACTTGTCCACATGTTGGATCCTCGGTTAAAAAAAAAAAATTAGTGTGTAACATTTTAGTTGAAATATTTGGACGTTTACACTATTCGTCTATCTTGCTTTAACTTTCGTTTATGATCTATGTGTAAGAAAAAGCCTAGTCAATATGGAGCTCTTTTGATTTGTTTTGTTGTAATTTATTATGTAATTTTTATAGTTTAGACAGTGTATAATTAAAGTTTTACTACGTAAATGGATCAATATGTGCCTTGACAAGCGTGAAAAGTAAATTGTTGCAACTAAAATATTATTGAGGTGGTGAATAAAAGGTTATCGAAAATGAAATAAAGTGAATTAGGTAACTTCTTTATGGAATGACCTAAATCCAAATGATGTGTATTTTTTTAGAAGTCTGTGAAGTGACTGTCGTGTATGTGTTTGTGAATGTCATGCCGTTGGGAACTCAGGAGTATTCAATTGACATACATTGTGGTTGTAAAACCACTCTAGGGCTGTCTGCACATTTTAGATTTTTTGCTATGCTTTTACTCCTATGGGCTTGTGTCTTTCTAAGAATCTTACGTACATTCCTTTTCTGTTTCTTAGACATGAAGCCATGTTTTGATTTTGTGATATATGAAGTCTTTGATAAATTGATAGTCACTGTAGTATCTACTTTTCTTACCTCAATTTTTGGACTGATGTTTTGGGTGACTTTACTGCATGTATAATGTGACTGTTACTGAAATTGATAGTCAGGTCTCTGGTGGTGATTCTCCTTGCCTATCTCTCTGTTTACAAGTATAATGTGATTGTTTTTTATTGTTTGTCTGCTAGATGGCTTAGGCTTATGGGTTAATTTAGTGTTGTCTACTTGTTTTTTCCTAATTAACATATGACTTCTTTATGGGCATAGTTGTCAAATGAGGAGGTATCGTCATCCATTGCCCAACATCCTACTCCTACTCCAATTTCAGTAACATCAAAGGCGTCTGCCACTCCAGCATTGACTTATTCTACACTTTCATCTTTCAGCTGGGATCAAGACAATGATAAAGTAAAGGTGAGAAATCGTTCTTGCCCAAAAGATGCGAATTTTTTAGCAAGCTAACTCTTTACAAAAGTAGCAATGATGGCATTATTGACTGTCTGATATGTAATTATAGAGCATGCTGGTGACTTAACTAGATACTAGAGTAAATTATGCTAAAATAATTCTAAATCTGTACTTTACACCTTCTTGAGTCTGTACTTGGCTTTGTTAATTAATTGCTTGTATTTCACTTGAATACTTTACATTTATTTCATTTTTGATGTATGCATCTTTCAGATATATCTGTCGTTGGAGGGAGTGCAAGAAGAAAAAATGGAGAAAAATGTAAAGTCAATGTCTATTGAACTCAAGTTCCATGATGTCAAGGGAAAAAATTATGTTTTTGCCATACCAAAATTGAACAAGGAGGTTCTGCCAGAGCAATGTAAGGTCGTTATCAAGCCTACCAGAGTGACCATCTCTTTGGCCAAAGCTACGAAAGGGAATTGGGTGGATCTGCATTACAAAGAGGACAAGGTAATACTATCACTACTTGTCATATGCTGTTCCATTGAATTGCTTCTAAAGCTCACACAGTATATATAATAGGACAAGGTAATGATATAACTACTATGCATATATATTCTAAAGCGCACAATGGTACTAAAACAACAGCAACATCATAGGCCAACAATAATTTGGGGTCGGCTAGACATGAATTAATATGAGGCATCATATAAGTCATTTGTAGAGATCCCTGCTTCACTCTTCCATGTTTGACACCAAATTCTCTTCAAGCCCCAACAACCTCAAATCTCCACCAACCACCCTTATTGAAGTTTGCTTAGGTTTTCTTTTACCTCTATTTTGTGCCTTTTGTCACCATCCTTGTGACTTCCTTATCAATGTGTTGCTCAATCTTCGCATCATACGTCCATACTATCCCAGATTGTTTTTCCTCATCTTATCCTCAATAGGAGCAACCCCTATCGACTTCGTAATAACCTCATTCTTTTTTTCATCTTTTTTTTTTCAATGTCAACATATTCAATGTAGCATACTATTTTTGCCACTCATCTTATGAAGCTATCAATACTTCAAAGCCCAACATTTGGTCTCATAAAGCGGTGCTCGTCATTCCTAATGGTTGTATGATAGAATTTTGCCTTCAATTTATTGGGCATAGCTTGCTGGAGAAGCTCCCTTCTACTTTAACCAACCTAATGATATGATATTATGATCATATGGCCCCTTCCCTATTCAATTCACCATCCTTTTGAATAATGGATCCTGAATTGGTTTAAACATTCCTTCCATCCAAACTAATCTATCTTTCACCCGTTCCTTGTCGCACTAAATTTATACTTATTTTGTGACTTTGTAATACATCTACTCAAACTTTAAACCACGTGATTGCAACATCTTTAGCCACAACTCCTACTTACTTTTTACTCCTTTCATCTTATCAATCACGACAATATCATTTGCAAATATCTTGCACCAAGGTATATCATTTTGAATTGAATTTTTGATGTGAATTTTAAGCCCTCAGAAGGAATTAGAACTCACAATGTTAAATTTGTTCGTTGGGCAAGGAAAACTATTCGAAAATTTTGATGCTTTTAGGATCAAAACTCACGAAACCCTCTATATTTAGGTAGATGTGTATGTTTATGAACAAATAAGAAAGTAACCAAGATAAAATGAATACAATTGATCGCAATCAAAAGTGGTTGAAAATTCAATCTCAAAAGTGAAAATTCAAAGGGAACACCTAAAGGCAACGCCAATTTTTAGACTCAAAAGTCAACTATGATTTTTCATTAACAAACTTAAAGGTATTTATAGGACTAAGGTTGGAACAATCCTCCAACTCATAGTCAAATAAAATGCTAAACAAAATAAAGTCCTAAACAACAAAGAGATGAGGCTAAAACAAGATAAACATCAAGAAGATAACAACACAAAAAAAATCCGGCCATGCTCCCACTTGTGCGCCACTTTCAAGATTATCCTAATCCTAACAACTAACAAACTAAATTAGGAAAATAAAAAAAATCACAAAACAAAACAATAAATACGTCCTAAAACAAATCCTAACTATACTTGAACTCCAGATAAAAGAAATCTAATGAAAAACTAATTTCCAGTTTGAAAGCCGAGCAGAAAAATGGATAAAACATTATCTTCTGTATTTTTCTGAATTTTTGAATTTTTGAAATATTTTTCCCTGAAAGTAGATTCAATAAGCTTTTCAAAGCATATTCGCAGGCTTTCTAACTCAAAGCCAACTGTTAATGAAAAATCTTCAAAGTCAGACTTATTGCAACTGCTCCAATACTGTATCCTTTAGAAGCTCCGAGAAACGTCCTAGATTGAATCTTTTAACCAAGAAAACTTCAAGAACGTGATCTTCCATCATTGTAGATCAAGTATAACTAAAAACGCGGGAAACACAAACTCTTAAAAGCAATTAAAAACCTAAAATGAGAAAAACCCCAGTGGAAAAAAACCCATAGGCAAAACCACCAAGAACCCTGATGTGAGAAGCAACCTCATATTCACATCAATTTTAAATTTATCCATAACTGTGGCAAAAAGGAAAGGCCTAAGCATTAAACCTTGATGTGCACCAATTGTGATATGGAACTCTTGTGTTCCAATGGTTATTCGTGCACTTATGTTAACCCCCTCATACATGTCCTTATATTGTCAATTTATTTCTTGGAAATGTCTTTCCGAGGATAGATAATGCTAGTTGTCTGAGTTGTAAGGTTATAGTGTTATACCCGAAGAAAGTGTGGTTGCCGACATAGACTTCTAAACCCTAGGTCTTGACATTTGAATCAAATCTAGTCCTCGAAAGAGGAGGTCTAAAGGGCAATGAAGGATTATATGTTGATGTTAAATGATGACAAGTGAAAGTTGGAAAGAAGTGAACTAAGACACTAGTTTGTTGAGTTGGATTTTGATGCCACATGGTTAAAGATAGAGAGTTGTATTGGTAGAGTGCAAAAAGAGATTTTGGGAAAATCAAATGCTAGAACGTTATTGCAGAAAGACACGACTTGGTTGAATGAAGACGTGAAGGCAACGATTAAGGAGAAAAAAGTGCTATTTGGCTTTAAGATGCAGAGATGAAGAAACATTTAAGATGTAGGAAGAGGCTAAATCAATGAATCTTTGTTCACAATGAAGAAATGAAGGATAGATAAAAGGAATAGATGAAAGGAATACTTTGATGAGTCGTTTAATGCAAGTCAGTTGAAAGTTTTGAGTACGAGAGTCTACAATCTCATTCGCAATCCGGTTGATTAAACACTAAAAATAAGATATTCGAATCGATTTTTTGAGGTTCAAATATTTCGTCCGGGTTTAAAAAGAAAAAGGATCGGATTTGAGTCACGTTTTTCAGATTTTTGAATATCTTAAATACTCAAATATTTTTAAAATTATAATTAAAAAAAAAAACATAAACCCAAAAGGTGAATGCCACCCTTCTTTAATTAATGAAATGACTTACTTTTTACATGGTTATCGAGAAACATCCTTGTAGAAAAAAGTTGCAAGAAACTACTTTATTTGTTATATTGTTTGCGACAAGCCACCGAAGTGTGAAATTTGGTGAACTAGACCGAATCCTAGTGTTATGTGGCCTATTATAATCAGTTTTTAAATTATTTATCTAATGTACCCCATCTTTCTTTTTCCATTTAAGTGGAATTTGATTTCATGAATTTCATTTTGTTAGTGAATGAATGAATCCTACTTACATAATCTATTAACCAAATATGAAACTGTGAGCAAAAGGACAATTATTTCATCATTGGAGCTTAGAGGTATTTTGTCAACACACTGTGTGCTTTGACGAAGCTTGTACCTCTAAAGCACACAACTGCTTATATGGCAAGTTGGTGGATATGACTAGATTGGGTTAATGCTAAGCAACAGCAATATTTACAAAAATTAGAGGCTTACAAGTTTAGGTTAAGTCGGAGTAAAACAGACTACACGGAGTGCCAATTTAGTACTTAAAGGCTAGTGAAATTGTGTTAACTTTAGATGGTAAGAAGCTTTAGTTAGTGAGTAGTCTTAGTATCTTGGATCAAGTTACAGAGGAATGAAGATATGGGTAGTGTATATGGAGAGGAGTGACAAGGTTGTTGTGTGATCAAAATGTGCCCATGATGTTAAAAGGAAAGTTCTATATGTGGGTTGAGCAATTAAGGAGCAAGTTAAGAAGTTGGGTGTAGTAGGAATGCATAAGTTGAGGTGGATGTGTGGTAACACTTAAAGAGACAAATAGAAATGTGGATGCTGGGAATAAAGTTGGAGTTGTTGATATTGAGGATGAAATACGATAAGAATTGGCTATGTTGGTTTGGGCATGTGGAAAGGAGATCAAGAGATACACTCATACGCTTGTTAGAAGGATACATGGTTGGAATAATAAGAATCTTCGGGGAGATAGAGGGACGCCGAAAATGACGTGGATGAAGTTCAGAAGGACATGGCGAGGATGAGTTTACTCTCTTATTTGGCTTTAGATAAGAATGAATGGAGAAGTATTTTTGTGGATGACTATGGAGGATGAGTATTGATTCATTGGTTCATGCAGTTGCCCCCATCTTTTGGGGACCATTATTTGGGATTAAGGCTTTGATGATAATAATGATGATGCCTTTCCTTGTTAAAGCCCACCAAAGCACCTCCCATCGCACTATATCATACGACAGAAAATTCCGTCGCAAATTAAGGCCAGCAAATTATTTTTGAAATTCCGTCGGAAAGGTTAAAAATCTGTCGCAAATTGGGGACAGAAAATTCCGTCGCAAATTAAGGTCAACAAATAATTTTTGAAATTCCGTCGAAAAGGTTAAAATTCCGTCGCAAATTTTACAATTCTGTCGGAAAGTCCGTTGCAAATAAGCGTTTTTCTTGTAGTGGCCTTCTCTCGTTTGCACCCAAATTTTCATCACATCACTCATCTATATATTCTTTTTAGTTGGCACAATTTTGAACATACGTTTTGTTTTAATCAGTGGGATTATGGTGCTCTTCCTTCACTTTATTGGAATCTTATTACTAGCCCATATCTTGTTAAAGAAAGTTGTCAAACCACTTCATTCAATGTGTAACAATTTATGAAGAAATTTTTGGGGTGTATGAGGTGACATTGATTGTAATTGGTGTGGTTGTAAAACTTAAAATGGTGAATGAAATTCTAGTAATATTATTTTGTAATATTTAACAGGTGTTTGAATTGAATTGATTCTTAAGTATTTGGTTTGTACTTGTGCATCATCATCATCATTATTATTTTTTGCTATTATTATTGTTATTATTATTGTTATTGTTATTGTTATCATTGTTATTGTTATTATTGTTATTGTTATTATTGTCATTGTTACTGTTGTTATTATTATTATTGTTATTATTATTTGCTCGGTTTCTGCAGCTGAAGCCAAATTTAGGAAAGGAAAAGGACCCTATGGCTGGAATTATGGATCTGATGAAGGTATGTTCTATATTTTCATTGTCATGGATACGCTTGGCTGTTTGTATATAACTGAAGCATCTTGTGTTGTTGAAAATTGAAAGCAATCTTGTAGTTCTGGGGCTGTATAAATGTGGTAACTGGCTTAAAATATTTGTATATGCAGAATATGTACGAGGAAGGGGATGAAGATATGAAGAGAACCATTGCTAAAGCTTGGACTGATGCAAGATCTGGGAAGACTGCTGATCCTGTGAAGGGATTTCATTGAGAACACTCTGCTGTAGGCTATGAAAGAGTGCGTAGGTGTTAGGTTATTTATGTCCTTTTTTGCAGCCCAAGTTATTTGCCATCCTCCTGCAGATATTGTAAACATTCATATCCATTTTCCCCCTCTCCCTAATACTGGAGACCTGGAGTTGTCACTTCTTTCTCTTTCTGAAAGATGCCTTGTATGGTTGAATTTACTAGTTTGACGAACTGTCTAAAATGAAGGTCAATTGCTTTCCTCCACATTTTATTGGGGTCTAACGTATTGTCAATAAGGGTCTAAAAATCTCGTGTTTAAATATTCTTATATGTCCAACAAGAAAATCATGAAGATGAAATCTGAAAATCAGGTTGTAGTGTTCAAATATAATTTCAAGGAGATTGAATACTAATGTCTTAAGCTACTGCCGCACAGATGGATGCCAAGTTGGCTAACACAGAGGAATAATTGCTGAACAGTGCAGAAGTTGGCCACGAAGAAGAAAAGAAATTTAATCAGTACTAGATTAACATTTTCAATGCAAGAAGAATCTTTGCCTCTTCCTTTGGGGAAAAAAAGAAAGTTGTGTTTAACATAGAGGGCAAAGAAAAGGCAAAAATGGAGGTTGATAAAATAAAGAAACAAAGAGAATAAAGAAACAAAGAGGAAGGACTGTAGTGCTGCCAATACACACACTTTGGGCTTTAACCTGCGTTGTTTTGTTTTTGGTCTTATATGGTGTATTGAGCATTCACTATATGAATAGCTTATTCTCTTACTATTCTTTTTATGTGGGATTTGGGATGTACATTCCCAATAATTATTCCCTTACCACGGATCACATACAGACGACCTTCCCTCAAATAATGAACCCCTCGTATAATAAATTCGATCCATCACTTGCCCTTTTCAACATTGTTGCTACACCACTGAATCTGCCGCCTAATTACTTCATTAGGGGGACTTTCGACTGAAGGGAACCACTACAGCGCCAATCTCGAGGACACAAACAAGAGATGCTCCACATACTGCCATGATGACCTCTTGCATGGAACGAACTGCCCGATTGTGAAACCATTTGTAGTGCTGTCGATACACGCTCTTGCACACACTAGTACAATATTGTTTGCTCTGGGCTTTAACAAGCATGGCTTTGTTTTTGGGTTCCTTACCAAAAGGCCTTCTACTATTGTATTAAGCATCCACTATATAAATAGTTCCTTCCCTTGCTATCCTTTTCATGTGAGACGTGGGATGCACATTCCCAACAAGAATAAGAACCTTACGACAAATCAATGAAAAGAAAACTACAAAATGGAGTTTGAGAAATTTAATTTTGTTTGAATCGCCAATAAATGTTTTGTTGCTAAATGGCTAAATGAGAGAGAAATTTGATCTGATAGAATAAAAGTCTAATATATGATTTTTTTTTTTTTTTGTTTTTGGTAAATAAAATTTGTATTACCAAGAATAAAATGAAACAAACACCAATAGCCAATAGGTTTATAACCTTTCCGAAAACCACCAAGGTCGCAAGAGCATTATATTGGTTAGAAGAATCATCTTCTAGGAAGAGTACACCCCTAAACAAACTATCATTTGCAGCAACCAAGGCCCTAAACATCAATTAGACATCTCTATAAAAAAACTGATGATCAACCTCCAAACACCTAAAGGAGACTCTAAACAGAACCTCTCTAAAAACACTCTCAACATCCTGCCATTAAAGACCAAAGAGCTCCTTTAAGGCCATATGTTGTATAAGAATTCAATAGACAACATGAGCCAAATCTTTTGCTTTACAGTCTTCCTTCTGCTCACTTTATTTACTGGAGGGAGTTCCTGATGCAACTGCAAAGGCATTCTCCTCACCTACAAAATCTTCAAAGCTTTGGACCAAATAGCAGTTGAGTAATCACACTGAAAAAACAAGTGGCTAACAGTTTGAGGCAACCTGTTACATAGAGGGCACATGGTATTGCAGCATGGGAACAAAACCCCAATTCTATCCTTGGGCATCAGTCTGTTGTTTAGGGCTAGCTAGGTGATGAATACACTACTAGGGGTAGCAGGATCATTATAAATAACCCTTCTCCAATCCGCTCTACTCACGTGGGGCATAGGCAAATTATAGAGTTTTTGAGTAGTCATCTTACCCTGATGCTCAACAATCTGCCGAACACCCAACTGCCACTAATAGAAAAATAGGCCATTAGTATCGTTTATTTGGGTCTATTAGTATCGTTTTTCACACGATACTATTTGAGACGTTACTAATAGAAACTATTAGTATCGCTTGTTTCAAAACGATAGTAATAGCTGTATATTATATATAAAAAGAAGCACTATTAGTATGGTTTCTAGGAAAAAACGATACTAATAGTGGTTTGGAATCTATAAAAAAAATTGTTAGTATCGGTTTTTGAAACAAACGATACTAATAGTGACTTTTGAAAACAAAAAAAATTGTAAAAGTTTCAGTTATAATGACATAAATAATAATAACAAAAAATTAAAATAATAATAACAAAAACTATATTAAATGGATAAATATCAATAATAATTATTTACAAAAATGACAATAAAATAACAGTGGCAGCATTCAACTCTTTTCTTAAATAGGCCCCCATGCCCAGCCAAGTGAGCCAAATCCTCAATCACTCCTTCCTTTGCCCTCTCCTAGATGTGTAAACCGGTTGTAGCAGCCTCAATAGTTATACCAACTCACAATTACTTTTGCCTTTGTAAATCTGCCACCAACAAACACAAAACAACATCAACAACAGTTTTAGCCTTTATAAGACACTTTATTTAACTTATAGCACTACATAATGAAGTAACACAAATATGCACTATGCACTATGCACTATGCACTATGCACTATGCACTATGCACCATCAAATTAGCAATAAAAATATAGTTTTAGAAGATGCTTTATGATAGTAGCGTAAGATCAAGGAGGAATAAAAATAGAAAGTATCAGACAAACTTAAGTCTTCTGAATGAAATCAATTGCTGGAAGGTGTTTTTGAATAAGAACTGCACAACTATCATAACTTATGAATGAAATCATATCTTTAGCATCGCAGAGGAATCAAGATGAAATGAAAATTTACAAACGTATAAACAGAATTTCACCAACACTCAATCTCATGCTGTGTAGAGAAAGATATAGCAAATGATGCTTAATCATCATTGATATAAAATTGAAGAAAAACCAACAACCTATATTAAAAATAATCCATACTCAGCACAAAATAACTCATTTTTTATAACTTCGGAAATCAAACCTCATATTAATCAATCCCTTTCATTAATGAAGCAAAGTAAACACAATAAATTTTTATACAATCTTTATCTAAAACATAAACTACTTAGCATTAACCACATATTATGATTTGAGGAATTTTCAAACATCAAAGACAAAATTACCAAACAGAACAAACATTGATAAGACAATAATCTCATATCATAATCATGATAACTAAAAAGTATCAAAACTATTGTAAAACGATTGAAAAATAAAATCTACAACATAACATAGATAATAAAATCTAGATGTCTTCTTGAAACATGTGGTGTTCTTGGAACATGGGGGGTAATGTATCTCTTGATGACAATTGATGTCAGTGCTATGAATAACTTCGAAGGTGATGGTATCAAAGATGCAACCATAGGTGAATTAGTTGCATATGGAAATATCAACCATATGGGTGCATCCAGGGTAGGGATTTGTGTGTGCATGATCACTTATCATTAAGTGGCACGCAAATCAAGGCAAGATTTGGTGGATTATGGGGAACAAGATGGTTTTTGCCTATGAGTTTTTTCCTACAGGGTTTTTTTCATTTTTGGCTTTGAGTTTTTTATTTCTTGTGGATTCTTGATCATCATAATTATGCTAAAATGCATGGAGAAAGGTTTTTTGATTAAAAGATTGGATCTTGAATCATTTCTTGAAGTTCTTGAAAATCTTGGAAAAATGCACAATTTTTGACGAAGCTTCTTGCGTGTATTTTGACGATTTTCTTGGTTTTTAGGCAACAAGCAAGTGACGTAATTTTTAGCTTGATTTCTAATGATTATCTTGTTAGTAAATTATTTAGTCAAGTTGTTAGGATATTTTCTTGATTTGTTAGTTAGTTAGAGTTTGTTAGGCAAGATAAGGTCAAGTGCAAGTTGCATGATGATGTGGCAATCTTATCTTGAGTTTGTTGTGCAACTTGTGCAAGTGGCACAAGTGGGGGACAAATTTCCTAGTGATTTACGTGTATTATTAGCTGATTTTAGTTAGGATATTGTTGATGATTATACCTATAAATAATCTCAACATTAGTTTGTAATTAATTAAGTTGGAATTGAATAAAAGTTTTGTTTGTTTACTTGAAAACAAAAATCCGAAAATTATAAGAGTTGGTGATTAAGTTCTTTATACTCTTGCATAGATTATTTAGTAGCTTTGAGGGTGCTTATACTTTAATCAAAGGACTAATTAATCAACATAAATTTGAGAATTTTGGTGACTTGGTCTTTATAGGTTCGAAAATTTAGTCTATTCCCTTGTGAGTTTTTGTTTACACGAAAATTCACATCAAATTTGGTGCTCTTGTTGAGAGGTCTTTTATACTCAAGTGCTCATCAAGTGATCAAACACTTGAAACAACATTGCTATGGCAAGTGGAGGTGAATAAGTTCCTGCAAATTTTGAAAGAGGATTGTCCTTAGAACAAGCCAAATAAATCAGAAGGGACAATGAAATTAAGGAATTGCGCACCATGCTAGAAGAAGTGATGAACTTTGTGTCAGGAAGTTCGAAAAACAAGAAGAAAAGTCACGCAATTGATGAAATTGAATCAAGTTCTAGTGATGAAAATACAAGCAGAAGTGCACGCAAACCTAGGCGTGACTATGACACTAGTTCTAGTGAAGAAGATGACCGAAACAGACATAAAAGGCGTGATAAACAGAAGGATGATGATCGTAGGCCAAAGTTGGACGTTCCTGAGTTCAACGGCAGTTTAGATCAAGAAGCTTTCCTTGATTGGCTAAGGAGAACCGAAAGGGTCTTCTATTACAAGGAGTATGATGATCATATGGCCTTCAGAGTGGCAGAATTAAAACTAACATCTTATGCTAGTTTGTGGTATGAAGGATTACAAAGAAAACGCAACGGCACAAATTCAAAAGAGAGTTGAGAAAAAAATTTGTACCACATGAGTATGAGCAGAACAATTTCCTAAAGGTACATACTCTGAAAGAAGGACAAAAAAGTGTTGAGGAGTATATCAATGCTTTCGAAAAGTTGATGATATTGTGTTTTCTAGAAGAAAAGAAAGATCACAAAGTTGCTCGGTTTGTGGCGGGGATGGATGAATCCATTAGGGAAAAAGTGGAATTGCAACCCTACTGGACTTATGATGCAAGTGGCACTCAGGGTGGAAAAACATGGGAATTCAAGCCAAAAGCATTCTTTAAGTCCTATGAATCCAAGAAAGGAGTGGTGTATTCCCAACCAGCTAGTGCTAAACCTAAATTAGATAATGATAAAAGGGCAGCCACTCCAATCAAACCACTGGCAATCCCTGAAGAAAAAAGGAAGTGTTTTAAGTGTCAGGGAGTAGGACACCTACAAAGAAATTGCCCAAACTCTAGGGTAATCACTGTCAGGGAAGCAAAGGAAATTGAGGATGCCTACTTAGATGTTCTTCTTGAAGAAGAAGAGGACGAAAATATTGATTCCTAGGAAGAGCAAAGTAGTAATGACATGGAAGAAGTAGAGGCAGAAACACAGGGTCAGGCATTGGTCCTCAAGAGGGTTCTTCAATCTAAACCTACGCCAATTGAGGAGAAACAAAGGGACAAAATTTTCGTGACCAGGTGTAATATACAGGCAAGTTGTGTGATGTGATAATTGACAGTGGCAGCTATACTAATGTGGTCTCTACCCTATTGATTCAGAAATTGAATCACCCCACATACAATCATCCTCAACCTTACAAGTTACATTGGTTAAGCAATACCAGTGATGTCAAAGTAACTAAGCAAGCCCTAGTCAATTTCAAAATTGGTTAGTTTGAGGAATCTGTGATGTGTGATGTCTGTCCAATGGATGCTTGTCATATATTGCTTGGTAGACCTTGGCAATATGATCGATTTGTGAAGTATGATGGAAGAACCAATGTCTACATCATCGGGAAACAGGAAACTGACAAGCCAATTGCTTTGAAACCTTTAAAAGTGGCGCAAGACAAGAAGCAATTGAATGTGGAGAATAAAAAGGGAGTGTTCTTGTCAAATCCTAAGGAGTTGGAGAAGGAATTGACTGATTGCCAGCAAGTATTCCTGTTAATGGCCAAGGATGTAAGAGTTGAAACATCTGCAATCCCTAAAATTCTTCAACCACTATTGAAGGAATTTGAAGATGTATTTCCAGACGACTTACCACCAGGTTTGCCTCCCAATAGGGGCAGTGAACACTAGATTGACTTGATACAGGTGCTCAGTTCCCTAATAAGCCAGCATATAGATGCAATCCAGAGGAGACTAAGGAGATACAAATACAGGTTGAGGAATTAATGCAAAGAGGATACGTGAGGAAGAGCATGAGTCCTTGTGTTGTACCAACATTGATTGTTCCAAAGGAAGACGGAACTTGGCGCATGTGCATTGATTCTAGAGCTGTAAACAACATCACAATCAAGTACAGGTTTCCAATTCCTAGGTTAGACGATATTTTGGACGAGTTATATGGTTCCCAGGTGTTTGCCATGATTGATTTAAGAAGTGGGTATCATCAGATTCGTATGAGGGAAGGCAATGAATGGAAAACCGCTTTCAAAACTAAATTAGGTCTCTATGAGTGGTTAGTCATGCCTTTTGGACTCACCAACGCCCCTAGCACGTTTATGAGACTTATGAATGAAGTTTTGAAGCCATATTTGTGTAAGTTTGTTGTTGTGTACTTAGATGATATACTGATTTATAGCAGAAATAATGGAGATCATCTGCAACATCTAAGGCAGGTTTTTGAAACTTTGAGACAACAAAAATTTTATGGGAAATTGGATAAGTGTTATTTTATGGTGCAAAGTGTAACGTTTTTGGGTTATGTGGTGTCAAAAGAATGAAAGATGGGGTTTCAGTTGATTAATCCAAAGTTGACGCAATTAAGTCTTGGCCAACACCCACCAAAGTGAGTGAACTACGTTCTTTCCATGGTTTGGCTTCCTTTTACAGAAGGTTTGTCAAAAACTTCTCATCAATTGTTGCTCCTATGACTGAATGCATCAAAAAAGATAAGAAGTTTGAGTGGACCAAGGAGGCGTAGAGGGCCTTCGAAAAAATGAAGGATATGTAATGCTACACACCTATTCTTGCATTGCCTAATTTCACAAAGCCTTTTGAAGTTGAAACAGATACAAGCAATGTAGGGATTGGAGTAGTTGTGGTGCAGGGAAAAAGACCAATTGCTTATTTTAGCAAAAAATTGAATGGGGCCAGATTAAATTATTCCACCTATGATAAAGAGTTTTATGATATTGTTAGAGCTCTAGATCATTGGAGTCATTATTTGAGGCCTAATCACTTCATCCTGCATTCTGATCATGAAGCATTGAAGCATATTAATGGTCAACAGAAATTGAATCCTAGACATGCCAAGTGGGTTGAGTTCCTTCAATCTTTTCATTTTTCATCTAAATACAAGGATGGCAAGTCTAATGTGGTAGCAGATGCACTTTCTAGAAAGTATGTGTTGATTAGTGTTCTGAACTGCAAGCTGTTGGGTTTTGACCATATCAAAACATATTATGAAGGTGACATTGATTTTGGTCCTGTGATGCAACAATTGGGAAGTGGAGTAGTTGGATCATATGTTCTACATGATGGATTCCTATTTAAAGGGTATCAATTGTGCGTGCCTAATTGTTCAATCAGGGAATTATTGGTTAGAGAGACGCATGGAGGGGGTCTTGCAGGGCATTTTGGGATTGCTAAATCATTAAGCATGCTGCAAGAACATTTTTATTGGCCCAAGATGATTAGAGATGTGGAAGCTGTGATTTCTCAATGTGCTATATGTCAAAAGGCTAAAGCAACTTTTCTTCAAGGGCTATACATACCATTGCCAGTTCTAGATGGTCCCTGGGAAGATGTATCAATGGATTTTATTGTTGGTCTACCTAGAACAGCTCGCCATAGGGACTCTATTATGGTGGTGTTGGACAGGTTTTCAAAGATGGCACATTTCACTCCTTGCAATAAAACCGATGATGCTGTTAATGTTGCAGGACTATATTTGGGATATAATTCGATTGCATGGTATTCCTAAAACAATTGTCAATGACAGGGATTCAAAATTCATGAGCTACTTTTCAAAATCGCTGTGGAAACTGGTTGGTACCAAGTTACTTTTTAGTACTTCCTATCACCCACAAACTGATGGGCAGACTGAAGTGATGAACAAAACATTGGGGGTATTATTGTGTGGATTAGTAAGCAAGACTCACAAGGATTGGGATTTAAAATTGGCGCATGTTGAGTTTGCCTACAACAGATCACCTACTTATGCAACCAAACATTCACCCTTTGAAGTTGTTTATGGAGTCAACCCTAAATTGCCAATTGATTTCATCTGTGTTCCTAAAGGTGAGTTGGTTCATAAAGCTGCTTTGGAAAAAATTGAATATATGCAGAAATTGCATGCACAGATCAGAGCAAGGATTGAAAAGGTGAATGATCAATATAAATTGCGAGCCAATAAACATAGGAACCCACGCAAATTTCAAGAAGGAGATTTGGTTTGGTTACATCACAGGAAGGAAAGGTTTCCTAATCACAGGAAAAATAAATTGATGCCTAGATGTGATGGACCATTCAAGATTTTGAAAAACGTTGGTGATGATGCTTATCAACTTGAGCTGTTAGATGAATATGGAGTCCATGCTACTTTTAATATTGGTGATTTATCTCCATATGTGCCTGATGAACAACTTTGAAGTTTGAGGACAAACTCCTTTGAAGAAGGGGAGGATGATGTATCTCTTGATGACAACAGTCACACTAATAATTTAATTAATGTCAGTGCTATGAATAACTTCGAAGGTGATGGTATCAAGGATGCAATCATAGGTGAATTAGTTGCATATGGAAATATCAACCATATGGGTGCATCTAGGGTAGGGATTTGTGTGTGCATGATCACTTATCACTAAGTGGCAAGCAAATCAAGGCAAGATTTGGTGGATTATGGGGAACAAGATGGTTTTTGCCTATGAGTTTTTTCCTACAGGGTTTTTCTCATTTTTAGCTTTGAGTCTTTTATTTCTTGTGGATTCTTGATCATCATAATTATGCTAAAATGCATGGAAAAAGGTTTCTTGATTAAAAGATTGAATCTTGAAGCATTTATTGAAGTTCTTGAAAACCTTGGAAAAATGCACAATTTTTGACGAAGCTTCTTGCGTGTATTTTGACGATTTTCTTGGTTTTTAGGCAACAAGCAAGTGGCGTAATTTTTAGCTTGATTTCTAATGATTATCTTGTTAGTTAATTATTTAGTCAAGTTGTTAGGATATTTTCTTGATTTGTTAGTTAGTTAGAGTTTGTTAGGCAAGATAAGATCAAGTGCAAGTTGCATGATGATGTGGCAATCTTATCTTGAGTTTGTTGTGCAACTTGTGCAAGTGGCACAAGTGGGGGACGAATTTCCTAGTGATTTACGTGTATTATTAGCTGATTTTAGTTAGGATTTTGTTGATGATTATACCTATAAATAATCTCAACATTAGTTTGTAATTAATTAAGTTGGAATTGAATAAAAGTTTTGTTTGTTTACTTGAAAACAAAAATCCGAAAATTATAAGAGTTGGTAATTAAGTTCTTTATACTCTTGCATAGATTATTTAGTAGCTTTGAGGGTGCTTATGCTTTAATCAAAGGACTAATTAATCAACCTAAATTTGAGAATCTTGGTGACGTGGTATTTATAGGTTCGAAAATTTAGTCTGTTCCCTTGTGAGTTTTTGTTTACACGGAAATTCACATCGGAGGGGGGGGGGGGGGGGNGGGGGGGGGGGGGGGGGGGGGGGTGGGGGATGAGTTCCGACCATTCAAAGTAGCAGCAAGATGAGAACAAAAAAAAATAGCTTAACAAATAGTCAAAATTCTCTCTTTTTTCATTGATGATCCATCTTATTAGTCCACAAAGATATAGAGTTGGATTTTGCAACAGTTACATCTACATTAGAAAATAGAAATGAGGTTTAAGAAAATAATTATTAACAGCAAGGACTCTCCTAATAGCACAAACATATATTTAGTTGTCTAATTAAAATTTACAAAGTATTTACCTGATAAGATTAATGAGTGTGCAGATCAAGTGATGACATAAAGCACGTCTGTGTAGGGTGCGTATATCAAAACACACACACACACAAGTCAAGCACTACATACACAGACAGCTTAATGTTCACATGATAAAAATCTCAACAGAAGAACGAAGATTGAGGAAAGGTCTTGTACATAGCCTAAATAAATAATGGTCATTCCAGTACACAAAAAAATAATATAATAAAGAGCTTCTTGTTAAAGCATAGGAATGAACAAGTACAACAATTTCAGATGAAAAAATTTCTCCATATAAGAGCTACACAAAACACATTAAACACTCAATGTTTTCTTTTCAATCCTTCAGATGAATTTGAATACAGATGCTACACAAGAAGCCAACACCTTAAACATTCACTGTTTGCTTTTCAAGAACAAAAAATTTAAAGGCATCCACAATTAATAATGTTTTATCAGTTCCCAGTGTTCACTATGCTTTTCTGATAACCATAAAGTATGTGATAGAGATTTCAATCAAAACGAACGAATTCAATAGTAAGGGTTTATTTATGAAATAGAACATACTGAATCGGAAGTTGACTCTTGCTTCGGAATAATCAACGTAGTGATGTGAAACACCCGATTTTTTTGCGCCTAGAAGGAATTTAAATCACTTAGAAACAACAGTAAATTTTTAAATAGTTTGCAAGAAGAACACATCCAGAAATAGAGAAAGCAAACCAATGAGCCTGCTAGAACACCGCATGTTTCAAGTTTCATGCCCATATTTTTCTATGTCGATAATAACTGTCCCTCACTTAAACAATTCTTTACTCACCCACTCTGTCACTCAAACAGTCCCTTACTCACTCCTACACTCAGTTAACCACTCACTCACTCAGTTCAGCAAACATAAAACATAACAAAATACTCATAACATATTCAATAACTATTCAGTAAGTCGTTCAATCAAAAACAACCAATAATCATATTCACTCGCGCTCACTTACTTAGTTAATCCCTCACTCACTTGTTGACTTACTCTCTTAAGCTATAACCCTTGTAAAAAATGAACAAACTAAAATCATCAACAGTCCAAAGATAATAACAAAACAACAAGAAGGATACACTCAAAATTTAAAATCAAACTAGAAAGTAGAAACCAAACTCAACTAATAATAAGCTCAAAATTATATTTCAGCTTCATCATTGTCAAAACCCACAAACAACACAAGATCAACTAATAATAATCATCATGCATTCATATTTCGATTTAATAATTGTCAATATTGCATATTCAAGTAAAAATCATAAATTAGGCAATAAGAACCTAAAGATCAAGCAATATATTAGAACGCATAATAATAATATCAATATCATATCAATTAGGGTTCAAAACCCTCAATTCCATAACATGATAACAAAATCCCCAAATTCCCCCATCACAACCCTAACCCTAAGTTATTTATTAAAACTCATTTTCCTTACCAAAAAAATCACGAAATTAGATAATTAAAAAACCAGCAAATCAAATAAAAAATGGAAACATTGGTAACAAAAACAACAATAGTAAAACTAGCACCTTTAAAAGCCTAAGAAGGTCCAAATTGAGGAGAAACGAAGGTAAATCCAAAATGAAACGAAGGTAGAACGAGTTTTAGTTAAGATGCAACTGATATATTTAATTCACAATAGAAACCATGATTAAATCCGAAAATTCAATTATTCGACAATGCAGATAAAAAGCTCAAACAAATGGACATAATAACGTAAGATCAAATCTCATAAAACTTGAAAAAATGCACAAATTCATAAATCAAACAAAAATAAAAATTAACAGAAAATGGAGAAAAATTTCACTCACTTGAGCTTATCTAATCGAAAGTTCATAACCAGAGATTCTCTTATAATGCTCCTTCACTAATCTCTTCGAATCATACTCTCTGATCTTCTTCCTCGCCATTTTAAAACCCTTATTTTCACCAAAAATCACAAAATCCCTAAATCTCTTAAATAAATTACTAGATTCAAATCTCAAATGATTTCGCTCAAATTCGAAACATTACGAACTGAATCAAATCAACGATATACAATCGAAAACAACAAAATCATCAAATTAAAATGATGAAATAAAAAGAAATAGAAATTTAAAAAGAGAAAATTAACGTTAAATGAGAGAAAAAAAGAGAGAATGTGAGTAAATGAATTTGGTAAAAATGAGAAGCAAAATAAGCAACAAACAATAGCAGTACCAGAATCGAATTTGAGTACCAAAGTCACAAAAATAACATGCACAAGAACAACAAACTGTCAAACACAATTCAAACACCCAAAATAAATCTCAAAATCAAAATCAAGAATAAAAACCTAAAATGAATTACCTATTTCCTCCTTAGAATTTGAACCCCAGCTTCGAGTTTGGGTAGTTGGATTGGGGATATTAGATTTTGAGGTTGGGTTTAGGGTTTAGGGTTTAGGGTTTAGGGTTTTAGGGTTTCGAATTGTGTTTGAAAGGGGTTTCATGGCAGTGTTGCTAGCGTTGTTGGTTGAGAGTAGTGATTGTGGTGGCGAAGTGAGAGAGAAGAGTGAGAGGAGATGGTATTTTGATTGACAGGAGAAAGTGAGAAATAAGAGGTTGAATATTGAGAGGAAGAGATAAGCGTTGACATCTTTCTTTTTTTTTAAAGAAAAATTATGGGGATTGTATTGTTGTTTTTTTTTTTTAAGACGATAGTAATAGTTAATCGTGGAACTTTTACAAATATGCAGCAGTACACATTAGTATCGTTTGTTTGCATAACGACACTAATATGTTTCTATAAGTATTGTTTGTTTGCAAAAACGACACTAATATGGTTCTATTAGTATCGTTTTGGCAAACAAATGATACTAATAGCAGTTAGTAGTATCATTTTTACATAAAGCGATACTAAAGGGGCGTTACTAATGGTCATTTTTCCACTAGTGTGCATCAATAACAGCCGTGTACTTGAGTATTTTCCTCAACACCCAGGAGCAATGGCTAGGGATAGGAGCATCCCAACACTGGTGTCTCTTGAAATAGTAGATATGCACCCATCTGACCCACAGAGTATCTGGTTTGTGTGCTAAGTCCAACAAGAGTTTTGCAATAGCTTCCATTCAGTAAGAGAAAGGACATTCCATCCTCCATTCACCTTAGATAAGCACACCTGCTTCCATGCTACAAGGTTCTTCCTTGATTGAATAGCTATTCTAGACGACAAATAAACCTTGATTCAATATCCTTTAGCACTTTCTTAGGCAAAATGAAAATTTGAGCCCAATAGGTTTGTACAACAAACAACACACTCTTCACCAGTTGTAATCTGCCAGCATAACATAAGTGTTTTGCATTCCAACCCTGAATCCCAGCCATTACTCTATCGATAAGAGAGACTTTGTGCTGTAGTTAGCTTCTTAGAAGAGATCAAAGGAACCCCAAGTATTTATGGAATGGCCTACCATTCTCAATTGAAGATCCTTTGTCTCAGTGGCCACCCCACCAAAGTAAATCTCACTTTTATGAAGGTTTGCAATCAGAATAGGAGCTTGAGAAAATTTAGAGAAGATCTAAAAAAAGTAACTTCATAGATTCTTTATCATTTGTAGCAAACATGAGCAAGCCATCAGCAAACATTAGATGAGTCAACCCTAATTTCTCACACTTAGGGTGAAAGTTAAAATCAGAAACACCATTCATTTGTGCTAAACATCTAGACAAATATTTCATTCCAATAGCAAAGAGGAAGGGAGACATAGGGTCCCCTTATGTCAGTCCGTTCTTAGCAGCAAAGAGTACAAAAGGAATCCCACTCATCATCAAAGAGAAGGAGACTGAGGAAACACACCTCATAATACATTGCACAAACCTATTGGGGAAACCAACCTCTTTCAACATAGTTTTGAAAAAGCCCCATTCAATAGAGTTATAAGAATTTCTAAGATTAATCTTAAACATGCATCTAGGGGAAATATTCTTCTGAGCATAGCCTCTGATAAGTTCAGTGGTCAATAAGATATTATCGTCAGTATGCCTACCAAGAATAAACCTTGCTTGAGCATCATCAACTACCTGACTAATAACACCAACTAGCCTAGAAGTTAAGATCTTTCAAATGATCTTATACAACATTGTGCAACAAGCTATTGGCCTAAACTCGTTAGCATAAGAAGGTTGAGAGACTTTGGGGACCAGAGTAATAGTAGTGCAATTCCACTATTTAGCCATTTTCCATGCATCAAAAAATACCAAGCAGCATCATATTTATCCTGTTTAACAACACCCCAAGCTTTCCTAAAAAAAGTTGTTTAACCCATCAATGTCTGGTGCTTTACTATCATCAATACTAGCCAGAGCAGCATCAATTTCTTGAGTAGAAACTTGTGCAAAAAGAGAGGATAAGGCCCCAAAGCTAAGCTATTTTCCCTCACTCAAAATTGGGAGATCAATCCTAGGAAAAGTAGAAGCAACGAAAACCATTAGCTTTTGATAAAAATGTAAAAATTCTAGCTCAACCTGATGAGGGGTATCAATAATTCATCTGGTTCAGTGTAAATAGAATCAAATTCTATTCCTATTTTGCCTTCACTTGAAAATGTTAATGAACAATTTAATGTTGTTGTCCCCAGGTTTAACCTAACTAACCCTAGATTTTTTCTTATAAACACTCTCCTAAATAAGCATCCATTTCCTTAGGTTCGCACAATAAATTGCTCTTGTTTACAAAGCTCTATATCCTGAACATTATTGCTCAATTGCTGTTGTATTCATTCAATTGATCCTGGGCATCCTAAATTCTGAGTAGGGTATTCAATTGCTTTAACCCCTGCCTCACAGTCTTCAGTTTATGCCAAACTTGCAACATGGGATTGGCATTATCACTAGACCCCCATGCTTTGCTAACAATGCTTAGAAAATTTGCATGATCTGCAATGCAGTTGAGAAACCTAAATGGTCTCCCTCTCCCTTGAGGAGCCTAGAAAACTTCAAACAATAAAGGACTGTGATCAAAAAGAGAAGAAGACAAATGTAAAGCTTCAACATTGCTATAAACATCCACCCAATATTGATTCACCAGCCCCCAATCAATTCTGGACCAGATTCTATTACCATCATGGGCTTTGTTAGACCGAAGAAGACAAATATAAAGCTTCAACATTGCTATAAACATCCACCTAATATTGATTCACCAGCCCCCAATAAATTCTGGACCAGATTCTATTACCATCATGGGCTTTGTTTGACCAATAGAAATAAGCTCCCTCGCTCCTCACAGTTATGGCCTCCCTATCCACCAAGAACTGTTGAAAGTCCCTTATTTCATAGTCAATCACCTCATTACCATTGGTCCTATCTTCCTATGACAACACAATATCATAATCTCCAGCTCTAAGCCAAGGGTGAGAAGAAATATCCAAATCTAGAAAATCTCTCCATAAAGATGCCCTAGTAGGCACTGTATGCAAACCATACACAACTGCAGGGTATAATTGCTCCTATAAAATTTTAAAGCTAACTCTATAATGGATAAACTGTTCATGCAAAGTAATAACATCTAGAGTAATCTTGTCTCCTTGCCAACCTATCCAAATTCTACCTCTCTTTGAACAATTATAATTAGCCACCCAAGACCATTGGGAACCAAGTTTCTTTTGAACCTTACTAACATTATGCAATTTAACTTTGGTTTCTAAAAGCCCTATAACATCTATTTTATACCTTTTAAGTAACTGTTTAACATCGGTTAGCTTAATAGGGTCATTGAAACCCCTCATATTCCATGTAGCAATAATCTTCCATGTGAAGAGGGGGGAGCCCCATCCACATCAACTTTCCTTGTGTCCAACACCTGATCTTCACTTTCATTCTGCAAAGGTTTATAAACATTAGGTAGAAGAGGATTGACAATAGATGAAGGTGTAATAGCTGGGGTTCTTGCTTTGGTCCTCTTCCCTACCTCCTTCCAACCATGATCATTAGCTACCTGATAATCCTTCTGAGCAACAAGACCACCAGTCTTATCTGTCCCCCCTTTCTTAGGCACTTAAACTTTCTTTGTTGGAACTTAATTCTGTTTAGCACAATCATGTCCAACCTTACTACATTTAGAACAATAAGGTGGTGTCCATTCATACACAACTTGCTGTACCTTGACACTACCACATGGGAGCTCAATAGAGATAGAATTAGGCATAGCCTGAGTAACATCAACCTCAACTAGAAGTCTAGCATAAGAAATCCTCGATTGTCTAGAAGTGCACTCATATGCACAAACTGGAGATCGCAAAGTGCTGGCAATCCTACTAAAAGTGTTAGGAGTCCAACAGTTGAGAGGCAGATTAGCAAATTTAGTCCACAAGAGAATCACCCTTAAAATATCAAAATGGAAATCAAACTTGTCATTCCAAGGCTTAACTATTGCAGGCTTCCCAAAAAACATATGAGAGCCAAAGTACAGCGTAACACAATATGCCTATCATCCTTATTTTGAAAATTCACAATAAAATAACCATCGTCATGCCAATAGATGACATGCTTAGCAATATAATCTCATTATTGCATCAAATAATGTTTCACAAACAGCAATAGTAGATGAATATCCCACAACATAAAATATAAGGGCATTAGACCACTTTGCAGTACCAAGTTGAACCTCAAAATGCAATACATATGCCACCTTCTTACCATCCTTAGTCTAAGGAGAGACAAAAGACAACGACACTCCTTTAGCATTATACTTCCCTTTAAAGAAGCCTGACCTGTCTTCCCCAGCATTAGAAGTAGCTGTGTAACACCCCTAAATTTTGAAGAGAAAAAAAAAACATTAGTTTTTTTAGGAAAAAAACGATAATTTTCTAATAAATTATTATAATTAAATTATTTCTTTCAAAAAACATTTACTCTAAGTTAGTATTTATTTCATTATCATGTATAGATAATAAAAATATGTTTCTACCGTGTTTTTAGTTTAATTGTCTTAGTGCAAGTATATGGAGTTATTAGTTTTGTTTCTTGCACGCGCATTAGTTTAGTTGAAATTCAGACTGACCAAAATTGCAACATAAAATTTTTCATGGTCATCCGTATGGAATAAGTTGAAGTACTATGAGTACTTGGGATGCTCATTTTAAATGATTCTAACTCCCTTCTTAATGCTCCATCAATCACAATTAATCACACATTTTAACCCCCTCAAATCCCTTGAATTGTCTAACACTTAAACTCCTTTTATCCCATTTATCTTGCACAAAATTTTCAGAATTTTATTTCATTTTTATGCTGAGTTAATCCACTCAAAACCACATAAAAATCCTCCCAAACAAATTGCTAAGCGTTGGGTATATTTATGGTGGTCTTTGAAGCGTATTTTGGGTTTCTTTAGCCTTGTTTTGTGCACTTTTCTTCACACTTCACTAAAGTAAATAGCACTATCTCTTAGTATTGATTTTACTCAGTATAGATGCATGATTTTTTTATAGAATAATTTAGGAAACAATTGCTAATAATAAGAAAGGTTTTTTTTTTATTATTATTATTTTTTTTATAAAAAATTGTGAATTTACCGAATTGTTTGTACATGTTATGCCATAACCTTTTTCCTTGATTTTCTTGTGTTATATGTGTGGTGTAATATAAGGCTGAAAATTTCAGTTTTATGTTAATAAATCAAGGTTTAAAATTATGCATTAATCCATGATTATTTCTAGGTGATAACTAGTTGTTGGTCTTGTTTTATGCTATGATTTTCTCCTTGAATTTTGTGAATTATAACCTTGTTACATATGAGTTTCTTCTTGAGATATAAGTGATTAAAATAAATATGTCTATTTTGTGTATTAACAATATATGTTCATTATGTTAAATTCCTAGTTTAATTGTGTTGTTGTTTAGAATTGTTAGAATCATATGTTTTCGGTTTTTCCTAAGTTTTTGGAGCATGTTTGTGAGTTAAATTTCTGTCCAAATTTGATGAATTAAGGTTTATTTTTTTTCTTTAAATTCACTTAAGATATGTTGGGAATTCATGATATTTAATGGTTTAAATAGAGTGCTTAATTTGACCCATGATTAGAGTGCAATTTAGACTAGTTACAATTTGTTAAAAAGTTAAGAGTAAAAATCTAAAAAATTGTTATAGTGGATGGTTGGAATTAGTTTAAGGCATATAATCATGTTATAATATTTGTTTTGGCTCAATTAATGCTTATTATGCTTGTAACAATGTTAGGCACAGTTTGTGCAAGAATTGGAAATATTGGAAAATAATTAGTAAGCTGTCCATAATTTATAGAATTGCTTTAAGGACATAAAACTATTTATTTTTCACTTATTATTGCTTAGTCATGCTCAATATGATGTTGGAAATTAGTTGTGCAGGTTTCGTAATTTTTGGAGCAATATTCCAAATTTTTGTGATTTCTTGAAGTGATTATGTTGATTTTGTAAAATGTGGACATAAACCATATAACTCACTAATTAGAATATATTTTGGCCTAAATGGTGTTTTAAGTTGTTTTTTTTATGTCCTTGTATGTGCCATAAGGGTGAATGGTTATGAATTTGGTTATTCGATAATTTTTGTGGCACTTATGCAGCATGTCTTGAATACTTAGGATATGATTATTTTAGAACTCTCAAATTATATGGATCTAAATTTTTTTAAAAATTATTTTATCTATTTTATCTAAATACACCTTATTTTGCATAGTTTTCTTCTCATTTCATTAACCATGATGTGAAGGCATTTGTTTTAGGGTTGGGAATCGTAAAATGTTATGATTTTGAGTTAAAGACGATATGTGGCATCTCTTTTATTGTTTATTTCATTTGAAATGAAATAATGTTTTTTTCAATGTTTTATTTGATTTTAAGTTAGGATCCATTGGGCTGCGAGTTACAATGGCTAGAGCATGCTACTCACTTTGGCTGTGTGTCACAAGTAATGTACATATATTTATACCTGGGTTAATTGTTGTTGTCCGGTGTGTAAGTCCATATTTGGCATCTAAGGTTCGGAGTTGTAAGTCCATATTTGGCATTTATCTGGCATTGAGAGTTTTGCCATTCTCAGACTCAGTCTTCAGTGAGTTAATAGGAGGTTCTTTTGATAAACTTTAGGAGGTAGACTGCGGGTTCCACCAGCGTTCGATCATACTTCAAAAAAGTTTTTCTTCTAATTTTATCTCTTAACAGTTAGTTTGGTCTTTGTGAACATTAATAATTTATTTTAACTTGTTTATGGCTTTTAGATTTCTTCCTATGTTTTAAGTAGTGACTCCTAAAATTATTTTGTTCATTACTTGGTTTTCTAACTTCTTTCCTTGTCGTTAAGTTTTCTGATATTGTCTATATTTGTATTTTTAATTTTCTTTACTCATATCTTGTTTCTTTCCTTGTGATCTCATGTCTTTAGGAGTACTGCTAGTTACTCCCCACTGATTGTGGAATTTTGTGGATGTTTTTAGATGGTTAGCGGTTACATACTTATTGTCATGTGGGCAGGGACTGTGATACTTGGTTATAGGACCTACCCATTCCTCTGTGTCCTTCTTTATATTTCTTTAGGTTTCTTTTAGAGGTTGACGGGTTTTTTAGCCTCTAGTGATTTGATATATTATGATCTCATTTTGGAACTCTTTTGGATAAGAGTTTTGGTTATGTTGAACCATTGAACTTATGGAATAATCAAGAAGTGATGTTGCTTTTTATGAGGTTCTATTAGCATATCTATATAATTTAGCATTCTCGTCTAGTGTTTTTCGCTTCACTCTTGGTTTGATAAGGACGGGGTGTTATAGTTGGTATCAGAGCCAGTCATTCCATAAAAACTCTCATTTAGTTGCTTCAGCTCTTTGAAAATTATAGTTTTATTGAGTATAAAAATATAGAGCCTTGAGGACCTTAGTGTGAGTTACTTGGGTAGAGAGCATATAAGAGTTTAATGTTCTAAGTTTTGTTTTATGATTTGTTTATGTGATTTATGCTAACCTACTTTGACTAACTTGTTGACTTGATCATGTAGTATGCTATCTCAACGACGTCTGTTAGAAAAGAGGCTTCAAGTCGCAGACGTTACGCCCTTGAGAATGACATCCTCTCTTTGGCAAACCGCAATGCTGCTCCAACTTGAGGTCAATCTACCTTTGATAGGTCTGACCACCATCGCCCACCCACTGACGATGGTACGACGGATTCGGGAAGTGTTAGAAGGGTGGCTAAGGGAGATGTAGAAGTTGTTTTATGCTACCAGTTTTCCTCCTGAAGGAAGGGTAGCTATTGGTACTAACTATCTAAAGCTCGAAGTTGACAACTGGTGGCGTGCTTTTCGAGATGCATGCGTGGCTACATCAGGTTTTAGGTGGTCCCAGTTTGCTATAAAGCTAAAGGAGAGATTCTATCCTGATGAGCTCCATTGGCAGAAGCAGGAGGAGTTTCTCACTCTTTCTCTAGGCTCCTTATTCATTCAGGAGTATACAGACAAATTCATAGAATTTTCCCGTTTTGCTACTTCTATTGTGACCAATGAAGCCGACAGGGTGAAGAGATAAATCAAGAAGAAGGATTCTAGGGTGAGAGCCCATGTGCTGAGTTCAGGTGCTACTTCCTTCCAAGGGGCGGGGTCCGGCCCAGTTTGGGCGGAATTTCCCTCTAGGATCCATGACGGTTTTTCGTAGTGCTTTGAGAACTAAATCCCCTTCTTTGTTTTTCCTTTCTTTGACAAGTTTGTTAAAATGTCTCTCAATCCTCTTCTGATAGACTTGCACATGACTTAAGGCTTTCAAGCTTCTCTCATCTAGGGGGACCAGGACATCATACCGCGCCCATACCCATTCAGCTTCAGAAAGTTCGCTTTCCAATACTATCCTGAATGAGGGAATTTCAAGTTCGATTGGTTGTACGACTTCCATCCCTTAGACTAAGGAGAAGGTGTCGCTCATGTAGAAGTTCTAATGGATGTTCTGTACCCCCATAAGGCGAAGGGCCACTTAAGTGGCCAGTCTCTATAGTTTTCAGTCATTTTGGAGAGAATTGCATTAACATTTTTACTTGCTGCTTCAACTGCTCCATTTGTTTGAGGTTAGTACGGAGACAACTTGTGTTGCTGGATCTTATATTTGGCGAGAAGCTCCTTGCATTCACCTTGAAAATGAGTTCCATTATCACTGATGATCTCATGCGGGACTCCGTATTGGCATATTATGTTGGTTTCAATGAATTGTGCCACATGTTTGGCTTACAACACACGATATGAAGCGGCTTCAACCCGTTTGGTGAAATAGTCAATTGCTACTAATATAAACTCATGAACCCCATGACTCGGAGGTGTAACTTTTCCAATTATTTCGATCCCCCAAGTTGAGAATGGCCATGGAGATGATAGAGAGTGCATTAGTGACGGAATTATATGCTGGGCATTTGCGTACTTCTGACACTTGTCGCAATGTCTTACATATCTATTGTAGTCGTCCTCCATTGGTGTCCAATAATACCCTTGCTTGATGATCTTAGAAGCCAACATTCGAGCGTTCATGTGAGTTCCACATATGCCCGCATGTATTTGATCCATGACCCGTTGAGCCTCTTTGTTGTCTACACACCGGAAGTGTAAGCCATTGTAATGTCTTTTATATAGATCACCTCCCCGAATGATATATTGAGAAGCTAGAAGTCTTAGGGCTCGTTACTCTTTCTTTGAGGCATCAATAGGGTATTGTTGGTTTGCTAAATAGTTATTGATGTCATTGTAACAAGGCTCTTCATTTGTGATGTCGTTCATCTCATTGTCTTCTTCAATCGTGCACACATGAGCTGGTTCTTTTCTTCTTTCGACCACCAAGGGCATTTCTGTCAATGAACTTGTAATGTAGACCATTGATGCCAACTTAGCCAAAGCATCGACGAATTGGTTATCTAGGTAAGTATACTCGATTTCTTCGATTTGGGAGGTGACTTGCTCCAAATGGGCTTGATAATGATCTAGGCTCTCACTTCCAACATTCCATCTTCCAAAGATTTGGTTGATGATTAAAGAAAAATCTCTATAAACTCTTAGCTTTTGAACTTTTAAAGGTACAGCAGCTTTGAGCCCTATGATGCAGGCTTCGTATTCTGCGGCGTTATTGGTCACATCGAAGTCTAATTTTACTGATATAGGTGTGTGCTCCTCTTTAGGGGAGATTAGCAAAACACCGACCCTGCACTCTTGTTTATTGGAGGCACCATCAAAGTATAAGTACCAGCGTTTTTCTTCGGTTACCATCAATTCTTCATCGGGAAATTTGTAATCCTCAGGTTGAGGTTCATCCGGAGAATCTGCTGGGAATTAAGAGACTGTACTTCCTTTTACGGACTTTTGTGACTTGAATTTAAGGTCAAACTCGGCCAACATGATCATCCATCTTGATATTTGCCCATTTACTGTAGGTTTAGCGAAGAGATATTTAAGAGGATCCCCTTTACTAACTATGTAAACAGTATGAGTCAACGAGTAATGTCTCAACTTCTTGGTATATCATACAATGCTAAGCATAGCTGCTCGATGTTAGAATATCTTTCTTCGTATTGTAGGAATTTCTTGCTCAAGTAGTAAATGACATTTTCTTTTACATCGATTTCTTGTGCTAGCATGGCTTTTGCAGCAATTTTAGTAATGGTTAAGTAGAGTCTCAAAGGGTGTCCTAGAGTCGGAGGTACCATCCCATTCTTTCGGAGCATCCTTCTTTAATTTCCTGAAGATAGGCTCACATACCATAGTAAGTTTGGAAATGAATCAACTTATGTATTGGAGCCTTCCTAAGAATCCCTGAATCTCTTTCTCGATCTGCGGTGTTTTTAGAGACATGATGGCCTTGATCTTTGTTGGACTGATTTCAATGCCTCTGGAGCTAACCACATGACCTAGAAGCTTTCCGAAAGTAACCCCAAAGACTCATTTTTGGGGATTGAGTCTCATGTTGAACCTTCGGAGTTTTCAAAGAATTTTCTCAAGGCAAGGGTATTTTCACTACTTTCCTTGGTCTTCACTATCATGTCATCCACGTATACCTCCACTTTTTTTTTTTGTATCATATCGTGAAGAAGTGTGGTTGCAACACGTTGATATGTAGCCCCGGCATTCTTCAAACCGAATGGCATGACATAACCCCCATGGAATAGTGAAAGTCGTTTTATCCATGTCCTTTTCATCCATTTTAATCTGATTGTAAGCGGCGTAACCATCTATGAAGGAGAACAAAGTATGGTTGGCTGTATTATTAACAAGCACATCAATGTGAGGCAAGGGGAAGTCATCCTTTGGACTCGCCTTGTTCAGGTCACAAAAGTCCACGCACATTCTTACTCTCCCGTTTTTCTTAGGTACAGGAACAATATTGGCAACCCAGTCAGCATATTGGACTACCTTAATGAACCCTGCCTTTAGTTGCTTGATTACCTCTTCTCGGATCTTCAGTTGGACTTCTAAGCTTTTGCTTGACAGGCTTAGACCCCTAGTTTATAGGGATAGTGTGCTTAGCTATATCCAGATTAATTCCTGGCATATCTTCATAGGACCATGCAAACATCCTTAAATTCAATGAGTGTCGCTATGAGCTCTGCCTTTTCTTGAGGATTAAGTATGAGACCAATCGGTAATTCCCTTGGAGTGTCATTGTTGGAGATATTGATCTTTTCAGTTTCTTCAATGATCGGAGTTTTGTTTTCACGTTCCTCTATTGGTTTTATTATTTCATCATTATTTTGATTTTCAGTTTGTGAAACAAAGCAATCATATGATAGGGAGTGGGAATAAGATGCAGATCAGGAGTAAGCAAAAGAAGTTTTATTATTAAACTCGTTAAGCTTGACATCGAAATTAGCCCTAGTGGTGGAATCTAAAGGAGGGACAAACTCCTTGGCAAGCTTATTAGTAACTACAGAGTTCTTAGGACTAGATATCTGAATAGCACTAGACTCGGACTCAGATTTAGACTCAGTATTAGACTCATTGAGCATTAGGCCTTCTCCTATCGTGAAGTCCAAGAGGTTTGATGGATGCTAATAAAAACAATGCAACATTCGGAGAGTTGGTGGCCTTTGGTGACACAAGGCAATTGGGTGCATCCATGGCAAGAATTTATGTGTGCATGGTCACATGCAATTAAATCCTCACCAAAAGATTTGAATAGTGTTTATAGTGTTTAGTAGATGTGTTTTTGCCTATGGGTTATTTTTTTTCCTACTGCAGTTGCTAGGGTTTTTCTCATTTCAGGCATAGGTGCTTCCATTTCTTGTTGAGCCTTGGTCATCATAATCATCCTAAAATACATGGAGAATGGTTTCTTGAAGGTTTATTGATTAAAAGATTGAATATTGAAGCATTTCTTCAAGATTTGAAGAAGAATCTTGAAAATGGCGCAAGAAGAGTGGCGAGTTCTTGGACGTTTTTCAAGAATCTTGGGTTCTTCATATTTCTGTGATTTTCGTTGTAATTCTGATGATTATCTTGTTAATTAATTAATCATTTAAGTTGTTAGAATAGAATCTTGATAATTAGAGTTAGTTATGAGTTTGTTAGCACGATATATAAGATCAAGATGCAGTGATGATTTGGCAATCTTTTCTTGAGTTTGTTATGTAACTTGGATAAGGAAGCTTAGGTGGCTGGTTCTATCTTGTTTTTGCGTGTTTATTAGTGTTTTGAGTCCTAGAAGGTTGTTAGGATTTAGTCTTAGGTTATTCTATAAATAGCCTTGAGATTTCTTTGTACCAACATAGATTGGTTGAGTAATAAAAATCAACGTTCAAGTTGTACGTTTTTCTCTTATTGTCTCAGTTGCTTATCAAATATAATCACTTTAACAATAAAATAATGGAAGGTGGTGATGAAGTTCCTGCAAACTTCACTAAAGGACTTTCATTGCAACAAGCAAAGGAAGTTAGGATGCAAAACGAGATTGATGAACTAAAGGCTTGTTTGGATGAATTATTGAAGGTGGTTGCCTCTATTGGTAGCACGCCACATAGAGGCGAAACTAAGAGACCAGAATCATCTGATTCTGAGGAGGAAAGCGTGACCATTAGGAGTGTCAGGAAGCCTAAACTCACGAAAGAAAGTTCAAGCAGTGAAAGTGAGGATGAGCCTAGATCAAGACGCAAAAAGAAGGTGAAAAATAAGGTTGATGATCAAAATCTAAAGCTAGAAATCCCTGAATATGAAGGTAGTATGGATCCAAATAAATTTTTAGAGTGGAGTCAGAGGGTAGAGAGGATTTTTACTTTTAAGGAGTATGATGATCATAAATCCTATAAAGTTGTCGAACTAAAACTCACCTCTTATGCAAGCTTATGACTTGAAGGTCTACAGAAGAAACGTAAGAAGGATGGCAGATCTAAAATTGTTTCTTGGACCAAACTGAAAAGAGAGATGAGGAAGTGTTTTGTGCCCCAAGATTTCTAGCAAGACAACTTCATTAAGATGCATTCTTTGAGACAAAACCGAAAAACTGTGGAAGAATACATGGTGGAGTTCGAAAATCTTGTGATGGTTTGTGATTTGGAGGAAAAGGAGGATCACAAGGTGGCTCGTTTTGTGGCTGGCCTAGATGAGAATATCAAGGAGAAGGTTGAATTACAGTCATATTGGACATTTCAGGAGGTTTGCAAAGTGGCATCTAGAGTTGAAAAGCCAAATGCTCGAAAATCTAGAAGTTTTGTCAAAACCTTTGATCAGAAACGTGATTTGGTACCTACCAAATTGAAATTTGATAAAACATCCAGGGCACCGACCATCTCTAAAGATAAGGGTTCCTCTTTTAGGCCCATGGATAGTGATATACGTGTTTTATGTTGTGTTTTCCCCCATTTTCGGTTGATTCTTGTGCTAAATAGTTAAGTTTGTGGCTTTGTTTTGATTAAATATCATATTTCGATGTTAAGTTATGTTATGGAACGGTTTTAGCTTCTTTAGTTGACTTTTAGAACCTTTTATTGTTGTTTTATACTTTTTCGGTTATTACGCGTGGTTTTTGGTTTTGTTTATATGTTACAGGAGCGTAATAGAGAGTTATGAAGTCATTGGAGGCTAAAATGAGTCAAAGTGTATTTGCCTCGGGATGCGTGCCAAGTTACGAGAAGCTATGAACAAGATTCGAAGAATCGAGCGAAGAAATAACAAATATCGTCAAAATATAGGCATACAAGCAAGATGCGGGCGCAGCCCTTAGTCACTATTTTGATCTATGTGCCCGCATCATAGATCAGAGAGCCAAGAAGTTCCAAACCGTGAAGGCTGCGGGCGAAGGACGTTCTTCTATGCAGGCGCAGGTCTTCATTTTCTCGCCCCGATTGATTTTTCCGCGCGGTTTTGCTTCGTGGGTTTTATCAAAATACTATATATATAGATTATAAAGGGGGCACGAACCTACCAAGTTTTTATCATATTTTTAGACCTAGGATTCCTAAATTACTTTTTCTCTCTAGAATTTTAGGATTAATTATTTTGTTCATGAATTCAAGCTTTCAATCAATGCAATTCAATCTATATTTTGGTAATTTCTTTCCCTATGCTTTTCAATCCTTTTAATTTCATGTTTCTCTTTAATTTATTAGTTTTTAGTCTAGATTAATTAGTTTTGTTGTTTTTGTCTTTAATTTAGTTTTATAAGTAATTAATTTAGTTTTAATTAATTTCTTGTTCTTGATCATGTTATTTAATTTCAATTTTGCTTTTCTTCCCTTAATTATGAGTGAGTAGTCGTTTTCTCTAGGGTTAGGGGATCTATGATCATGACTTGAATTTAAATTAAGTTTTCTAATTAGTTCTTGGCTTCTAATTGAATTCCTATTATTGATTTCTAGCGATTGCAATTAAATTGTGGCCAGATTTAGTTGTAAGTTAGGTTATTGTTGAAATCGAGGCCGAGAGGTAAGATTACCACAATTAGACCACTGAATAGTAGGCAAAAACGAATTTATGCGAGCGAGAGCCGGTAAAGGAGTTTTGAGGGAGTCTAAGTTCGAGAGAATTAGTGAGCCCTAGTTCAATGAATGCCAATGAATTGATTAGTGAGCGTTAATTGAGTTTGTTGATTGATCATAGTGAACCGATAGCCCTAGGTTTCCATTAATAGAGTTTAATCGATAATTTCCCGTCATTTCCTTAGTTTCAATTCTTAGTCTTCTTAGTTCTAGAAATCATTTACCGAAATTTCCACCAAGGCCCATTACACGCTTTAGGCTTTTTAGAGCTAGTAGAATTTAATAGCTTCCCTGAGGATTCGATTCCTACTTCCCTAGCTATATTAGTTAGTGTTGTTCGGTTATTTTTGAGAGGTGTGCGACAACCTGTTCAAATTTTGGCGCCGTTGCCGGGGAGGCAATTTTTAATTCTATTAGTCGGGTTTAAAGTGTTCTTTTATTTTTATTTTCAGTTTTATTTCTTCACCTCAAGGAGCCTTCACGTTCTTTGAGGTTGTTTCCATTTCGGTTTCGAGTTTCGATTGTGTGCAGGTATTAGGTTGTATGCCGGTTTGGATTGATCCTGAACCGGAAAGATCGTTGCATAAGAGGAGTCGTAGAAGGAAGTGGAGATCACGAAGAAGCATTCTTTCCGAACGAACACTGGTTGATTTGACACAATTATTTGCTGATTTGAACATTTCCGATAGTTCTGATAAAGAAGAAGAGATGTCAGGATCACAGTTCAACGAGAATAGCCCACCACGGGATGATGCACCACCGCCGCCACCACCACAAGCAAGGTCCTTAAGAGATTATTCTCAGCCGAGTTCTGCAACAGTGGGAGGTGGATACCGAGTTCCTGATATAGAGGCCCTGAATTTCGAATTGAAGCCAGCTTTGGTGAACATGGTTGAAAGAAATCAGTTTGCAGGCACAATGAAAGAAGATCCGAACTTACATTTGAATAGTTTCATTCAGTACTGCAATACAATCAAGCAAGCTGGTGTATCTCAAGATTACATACGACGTACGATGTTTCCATTTTCATTAAAGGAGAAAGCTCGATCTTGGTTGAATGGTCTAAACATGGATACTATTAATATTTGGGATGACTTGGCTCTTTTTTCAAAGGAAGTACTATCCTCCGGAGAGAACTGCACAACTTAGGAGTCAAATCACGAATTTTAACCAAGAAACAGATGAAACTCTTTATGATGCATGGGAGAGATTTAAGGATTTATTGAGAATGTGCCCTCATTATGGACTTGAGAAATGGTTTTTAGTGCAATCATTCTATAATGGCTTAGGTAATGAGAGTAGAACTTTGCTTGATTCTGCTGCTAGTGGTCGATTTATGAACCAAGAAGTCAATGCTGCTTATGATTTAATTGAGGAGATTGCTATTCATAATTCTCAATTTGGTAATCCTAGAGGACATGCTAANGTGCAATCATTCTATAATGGCTTAGGTAATGAGAGTAGAACTTTGCTTGATTCTGGTGCTAGTGGCCGATTTATGAACCAAGAAGTCAATGTTGCTTATGATTTAATTGAGGAGATTGCTATTCATAATTCTCAATTTGGTAATCCTAGAGGACATGCTAAGAGAGGAGGAAAACATGTGATAGATGACAAATATNGAAACATGTGATAGATGAAAAATATGAGAGTTTGGCTTAACAAATCAATGCAATTCATGAGAAGTTAGACAAAATCAACACACCACCTCCAATCCAATGACAGTAGCTGCTATGGCCGCACATTCGGGAGCTACATATGTATTTTGTGATTTATGTGGTTCTTTTGGGCATGGTATGCAAGCATGTCATAGTTCTATGGAGCAAGTATGTGCATTTCAAGCTTACAAGAATAACCCATTTTCCAACACCTACAATCCTGGTTGGAAAGGACCGCGTCGAGACTGTCTTTCTCAAGCTCTCAGGTTCAAGGATTATTCTGATTGCACGAGAGATTGCCCAAACGAAGTTAGAGGATGTGAACGGCTATGGGCTCAGTATCGAAGACTGAGCAGCCGCCGTTAGGCGAAGTGTCTGACGAGTTGGGTCGTCCTGGTTGGAAAGATCATCCATACTTCTCTTACAAGAATACTAGCAATGTTCAAAATCCGCAGCAGCAACCTTATTTTATACCACAGCAACAACAACAGATTCAACGGTTTGCTCCACCTCAACCATCGGGTTTCAGTAGACCACAAGCTCTAGCACCACTCCCAGCACCTCCACAGCCATCTAGCAATGACTATTCAGAACTGAAGAACATGATGGTGCAGATGCAGAAAGCCATGGAAGCTATGCAAGCCCACAATCGACAATTGGAGACTCAAGTAGCACAAATTGCTCAATCATCAGCTCAAAGGCAACAAGGCCAACTTCCTCCTCAACCTGCTCCATCAAATGCTTCATCAAGTAATCCACCTCGTGATCATTGCAATTCCATTGCAACAAGGAGCGGTACTTACTATGAAGGTCCTATAATGCCTGATGATGATGCTAACAAGGCTGCAGATGGAACACAGAAGACTAGTTCGGTTGTTATTGAAGACCTTGAGGAAGCAGCTGCAGAAAAGGAGAAGGAAGCATCAAAGAAGCAAGCTCCAGTAGCAGATTCAGTTACCGATATGATTCCTCCCTCAAAGGTGTCGTTACCCTTTCCGAACAGGGTAACCAGGAGTAAGAATGATAATCACTTTCGTAAATTCCTTGACATAGTTAAAAATTTGCAAGTTACTGTGCCTGTTACTGATTCAATTACTCAAGTGCCTACTTATACTAAATTTTTGAAAGATATTTTGAGCAGGAAACGTGAGTTGAATGTAACAGAGACAGTTGCACTCACCGAGGAGTGCAGTGCAATCCTTCAAAATAAATCTCCTCCTAAGTTGAAGGATCAAGACAGTTTTTCAATTCCGTGTAATATAGGTCCTCTATTTATTGATAAGGCTCTATGTGATTTGGGAGCTAGTGTAAGTGTGATGCCCTTATCAATTTGTAAGAAGCTTGACATGGGAGAACTTAAATTTACTAATGTTACTTTGCAGATGGCGGATAGAACTGTAAAATACCCTAAGGGTGTTTTAGAAGATGTACCTGTTAGAGTAGGAAAATTTTTTATCCCTGTTGACTTTGTTGTCCTTGATATTGATGAGGATGCTCATATCCCCATCATTTTAGGTAGACCTTTCCTACATACTGCAGGTGCCGTCATTGATGTTAAAAACGGAAGTTTAACCCTTTCTGTAGGGGATGATAAAGTGACATTTAATCTTAATAATGCAATGAAAAACCCCATGATAGAGCAGTCATGTTATAGGATTGATATTATTGGTGAAATGGTTTTGGATGACATGCCTCGATCCCTCACAAAGGATCCCCTAGAGGCCATTTTGTGTTTGGATGCTAATGCAGGTGAAGGAGATTCGGAAATTGATGCTATAGGCCACGAATTGAACAATGAGAAGATGACTTTAGAGGAGAGCCAAAGGTATCAATCATTGCTTCAGCAATCATATCCCATCAAAGAGGTAACACAGCCCGAAATGAAACCCCTTCCCCCTAATTTAAAATATGCTTTTCTAGATGATGCCGAGTTATATCCAGTCATAGTTAGTTCTAAACTTACCAATAGTCAACTTGAAAAGTTGCTTGCTGTGCTTAAAACTCACAAAAAGGCTATTGGTTATACACTTGATGATCTAACTGGAATAAGTCCTGATTTTTGCATGCATAGAATTCATCTAGAAGAAGGCCATAAGCCTTGTATATAGGGACAAAGGAGACTTAACCCTAACATGCAGGAAGTGGTGAAGAAAGAGGTTCTCAAACTTCTTGATACATGTATCATTTATGCTGTGCCAGATTCTCAATGGGTAAGTCCAGTGTAGGTAGTCCCTAAGAAGGGGGGAACAAGTGTTGTGCGCAATGATAAAAATGAACTTATCCCCACTAGGGTTGTTACAGGCTGGCGAATGTGCATTGATTACCGGAAATTAAATGCTGCCACCAAAAAGGATCATTTCCCTCTACCTTTTATTGATCAAATGTTAGAAAGGCTAGCAACTAATAAATATTTTTGTTATCTAGATGGTTATTCTGGATTCTTCCAAATACCCATTCATCCTGATGATCAATCCAAAACTACATTTAGATGCCCCTATGCACTAGTACAAAAAATACATTTTGCTGCCCCTTATTTGCTGCGGTTTTTTGGGATTTTATAAAAACCGCAGCAAATAAATTGCTGTTTTTGATAAGGAGTATTATTTGCTGCGGTTATTGTGTAACCGCAGCAAATAATACTTTTTGCTGCTATGTACGAGTATTTGCTGCGGTTATAAACCGCAGCAAATAAGTTGTAGATTTTTTTTTCTTTTTCTCTTTTTTTTCCCGTTGGGACTTTCTTTTTCTTTTCTTTTCCTTCCTTTTTTCAGTCTATCGCACTTTCTTTTTCTTTTCTTTTTCAGTCTTTCTTTTTCAGAAAACCTAACTCCCTCTCAACTCACACTCAAACACTCACACTCAAACCAAAAATCCCTAATACTTTCTTCCTTCTTCGTCGCCCTTATCTGTCGCCGTCTCCAAGCTTCCTCGTCTCCAAGCTTCGTTGTCGCCGTCTCCAAGCTTCCTCGTTCGCAGCAAAAAATCTAAATCTGGTAGTTTTTCATTAGCGGTACTTTTTCGGCGATCTCTTTCTTCATTTTCGCTAATTTCACTTCATCATTTGATGTTTATTCGTCTTAATTTGTGGAAAATTGAGTTTGTGTTTAAATTAAATTGATTTTGAAGGTAGTTCTTTAGTATTTAGTTGATGTTTGATATCATTTTTCGACATTTTAGGTTTTGGATGTAAAATTGTAAAATGCATGAGATTATTATTCTCTTATTTTTGCAGTTTAATTTACTGTTGTTTCGTTAGTCTTTACTTGAGTAGAGAGAACTACGAGATTTAGCATGGAATTAGCTTTAGTGAGTTTTGATATGATTGTTGAAATCTCAGGTCATTAATTTTTGTGGGCATTTGAGTTTTTAATTGAATTTGCTTATTATTTGGGTTAATTTTCCTGGGTTTCATTGCTTTTCTTTGATTATGCAATTTATAGGTATTATATTTTTGGAAATTACACAACTTTGTTTGATTGATTTTGAAGTTTGATTAAGAGAAGTGTTTCTTATATCTTCCAAGCTTTTTGGGAGCTCAAGTCTAATACTTTGATGAACATTTGCCAATTATTTGATTGATGATTTGCTTTTGGCGATTTTGTTGCAATAGTGTCATGATTGATTTACTTGGATTAGCAACTTTGCATAATTGAAGTTGTACTTTGAATTTATTGTAGTTGTTCAGTTTGATGATCTGATATATATTCTTTTTAAATTATACCTTAGTTATTATTGTGTTAAGGTAGTGCAGAGATATTGTAATCATGTGTTTTGGTGCCTACATTGTGTCATTTGCAATTTACAATCATGCTTTGGCTTATAATTTCGCTGCTTATTTTCTTCATTGTGGATCATACTATGAGTCAGTTTGATTGTGTTGAAGTTTTTTGCGCGTGTCTCATGATATGATGTAGCTATTAGGAAGCATGTCACCATGTTTAAGAAAACAAGTTCCTTGTGAATAGGCAATTTATTTGTCACCATTTTTCAAGATGTCAATTTGTACTAAGGTTACGTTGTACTTACTTTCTTCAAATTTTAAGCACCACCATCAACAAATCGTGAAGTTCAGACTGCAGCAGCAAGAAGGTTCAGTTCCTCCATCAACAAATCCAGAGGCGGTTATTGGGACTTAGGGTTTCGAGTTGTAAAGGTAAAACTCTTTGTATTCTGTTTTTCAGTTTGGACCTACGGTTATTGGGAGGCGGTTATATTTGTTTTTGCAGTTTGTATTCTGTGCAATNGCAGTTTGTATTCTGTGCAGTTATGTCAATTTTTGTGAATTCAGTAGTTGAATCTGTGAATCTCTGCATTTATGTGGTTATTGAGCAGTTGAATATGTGAATATGTCAATTTATGTGTGTTTAATTGAGTGTGTGGGAGTGTGAATGTATGAACTGGTATTTTTTACCTGTGCATTGTGTTTCACCTCAAATTTCATATTCATGAGTTTTTGTGTACTTTTGTGGAGTCTTTTATCAAGATTTTGTATACATATTCCATTTAGGGAAAAGCCTGCTCAATTGCTAAGAGTCTGCGACATTATCCTACTGTAGAACTAGTATGTTATCGAATATTGAGTGTTTGAGCATATTGATTTTGAAGCTATCATATGGCATATGTTACTTAAAAAATCTGTCATGGCTATTTATTATTCGGAAGAATCTTTGTAAAAGACTTACCCTTGTGTATAATTAAGTAAATGTCCATTGAGCTATTTATTAAGAATTATTGCCTATGTCACGTCTGAACTGTTTTGGCTCTCGCAAAGCTGTCAACCCCGTGCGCCACTTCTCACGTCCGTCGCGAGACAAGTCAGGCTTCCCTTTTTACACACTCTTGGTGCCCACGTAGCTCACTCCGCGAGCTAATGATCCCACTTAGCAAGACACGTCCCTTGTGTCTCTCCCAAGTATTCGTCCCAGACGAATGAATTAGGGCTTTGACAAATCCCGTTAGCCCTTGACACTCAAAACCCCCACTAGCACACCCCTTGTGCTCAAGTTATCCCCACACACTCACCCTCTTAAGTTATGTGGAGATGGCTGTTGAAGTAACACAATGAAACACACAAGTGTAGAGGGAATTAGTCTTGTATTAAGCTCTCTAAGAAATGCTACACTTGCTTTACAATGTGAATTATGTGCTCTCCAAGTTTGTTATGTACAAATGCCTCTAGGTGCCTATTTATAGGCAACCATCTTACAACTCCTCTAAATCTAGAAAGCTCCTAACCTCCTCAAATGGAGGTTCTAGACACTTACTTCCTAGACCCTTCTAGAAATACATACTCCTATGTACACACAAGAATACCTAGATCATCTATTATGTACATGAATACCCATGAGTATCCTAGGTATGTCTAACCCAGAACACTCCACACACCCTAAGAAACTCTAGAGACATCCCTCTAGAATCCTCATGACAACACTAGGCTATACTAGAACACTCTAGAGTTACTCACTCTAGAATATTCTAGCACCATGCTCTATATTGTTCCGGAACCTTCCGGACACCCCGGACAACTCTAGACTTTCAAAGAGGTCCTAGAGCCTTCCATACTCTTCCAACATAGTAGACACGCCTCTATGCCAAATTTGAGCCCATTCAGAGAAGTATAGCATTGTCGCCCAAAAGTACTGCTCATGTGCATACCCAGTATCACCTTGCACACCAACTTTCCTTAACTGCCTACTATAGGGAGGGTGCTGCCTGGCAACCCACAAGCATCCCCTTGGGGCTCCTATCCCTTGTATAGGACTGTGGGAGGGAAAATAGGCGTCCGTGACACTATGGCCCTTGTATAAAGACTTACCCTTGTGTATAATTAAGTAAATGTCCATTGACTATTTATTAAGAATTATTGCCTATTGTCACGTGCTGACTGTTTGGCTCTCGCAAAGCTAGTCAACCCCGTGCGCCACTTGCTCACAGTCCGTCGCGAGACAAGTCAGGCTTCCCTTTTTACACACTCTTGGTGCCCACGTAGCTCACTCCGCGAGCTAATGATCCCACTTAGCAGACACGTCCCTTGTGTCTAGCTCCCAAGTATTCGTCCCAGACAATGAATTAGGGCGTTGGACAAATCCCGTTAGCCCTTGACACTCAAACCCCCAACTAGCACACCCCTTATGCTCAAGTTATCCCCACAACCTCACCCTCTCTAAGTTATGTGGAAGATGGTTGTTTGAAGTAACACAATGAAACACACAAGTGGTAGAGGGAATTAGTTCTGTATTAAGCTCTCTAAGAAATGCTACACTTGCTTTACAATGTGAATATTGTGCTCTCCAAGTTGTTATGTACAAATGCCTCTAAGTGCCTATTTGTAGGCAACCCTCTTACAACTCCTCTAAATCTAGAAAGCTCCTAACCCCTCAATGGAGGGTTCTAGACACTTACTTCCTAGACCCTTCTAGAAATACATACTCCTATGTACACACAAGAATTACCTAGATCATTCTACTATGTACATGAATACCCATGAGTATCCAGGTATGTCTAACCTAAGACACTCCAACACACCCTAGAGAACTCTAGAGACATCCTCTAGAATCCTCATGAACACACTAGCATACTAGAACACTCTAGAGTTACTACTCTAGAATATTCTAGCACCATGCTCTATATTGTTCCGACCTTCCGGAACACCCCGGACAACTCTAGACCTTTCAAAGAGGTTCTAGAGCCTTCCATACTCTTCCACACGTAGAAAGCCTCTATGCCAAATTTGAGCCCATTCAGAAAGTATAGCATTGTCGCCCAAAAAGTACTGCTCATGTGCATACCCAGTATCACCTTGCAGCACCAACTTTTCCTTAGAACTGCCTACTATAATGGGAGGGTGCTGCCTGGCAGCCCACAGTAGCTCCCCTTGGGGCTCCTTATGCCCTTTATAAGGACTGTGGGAGGGAAAATAGGCGGTCCGTGACATTTTCCCCCACCCAATCCCTTGACGCCCTCGTCAAGGCAGTACCACGTCCCTTGTGCTCTGTGCCTTGACTCGATTGCTTGCCCTGTTGTGTGACGTCCCAAGTCACTGATCTGTTGGTGTGTGGACTGTATGCCCACAACGTTGCCCCTTTATGCTCCTTACTGGGCACCCCAACACTTGTGTGGGCCATTTTCCCACACTTCAAACACCGTGTGCCTCTTGACTTAGGACACACTCCTTATGTGATCGGGCACCTTGCCCGGGCCAAATGCCATTGCGCACCCAATTCTTGAGCACGCACACTTGTGCAAGCTCCTTGCTTGCACACAAATATTGCTTCATGCCCCATCCCTTGGTCATGAGCAACTTTGTTGGTCCCTTTATGGACCATGTCATGGTGCCTTGCTCTTGGCTTTCCATAACTTGCTTCTCTTGAGCACTTAGTTGACGCTCGAGCCTAAGCGCCCATGTAGCACGCATTGATGAATCTTTGGGCAATCCTCTTTGTCCGGTGGTCCTCAATACATGCTGAACCCCATTGTGCGTAATAGTCATCGTGCCATCACCAAACACCACCGGCCCATTTTGTCTAGGAATTCCATTCCTAGCACCGCGGTCTCCGACTCCATGTCAACGACCAGAAATCAACTTTGCCCTTCCACTTCCCCAAGCGGAAACGGACATCCCATGCCCGACCATATACAGGTGCGGACTCATTGTTGATGGCCTTCCACTCACCATCAACATTAGTGAATTTGACGCCCAGGTCCTTGGCCTCCTTCAATGCCAAGAAGTTGTGTTGACGCCCCTGTGTCCACAAGCAGCCTGGTCCCAACGCCATTCACCTCCCCATTGACAGCTATCAAGCCCCCTTGCTTGACGCTTGTCCCATGAATGTCGGGATTGCCTGTCTCGTTGGCTCCTCATCCACAACACAAGAGTTGAGAAGTCTCATATTAGCAAGCTGGCATCCTCCTCCATGTGCATTGCCCCACACCTCATTTTCTTCTTGAGGCGACTCCTCATCCAAGCTTGCAATAAGGGCACTCAACCTTTGCTTCGTTGGCACTCCCTTGCCCAATGTGGCCCTCCACAGAAGAAGCATCCCCGTCGGTTGGTCTTTGAAGATGACTTGGACTCTTCCTTTCCTTTGTCGCTCTTCTCGGACTTGTTGCCCCCATTGGGTCCTTCTTGGCTCAGTGGCTCCTTCCCCCACCTTTCTCCTTGTTACCCCCACGCCCTGTACCTTCTTAGAGTCCTTGTAATCATACAATGACTCGGCATAAGCGATGGCATCGGCAAGTGTTTGCGGATTCCTTCTCTTTACCTCTTGCTCGGCCCTCTTTTGTCCCCCGATGAATATATGAGTTGGGTCTTCTCAGTCAGATCCCACTGACCTCCAGTACGAGCGACGGAACTGCTTAATATATCTTAATCGAGCTGGTGTGCCTCAGATCACGTAGCTGCCTCATGGAGACCTCTTTGCATTCTCAGGATAAATTGCCTCTTGAAGTCCTTCTTGAACTCATCCCATGTCCCAATGGAACAAGTTCCGTTCTTGACATCCAACTCACGTCTCCTCCACCATGAGGCTGCATCATCCCCTAGATCTGGTGGCGGTATTGATTTGGGTGCATCATCACCAGATCAGTGCTTCAAAGTACCGCTCAACGCCCCATAGGAAGTTATCGATCTCCCTCGCGTCTCTTGCCCCATAGTACATTGATGGCTCGGGGACCTTCATCCTTGGTCCCTCTCGATAATTTGTGGCCCCATTGACCACTGCCTTCTTGCAAAGAGCGAGCTCCTCCTTCAAGCTTGATTCTCTTGCTTAACCCATCGAGCTCCTCTCGCAATTTTGCCATCAAGCTTTCCATCTCTCTCATGCTTTCCCACAGCGCATTAGCTTCGGCGGAACGCTCCATGGCAACATCTTCGATCCTTGAGTCTATTGTGTCGAGCTTTTCTTTGAGCATCTCCATGCTCTCTGTTAGCCCTTCCAATCTTGCACCATCATCGTACAGTCCGCAACAACTAGCTCCATCTTGGCTACTCGTTGCTCCAACTCTTGGACCGTTGTCTCTTCTTTTTGTTAGCCCCCACGTCGGTCTCCTCCCTAGTGGCTTGGCTCACTACTGGATCTTTGTCGCTGGCCATACCTCCTCTTAATGACACCAACACACTTGTTGTACGTCACCTCCCACGTACTTGGGTAGCAACGTTCCCTTAGTTGCTCAAGACTTGACACCTAACGTCCTACACCTCCAAGTTGGCCCTTCTTTGCCGAACCAGGCTCTGATACCACTTTTCACATGCTGACTGTTTGGCTCTCGCAAAGCTAGTCAACCCCGTGCGCCACTTGCTCACAGTCCGTCGGAGACAAGTCAGGCTTCCCTTTTTACACACTCTTGGTGCCCACGAGCTCACTCCGCGAGCTAATGATCCCACTTAGCAAGACACGTCCCTTGTGTCTAGCTCCCAAGTATTCGTCCCAGACGAATGAATTAGGGCGTTGGACAAATCCCGTTAGCCCTTGACACTCAAACCCCCAACTAGCACACCCCTTGTGCTCAAGTTACCCCACACCCTCACCCTCTCTAAGTTATGTGGAAGATGGCTGTTTGAAGTAACACAATGAACACACAAGTGGTAGAGGGAATTAGTCTTGTATTAAGCTCTCTAAGAAATGTCTACACTTGCTTTACAATGGAATATTTGTGCTCTCCAAGTTGTTTGTACAAATGCCTCTAGGTGCCTTTTATAGCAACCATCTTACAACTCTCTCTAAATCTAGAAAGCTCCTAACCTCCTCAAATGAGGGTTCTAGACACTTACTTCCTAGACCCTTCTAGAAATACATACTCCATGTACACACAAGAATTACCTGATCATTCTATTATGTACATGAATACCCATGAGTATCCTAGGTATGTCTAACCAGAACACTCCACACACCCTAGAGAACTCTAGAGACATCCCTCTAGAATCTCATGACAACACTAGGCTATACTAGAACACTCTAGAGTTACTCACTCTAGAATATTCTAGCACCCATGCTCTATATTGTTCCGGAACCTTCCGGAACCCCCCGGACACTCTAGACCTTTCAAAGAGGTTCTAGAGCCTTCCATACTCTTCCAACATAGTAGACAGCCTCTATGCCAAATTTGAGCCATTCGAGAAGTATAGCATTGTCGCCCAAAAAGTACTGCTCATGTGTATACCAGTATCACCTTGCAACACCAACTTTCCTTAGAACTGCCTACTATAATGGGAGGGTGCTGCCTGGCAACCCACAAGCACTCCCCTTGGGGCTCCTTATGCCCTTGTATAAGGACTGTGGAGGAAAATAGGCGGTCCGTGACACTATGCTCTAAAATTCTAAACCTCAAGTAAAGCATTGTAGTCACTGTTTTTATTTTTATGTAGTTTTATCATCAATATTTATTACAGTAGTTATTTGTGATAAGTTTTATCATCTTTAATTAACCTGTCAAAGCAGCTGAATAGTATAAAGCCGTGGACTGCGATAAACCAACCTAGGTCACTCCCAGATGCATAAAGTGTCTAGTAAAAGATCTGCACATCTATTGGATCAGATAGAAATTATGATAACTGAATTACACCTTTTTTATGTAATTTTTTGCTCTCATTTTTTGAATTTGTTGATTTACTTTTTCTTTTATAAGAAATTGAGGTATTAGATTCTTTCTTTTATGGTTTAGGTTCTCATAATTTGTTGTGGGTTGTTAGGGTATTTTTAAGGAAAAGTATTGTGGGTTTTCGTAGCATATACGTAATGCAAATTCAAACTTTTTAGTATGTATTATATCTATTTACAATCTTTAATTTTATTTACACTTGGTATTTATAAAACTGCAATAGTCACTTCATAGCTAAGTAGATAACATTAAGTGCTTACTACATATCAAGTGACTTCACACAAAAAATATGCCATAAATTAGTTAATTTTATCATCTACTGCTATGAATTTCATAAATCCTCTGTTCACATATAGTAACCAACAAAATTCAAAACTTGGAAACTCAAAATCCGCTAAGCTGGATGTCACGTGCTACTAATTCCCCTTAGTCTTTTGCCACGCTGCCCACTAACTCCCCCTTGGATGCTAGTCAAGCTAATCCTTCCTTAGTATATAGCTAAGTATTGCAACGAAAGCTTGAACGAAAGAATGAAAAGCACAGTTTATGAGTATGAGTTTTATTACTTTGAAGGAAACTGAATACATACTTATATTACTTTCTATCTCTCTCAGTCTCTGTGGGTTGGTTGATTTACAACTGAACAACTGAACAATCAGGTATTTATATACATCCTCTCCCCTACTCTATTTAGGATATTCTATCCTTTCCTATTACATCTAGGACTCACTTCCCTACTGTACATAGAACATCCTACATTCCTAGTGACTTTAGATATCCAATATTCCTAGTGTATCTAGGATAAGTGAGAATTCCCCAGAATACCCTCCAATGTTCCGGACCCTTCCGGAATATGCTGAACTACTCTAGACCTTATAATGAGGTTCTAGATCCTTCCATACTCTTCCAAGCTTAGTAGACAACCTCTTCACCATGGTACGAACCTCGTTTCACCACATAGCACGTCATCCCAAAGTATTGCTCATCTTCAGATCCAGTATCATGGTACAGCATTACTACATTCTGCAGGCTTCTACTATAGGAGTTGAGTGTTGGTTGCACAACACTTGGGCGGCTCCCCATGGGATCCTTATGCCCTCATTCCTAGATCAAAGGTGGGTCACTGGTCCACTCGTGACATGCTCCCCCACCAAATCCCTTGAGACGACCCCGTCAAGGCTGAGAGTCAAATGCCTCGATCTGATCCCGGAATTGCCACAGGTCATCTTCTTTCTCCCATGTTGCCTCACTCTCTGGGAGTCCTTTCCAATGAACATAGTATTCCTTGTACCTTGGAACGCCCCTGCGACGGACCACCCTTGTCGCTTCAATTGAGTCGATGTCCCTATCAAACGATGTCCCTACAGCCGTAGGAGCTCGTTGTGACTCGCCCCTCATTGGATCCTCCATTCTTCATGGTAGGGCTTTAACATACTCACATGGAACACCGGATGTATTTTCAACTTGTCTGGTAAGTCCACTTTGTAGGTACCCTTCCTACCTTTCCCAGATTTGAAACGGCCCTTCGTATTTGCGCACCAAACCCTTGTGACTTTCCTGAATGCTTTGAATTGCTGTGGGATCAACTTTATCAACTAAGTCCCCAACTTGATACTCAGCCAGCCTTCGATGCTTGTCTGCCCATTTTTTTCATCTTTTCGTGGCTTTGCTCAAGTAATTCTTTGTTATATCCATCTGTTGGTCCCCTCCTCTTGCAACTCGATATGCAGCAGGACTACTACCCTTAGCCTGTTGCAACTGATTGTGGTGTCAGGGTTGTAGACCCATAATGATCTCAAAAGGGCTTTGCTGCGTCGACTCTGATCTCTGCAGATTGTAGGAGAATTGAGCAACATCAATCACTGGCCCAATTTCTTTGGTTAGCACTCACAAGTGCCTCAAGTAAAGTTCTAACAAGGCGTTTCACCCTCTCCGTCTCGCCATCAGTCTGTGGATGAAAGCTTGTTGATAAGTGAAGGTGACTTACCAAAGCTGAACAACTCTGTCCAGAACTTTGCAGTGAACCTTGGAATCGATCGCTAATGATGGTCCGAGGAAGTCCCCAATACTTTACTACGTTCTTGAAGAATAACTTGGCGGCTTGCTCGCTGTGCAGTCCCTAGGTGCTGCAACAAACGTCCCATACTTTGAGAAGCGATCTACACAAACCATGATCGAGCCACACCCCTCAGACTTGGTAAGGCCGATATGAAGTCCATTGACACCACTCTCCCATGGCTTCTCAGGTGTGGGCATGGTTCAAGAGTCCAGCTGAACTGTTGTTCTCAATCTTGTCTTGCTGGCACACAAGACAAGTCTTCACGTATGCCTCTATTGTCTCCTCATACGTGGCCAGTAATATGACTCCTCCAACGAGGCTAGAGTCCGTTGCATGCCTGGATGTCCGGCCCACATTGAACGTGACACTCCTTCATTTTGTCCCTCCTAAGATTATCCCACTTAGGCACATACATACGTCGACTGTGGTATATAGAACTCGTCTTCTACCCAAAACCGTCGAGTCTTCCCTTCCGGGCCATCTCCATTAGTGCTTGGCCAGGATCTTGTTTCAAACCCTCCTTGACCCGCTCAAGGAGGTTGCCAGATGGCACTGTGGCTAGCGAGTATAGCCTTGCGACTTAAGGCATCAGCGACGACATTCACCTTGCCCGGCTTGTATTCCATTCTGTAATCAAACTCTGCCAAAGTCTTGCCACCTAGCTTGCTTGGGACTAAGTTTCTTCTGATTTGAAAATAACTTGTGGCTACGTTGTCGGTCATGATGTTGAACCGACTCCCAAGTAAGTAGTGCCTCCAAATGCGCAAGCATGAATGATTGCGGTCATCTCCTTGTCATGACAGGATAACGCTTCTCTGTGTCATTCAGCTTCCGCGACTCGTATGCAACAGGATGCCCTTCTTGCATAAGCACCCCTCCTATGGCATAGTCTGATGCATCTGTATGCAGCTCGAATGCTTTGGAATAACTGGGTAAGGCTAAAACGGCTCCTCCGTGACAGCTTGTTTCAAGTCATCAAAAGCTTCTTGACACTTGTCACTCCACAACCATTGCACCTTCTTCTTCAATAAGTCGGTTAATGGTGCTGCCCTAGCCGAGTAGCTCTTTATGAATCGCCGTGTAATAGTTTGTGAGTCCAAGAAATGACCGCAGCTCCTCGTGACATTCTGGGCTCACTCCATTCTTTGATGGCTTGCACTTTGTCATATTCCATCATGATCTTCCCTTTCTTGATATGATGCCCTAAGAAGGACACCTCCTCTTGCCCAAACGAGCACTTCTCCCTTTTCACATAGAGCTCGTTGTCCCTCAAGGCCTTGAACACCTTCCTCAAGTGTTCCACATGGTCTTGAAGGTTGTCGCTGTATACGACAATGTCGTCAAGGTAGACTACCACAAAGTCATCAAGGAATGGCCTGAAGATCTTGTTCATTAAGTGCAGAATGTGGCCGGTGCATTGGTGAGACCAAAAGGCATCACCAAATTCGTAAGATCCATATCGAGTTACGCATGCTGTCTTTGGCTCATCCCCTTCAGCTATGCGAACCTGCCAATACCCGATCTCAGGTCGAGTTTGGAGAAGTACCTGGCTTTACCGAGTCGATCAAGAGATCTGCAACCAACGGGATTGGATACTTGTTCTCACTGTGATCTTATTCAAAGCTCGATAGTCAATCACATTCGCAAGCTCCATCATGCTTGCGTTGAAAAAGCACAGTGCTCCATATGGTGCCTTGGATGGTCGATGAACCCTGCATCCAACAACTCCTTGAGTTGCTTCCTTAGCTCCTCGAGCTCTGTGGTGCCATCCTGTACTGATATTGCTGGAGGCTGGCCCCTTGCTCCACTCAATCTCGTGATCCACCTCCCTTCTAGGAGGAAGTTTCTTCGGAAGTTCCGGAGCATTATGTCTTCAGCCTCCTGGAGAACCTCGGAAATTTTTTAGGAATCTCTTCCACTTGAACTCCTCTTTGACGAGCGTTGCCAGGAACGTGCTTCACCCTTCTTCAGCCCTTGCAAAGTTGGGATCGATAAAGTCTTGGCTTCCACGTCTTCCCATAAACGGGGACAGACCTTGTTCCATTGTTCCCCTTAATGGTTAAGGTGTCATCTGTCTCCAATGTCAACGGCCTCACTGAGTGCATGAACTCCATGCCCAATACTAGTGAGAAGTCATCCATATTGACAACCGTGAATTTACATACCATCCATTCACCTAAACGAAAGGTACACCCCGTGCAACCCCTAGGATAGACACCGGCGAGCATTGACGGTCTTCACCCTGCCTGGCTCCTTGGCGTTACTGTAATCTTAATCTTGTTGCCTCCCCCTTGGCAACAAAGTTGTGAGTGGCACCGTTTCTATAAGTGCCTTGGAAGCATGCCCATTCACATATGCCTCAACAAACATAAGTGAAGATGTTTCTGAACGGGGCACGTACTCACCCTGGCCACGTTTGTTGACTCCTTTGCTTCAACCCGCTTGCCTTGACGCTGCTCAACAACCGCAAATTTCCCATTTGCGTCTCGTTCCCCACGATTCTCCGTTCGAACCCCTGATGCACTAAGCTTCCCATTGGCTGGGCAATCCCTGCCCAGTCGGCCCTCCGCATGAAACAACCACGGTTCCTTGGCTTGTCTGAGGAAGATGCTGGCCTTTCCTTTATCCTTCCTCTCAAATTGCCTTCCCCTTGTGAACGTGGTTTTCGCTCGTTGGATTTAGCTCCCCCACCTTTTCCTTTACTCCCCCTACTTCTGATATCCTTCTTGGCCCCCTAAACTCTGTCAGGATTCTGCAATGGCAATGGCATCGGCAATAGTTTGAGGGTTCCTCCTCCTCACCTCTTGCTGTGCCCAATGTTGCAACCTCCGGTGAAGTAGATGATTGGGTCTTCTCTGTCATGTCTTCGACTTCAACAAAGAGATGTGAATGTCTTGATTATTCTTTAATGTGGCTAGTGTGCTTCAACTCACGTAGCTTTGTCATAGACACCTCTTGAGCATTCTCTGGGTAGAATTGCTCTTGAAGTCTTTCTTAAACTCATCCCAAGTGTCGTTGGATAAGTTCCCTTCTTGATATCCAACTCTCGCCTTCTCCACCATAGGATACCATCCTCCCCGAGGTACATAGTGGCAGTATTGATCTTTGAGGTTTCATCCTCCACGTGCATGGCTTCAAAGTACTTTCCATACTCCAAAGGAAATTGTCGATCTCTCGAGCATCCCTTTTCCCTAAGTATTAGAAGGTTTGGGAAGTCCATCTTGGCCCGGCCTGGATCGTCACACCCCCTTTACTGCAGCCTTCTTGCACAATAACAGCTCGTCCTTGAGGAGTTCATTCTCTTTCCTCAGGGCTGAGAGCTCTTCCCATACTTTAGCCATCTCGCTCTCCACTTCTCTCTACATGGCTCACGAGCGTGTTGGCTTCGCGAACGCTCAATAGCAATCTCTTCAACCCTTGTGTCAACAACGTCCATTTGCTCTTTGAGCGCCCCAATATCCATCTCATCTCGGCCTCCTTAGACCATCGGATAGTTTCTGCGGCTCCTCCTCGACCCTTGTGGATCGCTCCTCTGCTTTGGTCGAGTTTTCCACCGCCTTGCTACCCGTTTCTCCAAGCTTCTCAATGCCGCCTGAGTAACCTCGGGCGCATTGCCTTCAGTTGCTTGTACTGAAGTGCTACTCTTATCCTTGGCCATCGAATTCT
>PYUH01000076.1:1046260-1060554 GCA_016808085.1 Suaeda aralocaspica
TGTACAAATGCCTCTAGGTGCCTATTTATAGGCAACCATCTTACAACTCCTCTAAATCTAGAAAGCTCCTAACCTCCTCAAATGGAGGGTTCTAGACACTTACTTCCTAGACCCTTCTAGAAATACATACTCCTATGTACACACAAGAATTACCTAGATCATTCTATTATGTACATGAATACCCATGAGTATCCTAGGTATGTCTAACCCAGAACACTCCACACACCCTAGAGAACTCTAGAGACATCCCTCTAGAATCCTCATGACAACACTAGGCTATACTAGAACACTCTAGAGTTACTCACTCTAGAATATTCTAGCACCATGCTCTATATTGTTCCGGAACCTTCCGGAACACCCCGGACAACTCTAGACCTTTCAAAGAGGTTCTAGAGCCTTCCATACTCTTCCAACATAGTAGACAGCCTCTATGCCAAATTTGAGCCCATTCAGAGAAGTATAGCATTGTCGCCCAAAAAGTACTGCTCATGTGCATACCCAGTATCACCTTGCAACACCAACTTTTCCTTAGAACTGCCTACTATAATGGGAGGGTGCTGCCTGGCAACCCACAAGCAGCTCCCCTTGGGGCTCCTTATGCCCTTGTATAAGGACTGTGGGAGGGAAAATAGGCGGTCCGTGACACTATGCTCTAAAATTCTAAACCTCAAGTAAAGCATTGTAGTCACTTGTTTATTTTTATGTAGGTTTTATCATCAATATTTATTACAGTAGTTATTGTGTATAAGTTTTGATCATCTTTAATTAACCTGTCAAAGCAGCTGAATAGTATAAAGCCGTGGACTGCGATAGACCAACCTAGGTCACTCCCAAGATGCATAAAGTGTCTAGTAAAAGATCTGCACATTCTAATTTGGATCAGATAGAAATTATGAATAACTGAATTACACCTTTTTTATGTAATTTTTTGCTCTCATTTTTTGAATTTGTTGATTTACTTTTTCTCTTTATAAGAAATTGAGGTATTAGATTCTTTCTTTTATGGTTTAGGTTCTCATAATTTGTTGTGGGTTGTTATGGGTATTTTTAAGGAAAAGTATTGTGGGTTTTCGTAAGCCATATACGTAATATGCAAATTCAAACTTTTTAGTATGTATTATTATCTATTACAATCTTTAATTTTATTTACACTTGGTATTTATAAAACTGCAATAGTCACTTCATAGCTAAGTAGATAACATTAAGTGCTTACTACATATCAAGTGACTTCACACAAAAATATGCCATAAATTAGTTAATTTTATCATCTACTGCAATTAATTTCATATAATCCTCTGTTCTACATATAGTAACCAACAAAATTCAAAACTTGGAAACTCAAAATCCAGCTAAGCTGGATGTCACGTGCTGACTAATTCCCCTTAGTCTTTTGCCACGCTGCCCACTAACTTCCCCCTTGGATGCTAGTCAAGGCTAATCCTTCCTTAGTATATAGCTAAGTATTGCAACGAAAGCTTGAACGAAAGAATAAGAAAAGCACAAGTTTATGAGTATGAGTTTTATTACTTTGAGAGGAAACTGAATACAATACTTATATTACTCTTTCTATCTCTCTCAGTCTCTGTGGGTTGGTTGATTTACAACTGAACAACTCAGGTATTTATATACATCTTCCTCCCCTACTCTATTTAGGATATTCTATCCTTTCCTATTACATCTAGGACTACTCACTTCCCTACTGTACATAGAACATCCTACATTCCTAGTGACTTTAGGATATCCAATATTCCTAGTGTATCTAGGATAAGTGAGAATTCCCCAGAATACCCTCCAATGTTCCGGACCCTTCCGGAATATGCTGAACTACTCTAGACCTTATAATGAGGTTCTAGATCCTTCCATACTCTTCCAAGCGTAGTAGACAACCTCTTCACCATGTACGAACCTCGTTTCACCAACATAGCACGGTCATCCCAAAAGTAGTGCTCATCTTCAGATCCAGTATCATGGTACAGCATTACTACATTCTGCAGGCTGTCTACTATAGGGAGTTGAGTGTTGGTTGCACAACACTTGGGCGGCTCCCCATGGGATCCTTATGCCCTCATTCCTAGATCAAAGGTGGGTCACTGGTCCACTCGTGACATGCTCCCACCACACAGTCCCTTGACGACACCCCCGTCAAGCTGAGGTCAAATGCCCGATCTGATCCCGGGAATTGCCACAGGTCATCTTCTTTCTCCCAGTTGCCTCACTCTCTGGGAGTCCTTTCCAATGAACAAGTATTCCTTGTACCTTGGAACGCCCCTGCGACGGGACCACCCTTGCTTCAATTGAGTCGATGTCCCTATCAAACGAGTGTCACTACAACAGCCGTAGGCTCGTTGTGACTCGCCCTCATTGGATCCTCCATGTCTCATGGTAGGGCTTTAAACATACTCACATGGAACACCGGATGTATTTTCAACTTGTCTGGTAAGTCCACTTTGTAGGATACCCTTCCTACCTTTCCCAGGATTTGAAACGGCCCTTCGTATTTGCGCACCAAACCTTGTGAACTTCCTGAAGCTTTGAATTGCTGTGGGATCAACTTTATCATAACTAACACTAAGTCCCCAACTTGATACGCAGCCAGCCGTCGATGCTTTCTGCCCATTTTTTCATCTTTTTCGTGGCTTTGCTCAAGTAATTCTTTGTTATATCCATCTGTTGGTCCCACTCCTCTTGCAACTACTGATATGCAGCAGGACTACTACCCTGTAGCCTGTTGCAACTGATTGTGGGTGTCAGGGTTGTAGACCCATAATGATCTCAAAAGGGCTTTGCTGCGTCGACTCTGATCTCTGCAGATTGTAGGAGAATTGAGCAACATCAATCACACCTGGCCCAATTTCTTTGGTTAGCACTCACAAAGTTGCCTCAATTAAAGTTCTAACAACTTCACTCCTCCTCTGCCATTCAGTCTGTGGATGAAAGCTTGTTGATAAGTGAAGGCTTGACCTAAAAGCTTGAACACTCTGTCCAGAACTTTGCAGTGAACCGTGGATCTCGATCGCTAAGTGAGTCCAGGAATCCCCAATACTTTACTACGTTCTTGAAGAATAACTTGGCGGCTTGCTCGCTCTGTGCGTCCCTAGGTGCTGCAACAACGTCCATACTTTGAGAAGCGATCACAACAACCATGATCGAGCCACACCCCTCAGACTTGGGTAAGGCCGATGAAGTCCATTGACACACTCTCCCATGGCTCTCAGGTGTGGGCAATGGTTCCAAGAGTCCAGCTGGACTTGTTGCTCAATCTGTCTGCTGGCACACAAGACAAGTCTTCACGTATGCCTCTATGTCATCCCTCATACGTGGCCAGTAATATGACTCCTCCAACAGAGCTAGAGTCCGTTGCATGCCTGGATGTCCGGCCCACTGAATATCGTGACACTCCTTCATTATGTCCCTCCTAAGATATCCCACTTAGGCACATACATACGTCGACTGGTGGTATATAGAACCTCGTCTTCTACCCAAACGTCGAGTCTTCCCTTCCAGGGCCATCTCCATTAGTGACTTGGCCAATGGATCTTGTCAAACCCTCCTTGACCCGCTCAAGGAGGTTGCTAGCAATGGCACTTGTGCTAGCGAGTATAGCCTTGCGACTTAAGGCATCACGACGACATTCACCTTGCCCGCTTGTATTCCATTCTGTAATCAAACTCTGCAAGAAGTCTTGCCACCTAGCTGCTTGGGACTAAGTTTCTTCTGATTTTGAAAATAACTGTGGCTACGTTGTCGGTCATGATGGTGAACGACTCCCAATAAGTAGTGCCTCCAATGCGCAAGCAAGAATGATTGCGGTCATCTCCTTGTCATGAACAGGATAACCGTCTCTGTGTCATTCAGCTTCCGCACTCGTACATGCACAGGATGCCCTTCTTGCAAAGCACCCCCCTATGGCATCTGATGCATCTGTATGCAGCTCGAATGCTTTGGAATACTGGGTAAGGCTAAACACGCCCTCCGTGACAGCGTTTCCAAGTCATCAAAAGCTCTTGACACTTGTCACTCCACAACCATGGCACCTCTCTCATAAGTCGGTTAATGGTGCTGCCCTAGCCGAGTAGCTCTTTAATGAATCGCCTGTAATAGGGGTGAGTCCGAAAGTGCCGCAGCTCCGTGACTTCCTGGGCTCACTCCTTCTTTGATGGCGCACTTGTCATATTCCATCAGGACCCCTTGCAATGATGCCCTAAAAGGACACCTCCTCTGCCCAAACGAGCACTCCCCTTTGTCAACAGAGCTCGTTGGCCCTCAAGGCCTGAACACCCCCAAGTGTTTCCACATGGTCTTGAAGGGTCGCGTATACGACATGTCGTGCAAGGTAGACACCACAAAGTCATCAAGGAATGGCCTGAAGATCTGTTCATTAAAGTGCAGAATTGTGCCGTGCATTGGTGAGACCAAAAGGCATCACCAAAAATTCGTAAATCCAATCGAGTTACGCAGGTCTTGGCTCAGCCCCCACAGCGAACCGCCAATACCCCGATCTCAGGTCAAGTTTGGAGAAGTACCGGCTGTTACCGAGTCGATCAAAGAGATCTGCACAACGGGATTGGAGACTGTTCTTCACTGTGATCTATTCAAAGCTCGATAGTCAATGCACATTCGCAAGCTCCCATCATGCTTGCTTGAAAAGCAGGTGCTCCAATGGTGCCGTGGATGGTCGGATGAAACCCTGCACTCCAACAACTCCTGAGTGGCTTCCTTAGCTCCCGAGCTCGGTGGGTGCCATCCTGTACGGTGATATTGCGGAGGCTTTGCCCCTTGCTCCAGCCAATCTCGTGATCCACCTCCTTCTAGGAGGAAGTTTCTTCGAAGTTCGGAGGCATTATGTCTTAGCCTCCTGGAGAACCTCGGAAATTTGCTTTTAGGAATCTCTTCCACTGAGACTCCTCTTTGACGAGCGTTGCCAGGAAACGTAGCTTCACCCTTCTTCACGCCCTTGCCAAAGTTGGAGAGCTGATAAAGTCTTGGCTTCCACGTCTTCCCCATACGGGACAGACCTTGTCCATTGTTCCCCTTAATGGTTAGGTGCACTGTCTCCAATGTCAACGGCCCACTGAGTGCATGAAACTCCATGCCCAATACTAGTGAGAAGTCATACTATTGACAACCGTGAATTTACAGTACCCATCCATTCACCTAAACGAAGAGGTAATCACCCCGTGCAACCCCTAGGATAGACACCGGCGAAGCATTACGGTCTTCACCCTGCCTGGCTCCTTGGCGTACTGTATCTTAATCTTGTTCCTCCCCCTTGGCAACACAGTTGTGAGTGGCACCCTGTCTATAAGTGCCTTGGAAGCATGCCCATTCACATATGCCTCAACAAACATAGTGAGATGTTTCTGAACGGCAGCGTACTCACCCTGGCCACGTTGTTCCACTCCTTTCTTCAACAAGCTGCCTGCTGACGCTGCTCAACAACCGCAAATTTCCCATTGCGTCTCGTTCCCCAACGATTCTCCGTTCGAACCCCTGATGGCACTAAGCTTCCCATTGGTCGGGCAATACTGGCCCAGTGCGGCCCTCCGCATAAGAAACAACCACGGTTCCTTGGCTTGTCTGAGGAAGATGCTGGACCTTCCTTTATCCTTCCTCTCAAATCTGCCTCCCCTTGGTGAACGTGGTTTCGCTCGGTGGATTTAGCTCCCCCACCTTCTCTTTACTCCCACTACTATCTGATATCCTCTTGGGACCCCTAAACTCTGTCAGGGATTCTGCAATGGCAATGGCATCGGCACTAGTTTGAGTTCCTCCTCCTCACCTCTTGCTGTGCCCATGTTGCAACCCTCCGGTGAAGTAGATGAGTGGGTCTTCTCTGTCATGTCTTCGACTTCAAGCAAAGAGTAGTAAGTCTTGATATATTCTTGAATGTGGCTAGTGTGCTTCAACTCACGTAGCTTTGTCATAGACACCTCTTGAGCATCTCTGGTAGAATTGCTTCTTGAAGTCTTTCTTAAACTCATCCCAGTGGTCGATGGAATAAGTCCCTTCTTGAATCCAACTCTCGCCTCTCCACCATAGGATAACCACCTCCCCGAGGTACAATAGTGGCAGTATGATCTTGGGGTTCATCCTCCACGTGCATGGCTCAAAGTACCTTCCATACTCCAAAGGAAATTGTCGATCTCTCGAGCAGCCCTTTCCCTAGTACTTAGAAGGTTTGGGAATGTCCATCTTTGGCGCCGGCTGATCGTCACACCCCCATTTACTGCAGCCTTCTTGCACAATACAGCTCGTCCTTGAGAGTTCATTCTCTTCCTCAGGGCGAGAGCTCTTCCCATACTTTACGCATCTCGCTCCTCCATCTTCTCTCTAACATGGCTCACGAGCGTGTTGGCTTCGGCGGACCGCTCAATAGAACTCTCTCAACCCTTGTGTCAACAACGTCCATTTGCCTCTTGAGCGCCCCAATATCCATCTCGGCTTCCTTAGACCATCGATAGTTTTTCTGCGGCTCCTCCTCGACCCTTGTATCGCTCCTCTGCTTTGGTCGAGTTTCCACCGCTTTGCTACCCGTTTCTCCAGCTTCTCAAATCCGCCTGAGTAACCCTGGCGCATTGCCTTCAGTTGCTGTACTGAAGTGCTACTCTTACCTTGGCCTCGAATTCTTAATTCAACTTCGTTCACTTGCTAACACACTTGACAATACCACCCCAACGACCGTAGCCCTCTGATACCACTTGTCACGTGCTGACTAATTCCCCTTAGTCTTTTGCCACGCTGCCCACTAACTCCCCCTTGGATGCTAGTCACGCTAATCCTTCCTTAGTATATAGCTAAGTATTGCAACGAAAGCTTGAACGAAAGAATAAGAAAAGCACAAGTTTAGAGTATGAGTTTTTATTACTTTGAGAGGAAACTGAATACAATACTTATATTACTCTTTCCTACTCTCTCATTCTCTGTGGGGTGGTTGATTTACAACTGAACAACTCAGGATTTATATACATCTTCCTCCCCTACTCTATTTAGGATATTCTATCCTTTCCTATTACATCTAGGACTACTCACTTCCCTACTGTACATAGAATTCCTACATCCTAGTGACTTTAGGATACCAATATTCCTAGTTGTATCTAGGATAAGTGAAAATCCCCAGAATACCCTCCAATGTCCGGACCCTTCCGGAATATGCTGAACTACTCTAGACCTTATAATGAGGTTCTAGATCCTTCCATACTCTTCCAAGCGTAGTAGACAACCTCTTCACCATGTACGAACCTCGTTTCACCAACATAGCACGGTCATCCCAAAAGTAGTGCTATCTTCAGATCCAGTAATCATGGTACAGCATTACTACATTCTGCAGGCTGTCTACTATAGGGAGTTGAGTGTTGGTTGCACACACTGGGGCGGCTCCCCATGGGATCCTTATGCCCTCATTCCTAGATCAAAGGTGGGTCACTGGTCCACTCGTGACATGGAAGCTCCATTTCAAATACTAAAGTCAAAAGTGAAATCGGTATTTCAATTATACAGTTACAAGAAGTGTACATTTTCATTCATTCACAATAAATATTATCCATTACTAATCCATACTAATACCTCAGGAGTGGGTGTTTGGTTCAACCCTTTCTAGTAGTATGGAATGGGTGTCGCTATTAATGACGAAAAAGATGAAAAAGTTGGAATCATTTACCAAGGGTATAGGATTCCACACCTCCCTTGTTAACATATGAGCGATGAGCCAAACAACTTATAAAAAGAAACGGATTTTCACTCCATACTCTATGGTTTCATATTCTCATTCCATCCCATTCCAAGTTTTTGAACCAACATGCTCTTAGTCGCTACTCACAACTCGAAGGCTATTGGAAAACAAAACCAACCTCCCAAACTAACAAGTGTACATGGAATCTGAAAAATTCCTTATGATCTCTCACTACTACGCAATTTGCTTCTTCAATTATAGTAAGCAATTACTGAACTGATAAACTAATTAAATGTTTATTAAATCAAGAAGCACATTTTTGAAAGAATTATACACAACCATATATTAAATTTACTATGTTATTGTACTGAATACCTTCAATTGTGTGTTGTTAGTTGCACAAGATGTCAAAGGATCGGTCATGGATGTACAATTGCCGTGATAAGGCGAAATTTGTAGAAGGGGTGTTTGAGTTTTGTGAGCGTGCAGAAGCATATTCACAAACTCAAAAAACCGGGGGGTTTTACTGTCCATGTTTCAAGTGTGCCAATGATCGTAAGTTTGAAAGTATTGCTGAGGTCAGGCTGCACCTACTTCTTCATGGTTTTCGACCTGATTATTATGTGTGGAGTTATCAAGGTGAGACAGGAGTCCATGACGGTCCTTCTTCGCGTGGTAATCATCAACATGATGATAGTAGTCATCAACATAACAAGGACTATACTCATGCAACCAATGATGATGTCTATAGGAATGATGATTACGAACGCGATGAAGCGGATCATAGAGTCGAAGAGATGTTGGAAGGCCTTGAGAATGGACGAGGCTTTGAATCCATTTCAGAGGCCTCTCGAAAGCCTTTGTACCCCGGTTGTACTAAATTGACCATTCTTGTTGCTGTGATGGAATTGTTTAGTGTCAAGTCAGAAAACAATTGGACTGATAGAAGTTTCACAATGTTGCTAGAAAAGCTGAGTGGCATGTTTCCGGATGGAAATGAGCTTCCTAAGTCAACTTACTATGCTAAGAAGCTGATGTGTCCATTCGGCTTAGAGTATGAGAGAATACATGCTTGTCCAAATGATTGCATATTGTACCGAAAAGATTATGAGTTGTTGGATAAGTGCCCAAAGTGCAATTTTCCACGTTATGAGCGACAAGGGGCACGGGGTAAAGCTGGTCCGCTGTCCAAGGTGTTGTGGTATCTCCCAATAATACCAAGATTCAAGCGGTTGTTTTCAATTAGTAAGGATGCTAAGAATCTAAGGTGGCATGCGGAGGGTAGAAGGGTGAAGGGTTTGCTACAACATCCAGCTGATGGTCCGGAATGGAAGACTATCAACAGGAAGTATAAGACATTTGGAGATGACAATCGCAATCTCAGGCTTGGGTTGTGCACTGATGGAATGAACCCTTTCGGTACTCTTAGTTCGAAGCATAGTTCATGGCCGGTAATTTTAACGATCTATAATCTTCCACCTTGGTTGTGCATGAAAAGAAAGTACCTTATGCTATCACTTCTTATTTCTGGTCCAAAGCAACCCGGTAATGACATTGATGTGTATTTGGAGCCCTTACTTGATGACTTAAGAAAATTATGGGATGAGGGTGTTTTGGTGTATGATTCCCATGCAAAGGAGACTTTCACGTTGCGTGCAATGCTTTTGTGCACTGTCAACGACTTTCCAGCTTATGGTAACTTATCTGGGTACAAGAACAAAGGGATGAAGGCTTGCTTTATTTGCATGGACGATGGTGATTCTGCATGGGTGGGTAAGTATGTTGACTGGTGCCATCGAAGATTCCTTCCACCTAACCACCCTTTTCGGAAGAAAAAGAAGGCATTCAATGGGATGGTTGAGGATCGTGTTGCTCGTCGTCCATTAACTGGTTATGAGGTGTATTCACAGGTTAAGGGGGTTCAAACCATTTTTGGGAAACCGAATGTCAACTATTCCGGGTTGTGGAAAAAGGAGTCTATATTTTGGCAGCTTCCATATTGGAGAGATTTACAAGTCAGACATTGTCTCGATGTGATGCACATCGAGAAAAATGTTTGCGATGCCATACTTGCCACCCTTTTCAACATTCCGAACAAGACTAAAGATACTAAAGTCAATCGGGAGTTCTTGAAACAAGTTGGAGTTCGACCCGAGCTCTGGCCTCAGCTAAAAGAGAGTAAAAAAAGGAAGAATCAGGAGGAAGATGTACCATCACAAAAAGGAAAGGGGAAGGAAAAGGTGCAACAAAGTTCAAATGAAGAGAAAAAAACCTACTACCTTCCTCCAGCTTGCTACACAATGTCGAAACAGGAGAAGATACACTTCTGCACATCTTTATACAACTTAAAGGTGCCGTCAGGGTATTCTTCTAACATGAGAAGATTTGTGACTGTAGATGGTGAGTTGATGTTATCTAGTATGAAATCACACGACTGTCATGTTATGATGGAAGTGTTTTTACCAATTGCAATCCGTGGGATTTTACCTAAACATGTTAGATACACCATCACCGTACTATGTTCCTTCTTCAATACAATATGTAGCAAAGCACTAGATCCAACTACGTTGGATACCCTGCACGGTAGTCGAAACTCTTTGTAAGTTTGAGATGTATTTCCCGGCTGCATTCTTCGATATAATTGTCCACCTATTGTACATCTCGTTCGTGAGATTAAGCTTTAGGGTCTCTGTGTCTTGAGATGGTGCTATCCTTATGAAGACAATGGGGGTCTTAGGTAACAAGGTGACGAAATCCTGCAAGACCAAAACTAGTATTGTTCAAGGGTCATCAGTGATGAGGTCGAAATTTCATAGCAGAATACGTTGCAGGTGCACATCCTATTGGTTTGCCTAAAACTAGTCACATGAATGGAGGCTTGATGGTAAGGGTACATTGGTCAAGAACGAGTTTGGCGAATCTGACAGTCCTCACACCAAAGGCTCATTTGTATGTGTTACATCATATGGTAGATTCATCCTTTCTTACGGAACATTGGCAGATCTTAAGACTCAAAATCCAGGAATCTGAAAGGGCATTGTCTAATTTGCATAATAAGACATTTATGATGTTTCACAACCGAGTTGTTGTGGACAATCGCAGGGTGTGACTGAAATGGTGAAGTGGTTAGCTTATGGTCCTCGGAAACCATTCAAATTATGAGGGTTATGATATAATGGGTACTCATTTTGGACACACTTATCAGGATCAAAAGTCCCCATGTGTGCAGAATAGTGGTGTATCCTTGTTGGCATCATCAAACTTTTATGCTAGTGAAAAGGATCAAACTCCGGTAGATGCTACGGTAATGTACTACGGCCAAATTGCAGAAATGTGGGAGTTAGAGTATTGTACCTTCAATGTTTCCCTTTTCAAATGCAAATGGGTAGATAATAATCGACGTTCCGTAAAAAATGATGACCCGTTCGGTTTCACTCTTGCTGACATGACTCGAATGCGTGAGGGTCCTGAGCCTTTCATATTTGCGGGGCAAGCAAAGCAAGTTTTCTACGTAACCGACCCTGCTGACTCAAAATGGTCTATAGTGTTGCCGGGGAAACGTAGTATCCTCGGCATCGGAGATGTTGACGATGAGGAAGAGTATGACGCTTTTGAGGATTCTTCACCTTTTATGTGTCCTAAAACAAGTGTTGCCGAATCGGTTGCTAACGAGTCCAGTTACCTGCGTGAAGACCACGCCGAAGGGATAACTGTTGCTGAAAATTGAATGTACTCAAAATTGTAACACATTTAATTATGATATGCACATTTAAATTTGATATACACATATAATTGTAAGACATTTTAGTATGATATATACATTTCATTATCATCTCCAGGGATTTTGCGTCAATGTTTTTTTAGTGGTTTTGAGTGATTTTTAAGTGATTTTGACTCACATTTAATGATTGATTTTGAGCGAGTGGCAATTGACTGTGCATGATTTTTAACGAATGATTTGTCAATGAGTTTGAGTGATTTTCACTGATCATGAGCCGTTGTGACTGCCTTTTGTTTTGAGATCATCCTGTGACTGTGTAACTGATTTTGTTATGATTTTATTTTTACTTTGTTCAACGAATGTTGGTATATTCTTATGATATCGGCTAAAGATTTCTTTCATGTCCATTATTTGTATTTACATTGATTTGTGTTTGTAGATTGCGTCCATGTCCAGTGATGATTCAATACATAGCGGTGATGAGTCAAGTTCTTCGTCGGACCCAAGTTTTGACCATCGCTTAGAGCAAGATCAAGGAGAGCCGGAAGATATAGAGTAGGACAAATTCCTTCAGAAGGTAGAGCAGTTCGAGAAAATGGCTGACGAAGCACCACCAATTGATGAAGCCGAAACTGCAGCCCCTAAAACTGTCCCCAGTCAGCCACAGCAGACTGCATCTCAGCAGCCTCAGTTCGCACCTGATCAGGCTGTTGTTGAGCAACCTCATTCCACACCTGATCAGGCTGCTGGTCAGCACGCATCTTCTGCTGACAGGGGTGTGACGAAGTCCTTGTGCAATAGGAGAGGAAGAGGTCCGTCTAGGGGTGTGAAGTCGACTACACCTATGTATCTCGAGTACAATAATGCTGGCCAACCATGCGGTGAGTGGCGAAAAATGTATGGGAGACATATCGGCATTTGTATGAGAAAGCTATCTATTTTGCTGAAGTGGGAAGACGTGGAGGATGGCTTGAAAGCAGCTATGTGGCAAGATACTGTGGTATGTCGTTGTTATGTGTAGAAGGACTTAATATTTATGGTTTAACTTGCATATTGGCTTAACTTTAATGTAGTATGTGCTGAAACATATTTGTTTTATGTAGAATTTGTTCCATATCGAAGTTGATGAGGCTAAGAGGCAACTTTTTCTCTCGGCCGTTGCGGAAAGATTTAGAGATTTTAAGTCTAAACTTGTGAGTGGGTGGATCACCAAAAAAAGGAAGCGATCAATGAAGGAATCTAATAAGATGCTATACGATATTTACCCTCACATATCGAGCAAAGAATGGGAGGCCTTTGTTGCAAAGAAAACAACTCCAGAGCAAGTAGCAAGTATATCACTAACCATCGTATTTGTTGTTACATTAATCCTATGTTTTACTAACCATCATTTGCCTTTTGGTTTGGACAGGAAAAACGCGCTATTGCTTCACAAAGTGCCTCGCAAAAGAAGGCCTATCACCGCATGGGGCAGAAACCGTATGAGCGGTCAAAAGATGATTGGAAAGAAGAAGGTTTTTATGAAAAGGTGGTGTCGTGTGTTGGTGACAAGGAAGCCACCTCTTCTTCATCTGTTACGGCAACTGGCTTAAATCGCGTAGTAGATTGGTACTGTTCTTTACATGCTCGAGATGCAAGTGGGAGGCGAGTGATTGTAGACCCTGAGTTGAAGAAAGTGGCAGATGCTGTGGTAAGAAAATTCGTTTCATTTTTTGCCATTTTTGTTTGATTTTTGCTGTTTTCGTTTGTTGTTTTTTATGTGTTCGTTTTTGCTATTATTCGTTTCATTTATGCTATTTTTCGTTTGATTAGTAGCTACTACGTATTTCATGCCAACTCATTTTGAGAAATCCTACACATTCCTATTTACTTTGTCTAATATCAACATTGAATTAAAGTAGAACATAAAACAAAGATTCAATTAAAATAGAACATCAATAGTACTTGATTGAACATATATAATATGAAGATTTAATTTTGTATCTATAACACAGCTTGGAACGAACAACGAGGGTGAATCTCAAGGTCAGAATCCTACCCCTGCAGCAGGACTTCCCCCGGACCACGCAGGACGTGTGAAAGGTTTGGGAGGTGTACGTTTAGGTAAGCGAAGGGCATTTCCACAAGACAAGTCAGGAAGTAGTTCTTNAAGGTAAGCGAAGGCCATTTCCACAAGACAAGTCAGGAAGTAGTTCTTCAAAAACGAAGATGAGTCCAGAAATGGAAAAAATGGTGGAGGAGTTGGTCAAACAAAAGTTCAAAGCTCTATGTGAGAAGGTGGGAATTCATGATGTAGATTCACCTAATGAAGATGAAGTTCATGACAAGTCAAGCCGGCGAAAACAGACTTCCCGAGCTTCAAGTGAGCCTCCCATTCCAGATGTGGAGGTAATGTTTGCTAACTTTTTTCATACTTTTAACTTCATTTTTTAATAGTTTACACTTCATTTTTTAATACTTTTAACTTTATTTTTTGATCATATGGCCTTCAACTATAATTATTTTGCAGGAGGAAACACCATGCACAATGCTTCTCCGGGATCCACGAGATGGAAATGGTGGTTTACTGGTGGTTGCATTTGGCTATCTTCAACCAACTATCCAGGCCCAAGTCTCGCATCTCCAAGCTGTTGGTGTAGGAAATTGTAACGTGTCTGTTGATTCTATTGTAGACGGATGGGAATATGTAATACTTCCCTTTCCGCGGCTAGAGTGGGGATTGAATACTTTGGGAGAAGCAAGAGAGAGTTTCGTGACGTGGCCTAGGAAATGGGTGCGGTTTGCAGAAGAGGTGAGTAAAACCCTTAAATAAAATTGATTAATACTAATTTTCCAATTATCGTTTTAATCCTTTTTATTGTCGTTGTCATATATATGTTAATGTGAATAAAGGGGAGAGCTGAA
>PYUH01000076.1:1060571-1149260 GCA_016808085.1 Suaeda aralocaspica
GCTGAATGAGAACAAGAACAACAACATGACAACAGAGATTCCGCAAAAGAACAAAAGGATGGCCCGAACAACAAGATTTCCTCGAAAGGTTCAAACAAGGAAGATGAAGATGAGGTGTACAAAAATGTGTCACCCGCGTGTCAGTGGCTACATGAATGCACCAAAGATGAGCCGGAAGAGAATCCTTTAAAGGTGTGGTTGAGCAAGGATCAATTCCACTACTTTGAGGATGCTGAGACATGTGTAACGAAAGCTGATGTTTATGATTTCCTCGTTGGGGAGATGTTGTCTTTGTCAGTGTTGCAAGCGTTCATGAGGTTACTGCTTTCTCCGTACCTTTTTAGTTTTAAATTCCATGCTTTTTACTTACAAACCTAATAGAGATTCCATTTTTACATAATTCAAGTATGTTCTATTTCCAAAAGTTGCCTCTTTAATTCTATTGATTTTGTTTGAATGACTATTTATGAGATGCAGCAACTTGTACACTAATGTTTCCCCTTTTTTTTCCACCTTAATTAGTTGTGTTTACTTAGATTTGGCCGGAACCAATACCATGAACAAGGTGGGGTGGTTGTGTCCTCAAGAGATTTATGAGGATCGATGTCTAAAGAGCAAGGGTGATGTGAAAGCGTACCTTGAAACCGCCATCAAAGAAGCAATTCGAGCGAAAAGGAAGTTCATTATCGCTCCGTCACTTGAGGAGTAAGTCTTTTTCACTTTCCCATTGTTTCTCCCCCCACCCTTATTGTTCCTTCTCTTGTTTCACTTTCCCATTGTTAAGGCAACTTTCCCATTGTTAGTTTCGATTTCCAAATGTTATGCTTTCTCTTGTTTGGCGCAGTTCACATTGGGTGCTTTTGTTGATATCACCTTTGACATACAAGGTGTATCAATTTGATTCTTGCCGTCCTCAGTCGCCACGTAGATTATTGATTATGACGTGGGTGAATAGGTAAATTATAACGTCAACCAAAAATCTTTTATACTAGAAATGTAAGATATAACGGCTCCTTACCTTCGCTTATTTTTTTTCCTCCGTATAGTGTCATGAAGAGGATACGCACAAGCACAATGATTCCGAAGTTGATATCAGTTGAGGTACGGACATCGAGATCCTATACATTTGCGGTGGTTGCTTACTTTGTCATGCAAATTTTTGATTGATTTTTCTTGTTTCAATGTCCTATGTACTTCAAAGTGCGCGCAACAGCAAAACGGTACTGATTGTGGGTACTACGTAATGCGTTACATGCATGACATCATCTCAAGCTGTAATGAGTCAGATGATCTTGAGGAGGTAAGTACTGCAACAATTTCCGGAAGGCAACATGTCGCTTTGGGTTTGTTTTCTTAGTTTTGAATTTTGGTATGGGATTGTGTTGTTGGGTTTGTTTTCCGGAAGGCAACATTTGGGTTGTTTTAGCGAAAACTATATTTTGAAGTTCCCTAAATTATGTTTTGTTGGGGTGGGACTGGATAAACAATATCAATATCGAATTGCGTATCGAATGCAAATCTTCTCCTATTTAATTTAGATGAGTAGGTCAGGAATAGCCTGTCATTAATTTTTGTTCGTGTAGAATTGCTTTCGATTGACAAATCCTCCGCAGTCATCTTAATTTGCAAAGGCCAAGCAAGTCTATAGCATTTTGTAGCATATTAAGGTTGATGATGAGATAGTAGAGTTCAAGTAGTATATTATAGCATATTGATAAAAGCCTCCGTCTAAAGATTCAACTGAAATTTTCAAATGGCTCACGAGCATAGATATGCGATGACCAATGCTCCCAAATATTGGGCTGCACATTTGTGGAACACATAAAATAATGGGAATTTTGTGGTTGTGGAAAAAACATTAAAGGGATCCATGAATATATTTCAGGCCTTTAATGTATTCTTTTCCTATACCAGAGATTCATTATTTCTTCTATATGTGTTATGTGCAGAACGATGACCAATGCTCCCAGAACCTGGTTTTCATATAAGTGAATCACTATTTTCTCTTTTGGTTTTATATGGAAAACAAATATTGAGAGCATTGTTCGTCGTACACCTGTGCTCGCGAAGTGTCTGAAAGTTTTAGTTGAATCTTTAGACGGAGGCTTTTATCAATTTGTTATAATATACTACTTGAAGTCTACTATCTCATCAGCAACCTTAATATGCTACAAAATGCTATAGACTTGCTTGGTCTTTGCAAATTAAGATGACTNGTCTTTGCAAATTAAGAAGACTGCGGAGGATTTCTCAATCGAAAGCAATTCTACACGAAGAAAAATTAATGACAGGCTATTCCTGACCTACTGATCTAAATTAAATAGGAGAAGATTTGCATTCGAAAGAAAGGACAATGTTGAAATTGTTTATCCACTCCCAAACCAACAACAAAACCAAACCAACCAACCACAGACTTACAGGTTAATAGCATGGTTTATCCAGAAAGTTTGCCGCTGTTGTGTTGACATGCTGTTAAATTAAAAAATGGATCGTCGTCTACTGCTTCTTTTGGTTTATGTTTCCCTAAATTATTCCTTGTTTGAAGGACTATTACTTTGTTTTCAATGCTTAAATCGGCGATATTGTTAACTTTTAATGACCTATATTTTAGCATATGCATGGTTTTCATAATTTTTATGAATTGTTAATAAGTTGTGCACATTAGAGCTTCATAAGTAGTTGTAGAGTTTGTAGTTGTACCTTCAATTCTGTTGTTAATGGTTGTGCTGGAGTTGGGGATGGTAATGTTACTGGAATATCAGTAACATTAAGTTGAGGTTATGTTTGTGATTGTGGTTGTGGTTGAGGTTGTGATTGTGGCGGTTGTGGTGGAGGTGGGTGATTGCTATTAAGGAAGTATCATTAAACTGGTTTTAAATAATTGTTTACTAGGTATTGACAAAAGCTACATGGGTTCGAGAAGGGCCTTTCAGCAAAGCACAAATAGGCGAGGTTCGAGACAAGGTTGCGACATTCTTGTACACACATTGTTTATGAAGAAGCTAGGAATATAGTAGTACATTCACTTGACTTAGTTATTAATTGAACTTTTAGCTATTCGTAATTTGTGTATTGGTTTACTGGACTGTTCCTAAGTCTCTTCTGCAGTTTGGCTTGGTTTAGTGGACTGTTCCTAAGTCTCTTCTGCAGTTGATCTGGTCATGCAATGTTCTGCAGGTATTTTTAGATGTTTTGGCTGTTTTTTTGGTTGTGAGTGGCAGGTGTTGTGAGTTTGACGCTGCTATTTGTGGGTCTGCAGTTGTTATTTTTGCTGGTTATGTATGGAGTTGTGGTTTTGCTGCTGATTGGTGGGCTGTGGAGGAAGGGTTGGTTGTGCGGCCTGGCCAGGCAGCTGCTGTTTTGTAGTTTGTCTGCAGTGTGGCTGTTTGTCTGCAGTTTGGCGCATAATGTAATGGACTGTTCCTGCAGTCTTTTCTGCAGAACTGGTCATGCTGTGTTCTNTGGTGATGCTGTGATCTGCAGCTTTTTTGGCATTGTTTGTTTGTTTTTTGCAGGAAGGGTTCGCTGTGAGGCTCGCTGTGAGGCCTGGGCTAGGCTGGCAACTGCTGTTTTGCTGCTGTTTGCTGTGCGCGCTGTTTTGCTGCTGTTTTGCTTCTGTTTTGCTGTGCGCGCTGCTATTTTGCTGCTGTTTTGCTGTGCGCGTTGCTGTTTTGCTGCTGTTTTGCTGTGCGCGCTGCTGTGTTGCTGCTGTTTTGCTGTGTGCGCTGCTGTTTTGTTGTGCGCGCTGCTATTTTGTTGCTGTTTTGCTGTGCGCGCTGCTGTGGCTGTATGATGGCCGGTTTTAGGGGTGCTGTGACACTGCTGCTTGCTTCCGCTGAGTGGTTTTAAAGGTTTTGGGTAAGTTTGGGATGGTTTATGTTTGGTTTTGTTAGGAAGGGTTTTGGTTGTTTTGTTTATGTTTGGGATGATTTATGTTTGGGTTGTTTGAATGCTGTTTTTGGTCTTGTTATCACTAGGTGTATATATAGTAGTTGAGGCTGTGTGTTCTTGTATATAGTTGAGGGTTTTTTTGGTTTTCTTGGAGCAAAACTGAGTCAGTTTTGCCGTAGAAAGCTATAGGTTGTAATTATTCTCTTTCTGTTAATAAAATGCTTACATTTTTACAAAAAAAAAATAAAAAATATTAGGAATTAGGAGCATAAAATAATTTCAGAAAATTACCAAAAAAAAAAATGTATTATTTGCTGCGGTTATTCAATAAACCGCAGCAAAAAAAACTTAACTGAAATTGGAGGGAAACAAACATTTGCTGCGGTTATTCAGTTAACCCTCTTTCCCTCCATTTTCTGAGGTGTTATTTGCTACTTGATTATTTGCTGCTGCTATAAGTTCTGCGGTTCAAAACCGCAGCAAATACCCGGCAAAAAACCGCAGCAAATTGCGTTTTTTGTACTAGTGATGGCACTTTTGCTTACCATAGAATGCCTTTTGGCCTAGGTAATGCCCCTGCTACCTTTCAAAGATGTATGATGGCTATATTTTCCGAGTTCATAGAGTCTAGCATGGAAGTCTTCATGGATGATTTTAGTGTCTATGGTACTGATTTTGATTCATGTGTTATCTAACCTAACTAAAGTGCTTAAAAGATGTGAACAGGTGAATTTGGTCCTCAATTGGGAGAAGTGTCACTTTATGGTGACGGAAGGGATTGTCCTAGGACATCTAGTCTCTGAAAGAGGTATTGAAGTAGATAAAGCTAAAATCCAAGTTAGTGAACAATTACCTCCACCAGTAAGTGTAAAAGGTGTTAGAAGCTTTCTAGGTCATGCAGGGTTTTACCGTAGATTCATCAAAGATTTCTCTAAAATTTCTAAACCCTTAACACAATTGCTATTCAAAGATGTCGAGTTTAATTTCACCGATGAATGCCTTGAATCTTTTAATTTGATCAAACAAGCACTAATCTCAGCACCAATCATTCAATCACCCGATTGGGAATTACCTTTTGAAATTATGTGTGATGCTAGTGACTATGCTGTAGGTGCCGTGTTAGGTCAGAGGAAAGACAAGATTTTGCATGCTATTTACTATGCTAGTAAGACTTTAGATCCAGCTCAAATTAACTATGCAACAACTGAAAAAGAACTGCTTGCTATAGTGTATGCTCTCGATAAATTTCGCTCTTATCTTATAGGTTCGAAAGCTATTATTTACACTGACCATGCAACTTTAAAGTACTTACTTGGCAAGAAAGAAGCAACACTGAGGCTTATTAGGTGGATTTTGCTCCTTCGAGAATTCGATCTAGAAATCCGTGACGAGAAAGGTGCAGAGAATGTGGTTGCAAACCACCTATCTAGAATTCGATATGAAGATGGAGAGATTTCAACTCCTATTGATGACTCTTTTCCTGATGACCATCTTTTGGCTGTGATTTCTAACACTCCATGGTTTGCTGATTATGCTAATTATGTAGTTGGAGGAGTGTTACCTCCCGATCTTACTTGTCAGCAACGGAAAAAGTTTTTACATGATGTTAGGCGTTATTTTTGGGATGACCCTAACTTGTTTCGTGAGTGTGCAGATGGCTTATATCGCAGGTGTGTACCAGATTGGGAGGTCTATGGAGTTCTGCACCATTGCCACTCATCACCATATGGAGGACATGCTGGACCCGCCAAAACAATGTTTAAGGTGTTGCAATCCGGTTTCTATTGGCCTACGATACTCAAGGATGCTAGAGACTTTGTCATGTCTTGTGATTCGTGCCAACGGACAGGTAATATCTCAAAAAGGCATGAAATGCCTCAAACAGGTATTTTAGAAGTTGAAATCTTCGATGTTTGGGGTATTGATTATATGGGTCCATTCCCTTCTTCTAACGGTAATCGTTTTATATTGGTCGCTGTGGATTATGTTTCCAAATGGGTGGAAGCAATTGCTTCTCCCCATAGTGATGCTAACACCGTTCTAAGAATGTTTAAGCAGGTTATTTTTCCTAGGTTCGGAGTCCCTAGAGCTATCATCAGTGATGGGGGAACGCACTTTCATGAGAAAAGGTTGGATAAGCTGCTAGAGAAATACGATGTTTACCACAGGACGTGATTGGCATATCACCCACAAACCAGTGGTCAAGTCGTGGTTTCAAACAGAGAAATCAAGTCCATTCTAGAGAAGACGGTTGCGAAATCGAGAAAGGATTGGAGTAGCAAGCTTCATGATGCTTTATGGGCGTACAGAACAGCATTTAAAACTCCAATTGGCACTTCCCCATATAGATTAGTTTATGGAAAAGCGTGCCATCTTCCAGTAGAACTTGAATACAAAGGTTATTAGGCAATAAAGGAATTAAACATGGATGCTAAGCTTGCGGGTGAAAAACGGTTGCTACAGTTGAATGAATTAGATGAATTTCGGCTAGGAGCATATGATAGTGCCAAAATTTATAAAGAAAAGACGAAAAAATGGCACGATAAACGAATCAAGAAAAGGGAGTTTCAAGTCGGTGATAAGGTTCTATTGTTTACCTCAAGACTTCGATTATTCCTTGGAAAGCTGAAATCTAGATGGAGTGCCCCCTTTACAGTCATAAATGTTAGCAAATTTGGCTATGTTGAAGTTCAAAGTGAAAAGGGTGAAATATTTAAAGTTAACGGTCAACGGTTGAAGCCATACTATGAAGGAGATGTCATCGGTTTGGTTGAGGTCATCCAACTCGATGATCCCAAGACACCTTGATCACTAATGCAGCCATGGTCAAGCTAGTGACCTTAAAAGAGCGCTTCTCGGGAAGCAACCCGAGCTTTCTATCCCTTCTTTTCTCCTTTTTGCATATTTTTGAATGTTTTTGTATGTTTTCGTAGTTTAGTTTAGCTTAGTTTAGCTTTTGCTTTGATTTTATGAAGTCTAGCTAAGGGTCTAAGTGTTTAATGTTTAATTGGGGTAATTAAGGAGAGTTTAAGAGTTAAAACGTGCTTAAGTGTTGATTAATAATAATAATTTATAAGTTAATTCATTAATTAGGGAGAAAAAGAAAAAAAGTCAGCAAAATAGAGCTGTAGAGAGTACCTGCGGGCNATCAGCAAAATATAGCTGTAGAGAGTACCTGCGGGCGCAGCAGTCAAAACCCATACTCTTCTATGTGCCCGCATTTTAAAACAGAAGGTTCACACCTTCCCTACAACTTGAACCTGCGGGCGCAACCTCTACTTCGCTGCGGGTGCAGGGAACACCAGCAAGCTTCCGTTCGTTTTTTTTCTTTTGCCTCATGTGGCCTTAAACTACCCGTGTTATGTTTCCCCCCCCCCCNTATATCCTTTTATTATCAATATTATTCTTAATTTCCTAAACTCTCAATCATCTTCTTCCTCTCTCACACCATTAAAACCCCAAAAACCTTCAACTTCAAATCACTATAACTCACTCCATACTACTTCGAATCACTTCAAATTTTAACACAACACTCCTCTCACTACTCTAAACAACTTCTTGGAGTTAAAATTTGGAAAAATATCACGAATCGCATAACCTAGGGTTCAAAAATTCGAACTATTTTGGGCTTGATTTTTGGGTTGCTTCTTCAAATTTCTTGCTCTATTATCGTCTACTAAGGTATAACTTCCTTTTTANTTTCTTGCTCTATTATCATCTGCTCAGGTATAATTTCCTTTTTATCCAATTTATATGAAGTTTTATGAAGTTTTCATGAATTTTCAATTTTTGGGTATTTTTATTACGAATTTAATTGATCACTCTAAACTTGATTGTTGTTGTTCATGAGTGTTTGCTAGTTATTTTTATGCTTCTTTATCATGTTTGGAGTTGTTAGTTATAAGTAATTGGAAGTTTTAGTGCTTTTTGGATTGAGCAAGATTTCCAAGAAATTTTCAATGATCATTCATGAAGTTGTTAATTAGGAGTGTTAACTAGTTAAATTCATGTTTAAAGTCGTTAGAATGCTTAAAATCATGCTTATGATTACTTCATTGCTTACTTAGAACTATAGCTTTACTCATGAATTTCTACTAGCAACTTTCATGTTAAACTTTATGCTTTTAAAATGGTTAAGTAGTTGCTACTTGTCTTAACCAGTTATACTTCTTTGCTCTTAAAGTCTCATTGAAGTTGTTTGGATGTGTTAAGGCAGTAATTATTCAATGGTTGAGTTTATATAAAGGCGTAAGTTGGTTTTTGGTGTTGCACCTGATGCTTTTTTATGAATATAAGCTTGGACATGTTGGTTTTGGAGGCATAGTATGCAAGTAATGCTTAAGTTTGAATGTTTTGTGGTTGTACTCTTGGCTTTAGTTGATTAGAACTTTGTAGTTCCCATTGGGTTAGTTGCACTTACAAATGGGTCATGCCGAAATTTCCGCAGCATCCTGTTTGTAACTTTGACTATATGATGGCTACAATGCCTTGATTTCCTTCTTTGATCATGCTTTCACATCTTACTATTCTTTATGCTTTCATGATTGACATGATTTTGGTTTCGAGACTTGCTTTAATGGAATGCTAATCTCTGTCTTTCATGCATATGTCTTGTAGGACCATGAGGAAATCAATTGGCAAACTACTTGGCGGAGGCCCCAAGAAATCTCAGAAACCGGGGCATCCTCTTCAGCTTCAAAGGGAAAGCATCCATCCTCCTCCAGAACACCACCTCAGAACCGTCAGGACAGACATAAACGACTTGATAAGCTCTCCAAAAGAACAATCAGGTCCACCCGGTTCTTCCACAAAGAAACATGTGACAAGCTTAGTATCACTGATCAAGTGATGAGAATGGCTTACCGTATCGGATGGGGAAACAGGATCAACGCCACTATGCCCAGCCCTGATGGAAAAACCCAGCAGGTCCCACACACATACCGGGAGCTCATCTTGGAGTTCCTATCCAGTTACCACTTCCATGTTTCCCAGGACACTCCTAGTGCTGAAAGAAAGACACACATTAGTTTCACCATCTTCGGGCAGCACTATGAGATGGATGTTCATGAACTAAATGAGCGATTTCTATGGAACCCCGAGAATGCAATTTGGTCTACAGCTGAGCATGAGTGGGGGCCGTACTTTGAGGGAGCCTGGTGGGAGAGAATCACTTATGGCAGCTCCCCGTTCACTTCTACCACCGCCAAAGCATCAGAGGTACAACACCCTGCCCTTCGGTATTTCCTGCGGTTTGTGGTTTACTGCTTATTTTCTAGAGGAGAATTAGGGCAAGTTTACCCTGATGAGATCAGACTATTATGGATGGTGACAGAGGGATATGCTAGACAACCTCTCCATTATAACTTCGGGTTCTTTTTAGCCTGACGGTTCGCTGAAATTGCAGAGGGGATCACTAACACCGGTACTATCTATATCGGTGGCATGATTACATGGCTGGCCCAAACCCTAGGTCATACGGAGCAGATCCACCAGTTAAACCCGATCGAGGAAAACCCCTACCTTGACACGACTGCCCTGAGAGCTGCTAACTTCCTTAGACACTATTAAAGAGGGCACAGAGAGAAGTTTGTTTGGTGTGTTCGAGAAATTTCATGGAGGATCCCCCCTGACAACATCCCACTACAGGAGAAAGCAAATTCAGAGAAGAGGGCTGTGCAGATGGTCAACCTAATTCAGCAAGCAAGCGGTCAGGCCCAACATCCAAAAGCCCCACCACGACATAGCTATGCTGGTCATTCCTCCTCCACTTTCGACATGACCCCCCTGATGAACCGATTTGATGATATGCATCTCTATAACCAGCAGCGGTTCGACAGGATAGATCATTCACTTCAAGGACTCCGCTCTGATGTTGATTTGCTACAAAGAGTCCAGTGGAGGGAGAACACGAGCAATGTTGAAGTTGGGACGGTTCAGGGATTCCCGAACCATTCTAACTGGCCACCCACATACGACCCTAGCATTGAGCCCACCTCTTACCCCTATCAGCCGTTCAAATGACCAGTACTATCCTAGGTACTGGGGACCCGGTCAGTAGAGCACGGCTTCGCCTCCTTCCTCTGCTTTGTATGGTTATTTGTCCCGGGACGGGACAAAAATTTGGTTTGGGGGGAGGATTTATGTATTTTTGTACTTTTAGCTTAGTTCTTTTTCTTTTTTTTTGCTTTGTTTTCTTTTTCTTTTTCCCTTTTTCTTTTACCTTTTTCTTTGGAGATTGGTTTGTTTCTTTTCCTTTTTCAGGATAGAATTCGAGCGGGATGTATTATTGATTAAGTACTTAGTTGGACTCCTGTTATGAATTGATACTGGCTTGGTTAGATCATTCCAACCTCTCCTTTGTTTTCTTTTTGTGTGCTCAGTTAGTCTTTATTGCTTTCTCAGTTTAGTTTTACTGCTTTCTTAGGATCGTTGCATGGTTTGTACCATTCATTAGGAATGGGAGTTTACATGTGACCAAAAAGATTGTACTGTTTTTTTAGGTTTAATTTTAGAGAGAATTGACTTAATGGATTATTCGTGTCCCAGTTGAGTTATATTGTCGGAATTGACTACTTCTGTACCCCTATGCTTATTTTGAAAACTTTATGACTCTTGACTGCGGATGGATCCACATGTGTGATTTGTTGGCTATGACTTGAATTTGATTGCTTGATTTCCTTTTATTGGTCAACTCTTCTCAACCTTGCTTGGGTCTTGGACTTGAACTGTGTTAACGGGAGGATTTGAGCCACTTCTGCATTTAAATTCATTCATATTTTGTTTTCATGTGTGCTTAGTTCCTGGTGAAATTATGATCTTGGGTTTGACTTTGGATTCTAGTAGCTTTAATTGTGGATTTTGTGTATGTTGCGCATGATAAAAGGCTCTCATTTCTTCTTTTGAGCTTCAGAATTTCATTTCCCACATTTAAATTTTCCCTTGATCTCATGTTTTGATCTTTTATCCCTTCATTTGTATTTTAGCCACATTACAAGCCTATTAGCCCTTTTACATAATGTATTATATGCCCAAACTTAGTTTGGGGAGTTTGAAGTAGTTGTGATGTTGTTAAAATAAAGTTTTGAAAGGTGTTGAAGGATTGATCGTGAAATAGTGGAAATGTTATTGATGAAAGTTAAATTATAAAGTTTCACATATAAGGCTCTGCATACCAATGTCTAGGCTGTTGTAGTTAATTAAAAAGTCATATTTTATTCATGGCCTAGTTATGTATGTGTGATGATTATGTTTATTGTTTATTGAATTCTAAGCAAAAACAAATCATTAAGAGTTGTGAAACTATGTTTTATTATGCATGAAAAATAAAGTGAAATTTTTTTTTTTTATGAAAGCATAATAAGGTTGAAAAAAAAGGCTGAAATAAAAAGAAAGAAGTTTAAAATTTGTGAAATAGTGGTTGATGATTGAATTATGAGAAGTATGGTGTTGATGTGAAAAATGAAGAAAAGTTTGGTTAGATTTGGTTGAATTGGATGATGGAGAATATTGATGATTTTCCTCGATTTTATATGCGTATACCCCGCATTCCACCACATTATCCCAAATTTCTATCCTACCCATCACCCTAGCCACGTTACAAGCTTATAAAAGTCCTTTTTGATCTTCGTGCACATGCTATGGTTATTGTGAAGTGAATCCTTTGTCAAGATCGTAGAGTATTAATTGCATTCCGAGTCGACATTTAGGATGAGTGGATACCCTAAAACACTTGCATAAGGTGTGAGATGCGGGTTTCGGGTCCTATAAATTGCATTTAAACACATTTTGCATTGCATTCCACATTTGGTTGGGAGGTGAGGGTTAGAGCTTCATTGTTATAAGCTCATCATTAATTGTGTGGAGTGACAACCTGTGAGCTACTCTAGTCATCGATTCATTAAACTTGCTTGGTTGGTTTTGTTTGACCCGTATTTAGGAAGGACGGTAATTGGATGCTTGATTGGCTGGCCTTGATCCATGTGTCTTCGGATGTTCTCTTGAGTTATGATGCTTAGTTTGTTTTTATGGGGTGTAGTCAATTTCGTTGTGTTTTGCTCGGGACGAGCAAAGGTTCGGTTTGGGGGAATTTGATATATGTGTTTATGTTGTGTTTTTCTCCCATTTTTGGTTGATTCTTGTGCTAAATAGTTAAGTTTGTGGCTTTGTTTTGATTAAATATCGTATTTCGATGTTAAGTTATGTTATGGAACGGTTTTAGCATCTTTAGTTGACTTTTAGAACCTCTTACGGTTATTTTATACTTTTTCGGTTATTACGCATGGTTTTTGGTTTTGTCTATATGTTACAGGAGCTTAATAGAGAGTTATGAAGTCATTGGGGGCTAAAACGAGTCAAAGTGTATTTGCCTCGGGATGCGTGCCAAGTTACGAGAAGCTACGAACAAGATTCGAAGAATCGAGCGAAGAAATAACAAAGATCGTCAAAATATAGGCATACAAGCAAGATGCGGGCGCAGCCCTTAGTCACTATTTTGATCTATGCGCCCGCATCATAGATCAGAATGCCAAGAAGTTCCAAACCGTGAAGGCTGCGGGCGCAGGTCTTCATTTTCTCGCCCCGATTGATTTTTCCGCACGGTTTTGCTTCGTGGGTTTTATTTTAATAAAACCCAAAATACTATATATATAGATTTTAAAGGGGCACGAACCTACCTAGTTTTTATCATATTTTTAGACCTAGGATTCCAAAATTACTTTTTCTCTCTAGAATATTAGGATTAATTATTTTGTTCATGAATCAAGCTTTCAATCAATGCAATACAATCTACATTTTGGTAATTTCTTTCCTTATGCTTTTCAATCCTTTTAATTTCATGTTTCTCTTTAATTTCTTAGTTTTTAGTCTAGATTAATTAGTTTTGTTGTTTTTGTCTTTAATTTAGTTTTAATTAATTTCTTGTTCTTGATCATGTTATTTAATTTCGATTTTGCTTTTGTTCCCTTAATTATGAGTGAGTAGTTGTTTTCTCTAGGGTTAGGGGATCTATGTTCATGAATTGAATTTAAATTAAGTTTTCTAATTAGTTCTTGGCTTCTAATTGAATTCATATTATTGATTTCTAGCGATTACAATGAAATCGAGGCCGAGAGGTAATATTACCACAATTAGACCACTGAATAATAGGCAAAAACGAATTTATGCGAGCGAGAGCCGGTAAAGGAGTTTTGAGGGAGTCTAATTTCGAGAGAATTAGTGAGCCCTAGTTCAATGAATGCCAATGAATTGATTAGTGAGCGTTAATTGAGTTTGTTGATTGATCATAGTGAACCGATAGCCCTAGGTTTCCATTAATAGAGTTTAATCGTAATTTTCCCGTCATTTCTTTAGTTTCAATTCTTAGTCTTCTTAGTTTTAGAAACCATTTACCGAAATTTCCACCAAGGCCCATTACACGCTTTAGGCTTTTTAGAGCTAGTAGAATTTAATAGCTTCCCTGAGGATTCGATCCCTACTTCCCTAGCTATATTAGTTAGTGTTGTTCGGTTATTTTTGAGAGGTGTGCGACAACCTGTTCAGTTAGTAAGACTTGTTTCAAATGCAATGGTAAAGGTCACTTTCAAAGAAATTGTCCACATACTAGGGTGACAACAATTAGGGATTGGGGAGATGAAGGAGACTTTGAAGAAGAGGAGCAGGAAAACTTGGATGTAGGGGAAGATGCTCAGTATGATACACACGAGGAAGATGTGGAAGAAATTATTTCTGAATCCCAGGGACAAAGTTTGGTTCTAAGAAGAGTGCTTCAATTACAACCAATTCCACTAGCTGAAACTCAACGTGAGAAAATATTCCTCACCAGGTGTAATGTGTAGGGTAGATTATGTGATATCATTATTGATACAGGAAGCTGCACTAATGTCGTGTCTACACTATTAATCGATAAGTTAGACATGCATACAAAACCCCATCCACAACCTTATAAACTTCATTGGCTCAGTAACACCAGTGATGTAAAGGTAATTAAGCAGGAATTGATTGCATTCAAGATTGGGACTTATAAGGATCAAGTGCTTTGTGATGTATGTCCTATGGACACGTGTCATATACTACTAGGGAGGCCTTGGCAGTACGATGGATTCGTAAAGTTCAATGGAAGGTCTAATGTGTACATTGTGTGCAAGCATGATAAGGAGAAGCCATATGCATTAAAACCTTTGATGACTTCTGAAGCTAAATCAAGCATGGGGAATTCGAAAGGATCCTTTTTGATTGGTGGAAAGGAGTTGGAGAGTGAAGTGAAAGAGAGTGGCGTGGCTTTTGTGCTCATAGCTAAGGAGAAAGAAGAGACAAAACTGGAAATTCCACATGCATTAACGTCTCTATTGACTGAATTTGTAGATGTCTTTCCTGAAGAGTTGCCTCCTAGATTACCTCCAATCAGAGGTATTGAACACCAGATTGATTTGATTCCTGGTACAAAAATTCCCAATAAGCCAGCATACAGATGCAATCCTGAAGAAACAAAAGAAATTCAAAGGCAAATTCAGGATTTGATGGAAAGGGGTTATGCCAGGGAAAGTATGAGTCCTTGTGCGTTACCAACATTAATGGTGCCTAAAAAGGATGGGACATGGAGGACGTGTATTGATTAACGTGCAGTAAACAATATAACCATCAAATACAGGTTTCCTATATCGTGATTGTATGATTTGTATGGATCTCAAGTGTTTTCGAAAATTGATCTGCGAAGTGGCTATCATCAGATTAGAATGAAAGAAGGTGTTGAGTGGAAGATGGGGTTCAAGACGAAATTGGGCTTATATGAATGGTTAGTCATGCCTTTTCGATTGACCAATGCACCTAGTACTTTCATGAGAATGATGAATGAGGTACTCAAGCCTTTCATAGGAAAGTTCGTATTGGTTTATTTAGATGATATACTGGTCTACAATACTTGTGTGAATGATCATCTAAATCATCTGAGGAGTGTCTTTGATACATTAAGGAAGCAAAAATTGTATGCCAAACTAGAGAAGTGTTAGTTTCTAGTGCCTAGTGTGACGTTTTTGGTTACATAGTTTCGAAGATGGGGTTTCTGTTGATCCATCTAAGGTTGAAGTTATTAAATAATGGCCTGTACCCAAAAGTGTTACTAATGTTAGAGCTTTTCATGGATTGGCGTCATTCTATAGGAGGTTTGTGAAGAATTTTTCATCTGTAGTTGCTCCTATGAATGTATCAAGAAAGACAAGGGGAAGTTTGAGTGGACGCTAGGGGCGCAAGAAGCATTCGATCTTATCAAGAAATTGCTGTGCAACACACCAATTCTATCATTTCCAGACTTCTCTAAGCCTTTTGAGGTGGAGACTGACGCAAGTGGTGTTGGTATTGGAGCAGTTTTGGTTCAGGATAAGAGGCTAATTGCTTATTTTAGTGAGAATTTGAATGGGGCAAAAATGAATTATTCTACTTATGATAAGGAGTTTTATACCATTGTTAGAGCTTTGGATCATTGGAGTCATTTTCTCAGGCCCAATCGCGTTATTCTACACTCAGATCATGAAGCTTCGACACATATCAATGGTCAATATAAGTTGAATCCTCGTCATGCAAAGTGGGTAGAATTTTTAAAATCTTTTCACTTTTCATCTAAGTATAAAACTGGAAAATCGAATGTTGTGGTTTATGCTTTGTCAAGGAGACATGCTCTAATAGGTGTCTCGAATTTTAAGTTGCTTGGATTAGATCTTATCATAGAATACTATGAAAAGGACGAAAATTTTGGCCCTATTTTGGCGCAAATGACGAAAGGGGGTTCTAGGTTCCTATGTGCTGCATGATGGTTTTCTATTCAAAGGAAATATTCTATGTATTCCCAAGTGCTTAATCAGAGAGTTGTTGGTGAGAGAAGCTCATGGAGGAGGGCTAGCAGGATACTTTGGAGTCACGAAAGCATTGACTATGTTGGAGGAGCATTTTTACTGGCCTTAGAAGATTGCAGATGTTGAAGCTATTATTTCTCAGTGTGCTACTTGTCAGAAAGCAAAAGAATCTTTCATTAAGGTTTGTACACTCCATTTCCTATTCCAGAATTCCCTTGGGAGGATGTTTCTATTGATTTATAGTGGGGTTGCATAGAACAGCAAGAGGAAAAAATTCTATCATGGTGGTGGTTGATAGATTCTCGAAGATGGCGCATTTTGTTCCTTGCCAAAAGACAGATGATGCCATGAATGTAGCTGATCTTTACTTTCAAAATATCATGAAGGTATATGGAGTGCCGAAAACAGGGATACTAAGTTTATGAGTTACTTCTGGAAATCACTTTGGAGACTGATAGGGACAAAATTGTTGTTCAGTACCTCATATCATCCACAGATTGATGGCCAGACAGAAGTTACTAATCGGACTTTGGGTGTTCATTTAAGGGGTTTGGTGAGTAAGACACAGAAGGATTGGGATTTAAAGTTGGCTCATGCTGAATTTGTTTACAACTGATCGCCAACATATGCTACAAAACATTCACCCTTTGAAGTGGTATATGGTCTAAACCCAAAGCTACCAATTGACTTCATTAGTATTCCTAAGGTGAACTGGTGAACATTGATGCAAAGTTTAAGGTTGATTATATGAAGAAATTGCATGCAGAGGTCAGAGCTAGGATTGAGAAAGTGAATGATACATACAAAGAACGTGCTAATAGGAACAAGACTCAGCATGTTTACAAAGAGGGTGACTTGGTGTGGATGCATTTGCGCAAAGAAAGACTCCCTAACATACGAAAAAACAAGCTCATGCCAAGGTGTGATAGTCCCTTTAAAATCGATAAAAAGGTGGGGGAGAATGCGTATCAGTTGGAGCTGCCTGATGAATATGGGGTTCATGCCACTTTTAACATTGGTGATTTGGCTCCCTATGTTCCTGATAGTCAACTTCGAGGTTTGAAGACAAACTCTTTTGAAGAAGAGGAGGATGATATGAATCAATCAAAATATGTAAACAACTTCGAAGGTTTGATGGATGCTAATAAAAACAATGTAACATTAGGAGAATTGGTGGCCTTTGGTTACATAAGGAAATTGGGTGCATCCAAGGCAAGAGTTTATGTGTGCATGGTCACTTGCGATTAAATACTCACCAAAAGATTTGAATAGTGTTTATCGTGTTTATAGTGTTTGGTAGATGTGTTTTTGTCTATGGGTTTTTTCCCACTCCAGTTGCTAGGGTTTTCTAATTTCAGGCATAGATGCTTTCATTTCTTGTTGAGTATTGGTCATCATAATCATTATAAAATACATGGAGAATGGTTTCTTGAAGTTTTCTTGATTAAAAAAGTTAATCTTGAAGCATTTTTAGAAGATTTGAAGAAAAATCTTTAAAATGGCGCAAGAAGAGTGGCGAGTTCTTGGACGTTTTCAATAATCTTGGGTTCTTGGTATTTCCGCGGTTTTTGGTTGTAATTCTGATGATTATCTTGTTAATTTATTAATTAGTTAAGTTGTTAGAATAGAATCTTGATAATTAGAGTTAGTTAGAGTTTGTTAGCACGATATATAAGATCAAGATGCAGTGATGATGTTGCAATCTTATCTTGAGTTTGTTATGCAACTTGGATAAGGAAGCTTAGGTGGCTGGTTCTATCTTGTTTTGTGCGTGTTTATTACTGTTTTGAGTCCTAGAAAGTTGTTAGGATTTAGTCTTAGGTTATTCTATAGATAGCCTTGAGATTTTGTTGTAACAACATAGATTGTTTGAGTAATAAAAATCAACGTTCAAGTTGTACGTTTTTCTCTTATTGTTTTCGTTCAAAAACAATGTATTCTATTTTGTGAAAGTGTGCTATTGCTTTATATTCACGTGAGGACAAGAGTGAGTTTGAGGGTGCTTTGGATTTAATCAAAGACATAATTGTTCGAAAATTCCCTAGTTAAAACTCTTGGTGGTTTCTCTATAGAGTGGAAACTAGACTACACTGTTGTGAGTGGAGATTTCTATCAATATTCACATCAGGAGGTGTCCTTGTCGGGAAGAGAGAAGAGCCACTTTTGACATACAGGCTCGAGAGTCATAGGGAAGATCCTTGGATAAAGTCTTGGATTGATCTTCTTCACATCCATGTAGAACTTGAAGCCTCTTCAGAAGTACTTCGGGTTGTCGGTAGCTTTGAATTTCGGAAGTTTAGCAACGGAGAACATTGCCGATAAGGTTTCAATCAAGTTTTGATTGAGATTAGGAGGGTCAAAATAGGAGTCTTGGCTGGTGACCCTTCTAGCTGCTTTCTTTATGTCTTGTATAGTGTGTCTATTTTTGAGATCGTTCATCTCAACTTTCATTTCTCCCAAGGCTTGTGTTACTTGGGCTAAGGCGAAAGCCATTTTGTGCATCGTGACTGTGGATTCTTGAACTCTCATTGTTGGGTCGGATTGTGTTGGTCCTTCTTGAATTTAAACGTGAACCGGCATGACCTTTCGAATTAACCTCATGCCCAGTTCTCCAGTCTAAAAAGGAATAGTTGACTTGATTCGTGCACCACCTATCCTACGCTGTTTAGATTATAGAATTGTTGCTTTCACTTTGTTTCAACGACTTGACTCTTAAGACATATGCAAGGCCTATCATGGTTGCTTCCTAACTCTACATAAATGTATGATGCATAGTATTTAATTTCCCCTTATTTATTTCTTTTCTCTTTTTATTTTATTATTATTGAGGGGATATGAAAATACTTTTTACAAAATGAATGTTATGCAACCTAGGGGGGGGGGTCTATATGAACTTTTAGTCAACATGACAAGCAACCACGGTCTACATGCGACTCTCTAGGTGAAAAGGCTACGAGAGAGCTAGATTCCTGCAAACTACATTTATACAAGCATAGAACATGTGATCATATAGCACGTCGCACGTAATAACACACGTATACATGAGGTCAAGTCAAAGAATCCTAGCCAAGTTTCTATGAGGATACTAGAAGTAAGGATTAGGGTGTCCAAAAGGGTACCATGACTAGGGTGTGTCCAACTATCAACACCACCACTTAGTGGTGATCCAAGTGGGACATCCATTATGAATCAAATAGGTCATATGATTTACGTGTCATGGTTGGGATGGACTTCAATTAAGGAACAGCCTTAGGTAGGTCACCTAACCATCCTTAACATCAGTCCCCTGGGGGTGTCTCAAGTATAGAACATACTATAAGAGACGTATATCCTCATGCAAGACCCTCACGTGGGAATTGCATGCGTTTATGCCTAGCAAGTAGAATTTGATATAATAACTTTGAAATTACGAGACTTTTCGAGTTTCATCCACTCTCCTTTAAAAATAAAGGAATATCCCCAGTGGAGTCGCCAAACTGTGGACCCAGGGCTTTGGGGGCCCACGTGCCCTTCTTACAGGACATTGAGTGTTGTGTTAGTTTGTTTACATAGTTTGAGTATGCTTAGCTTGGGGGTGAGTTTAGAATCTCAAAACACGAGAAAAGAAGTTGCCACCGTCTTCCTTTCGGAAGCTAATGGAATCCCATTAGGTCACAGCCCAATGGCAAAATGACAGCCATCGATAAGAAGGTCTCATATCTCTTGATTCGGGGAAGAGAGTAAGGACAACAATAGGTCACAGTGTCCCCCCTGCGTATAGCGGCCTCTACTTGTTCTCATGTGTAATTTCACAATCATAATATCGAATTATAGCAATCATATTTCCGGTTTAGACCTACAAACACATATGGAAATAAGGCTAGGCGGGTTTTAGTTAATGCACACATATAAATTCCGTTTTATCATGCATGGGTGATCGCTTTAGGATTAAGTTGATTTTAATCTTGTATTACTTGAAACATGCTTTTTAGGTCTTTTGAGCTAATCATGAATTCTATGTGATTGAAATCGTTAAGCATTTAGCATGAATCACATAAAACCTAAAGCAAGGTTTCTACATAAGATTGTTTTCAGTTTAAAGTTGAATTATCAATTAGTCAATATTACATGAATTTAATTATAACATGTCGATTATCTAAAAAGCATTAAAACACATATTCATGAAAAGTAACTCATTTGAATACTTCAAGACAATGATTTCGACGTTGTTGGCCTCATTCGAAGTACCTTTCGTGCAAGTCGATGACCCTTTAGAACCAAGAGCTTGAAGATCCTTAGCTGATTAATAATAATAATAATGATAATAATAATAATAATAATAATAATAATAATAATAATAATAATAATAATAATAATAATAATAAGTGTTTGGCACGGTTTCCGTAGTAGGGCACAAAAACCAAGAGAGGTTTAGTGAGAGAAAGAGAGTGTGAGAAGAGAAGAAGTTGTTAAGGTGTGAATTGTGTGTTATGAAAGGTTGAAGGAGGGGGGTATATATAGTGTTGGAAGTGACGTAAGCGAGCACCAGGGCGCAGAAGGGGCATTTGGACACCCACCAGCGAGCGCCAGGACACCCACTGAGCACTGTGGCGTAGGCCCTTTGGGCGCCTGGGCGCTCTGCCTTCGCTATGGCGCTCGAGTCCCTGTTTTTTCCATTTTTACGCGGAATATCTCAGATGTTTCCATATTTCATATATTTAATTCCATAAACCAAAATATTTCGATATATTACGAAAATATACGAAACTCACTTCCATAACACTATTTATACACTTCCATAACCTTGAGTTGCCATAATCTGAACAAACCCTTTTAGAAGGTTCGTCGAATCCGGTCATATTCATAAGCTTAAATTATTTTATTTTATTTTCAAAAATGATATTAAAACGATGAAGTGAAAATAAAATGAAAATTGTAAAATGAAATTTAAAATGAAAATAATAATATGAAAAATAAAAATCATTCTAAGCGTATTTCAACCATTATAACTCATAATCGGTCAACCCCTATTGACAACGGTTTTATTTATTTATTTATTTCAAGCACTCGACTTTCAAGAATCAGACATGTCTGCGACATGGTACATGGTAATCATTAGCCGTTAGGCGGGACCAAAAATAAGTGTCTACATATATCGCCTTGGTACAGGTAAAACTAACCTTTGTTTTACAGGTACCGAGCACTTCGACTTTTGCATTACGAGACTAATCGTCTCTACAGACTGATTCAAAATGGGGGCTAACTGTAGACACCTACATCTGGTCCCAATCGAAGACCGATTATTTATGTGTACCATGTCGCAACAAGTCTGGTTTTCATAAATTGAATGCTTGAAAAATGAATAAGAGATTGTTGGAGGTAGCTGATGTTAAGTTTAGATGGTCGAGTCGCGTTTAAATTCAATTTTTAATTCAAATTATTTTATTTCGTTTCATTTTATTTTATCGACAAAAAGAAAAGTAATAAAATGCGTAACTCGACCACGTGTGTCGAATCTTCTAACAAATCCGGAAATCTCCGTAAGAAACAAGGCAACTTTAGGCGAATAAAGCGAAGTCGGGAAAGAATCTCGGATTATGGAAAGAGAATATCACGAATCTCAAGAAAAATGGCAACAATCAAGAATTTCCTAGATTTCGAACGTTGAGCGCCCAGGTACCCCTCAAGCGCTCCGGTGCTCAGCTCGAGTGCCCTAGCTCTCGGTGAGTGCCTAAGCGCTCAATGGGTTATATCGCGCTCACTGAGGCTCCCGGGCTCTATAAATAATCACGATCCCCACGCTTCCCAAGGCATCTTCACATCACCATTCTTACATCTTCACTTTCTCTCTCTAACTTCTCTCCATTTTCTCGCTCTAAATATTTTTTTCTTAAAAAACGCTTTCAATCATCTCTGTAAACCTTTTATTTGAGACTCGTTCATCAAGCATTTGAGTAAATGAAATCGTTTCGGCGAGCGGACAGAAGGTACTTCAAATGAGGCCGAAAGCATCAACAACATCGTCCAAAGATCTTCGAATCCCTATTATTTTATGTGATTATCTCATTCTTAGAAAATCGACATTTCTTAATTTATTCAGGAAATCTTGACTTAAATATGGCTCAGTTTTCTATTAAAATCAACCTCAAGTAGAAACATGAGCTAGGTTGTTTATATGCTCTTAAATGCTATATGTTTATTGCTTTTACTTCTGATTGTTGATCGACAATTACAACCAATGGTCATATGTCATTAACTGCTCATTTTATTGATAGTGCATGGAGGTTGCAAAAGTTGATTCTTAATTTTTCTTTTTTACTTCCTCCTCATACGGGTCTTACTATGTCGAATCATATTTGTAGTCTTTTGAAGGAGTGGGGAATTAAAAAAATGTGTTTTCTATTAATCTTAATAATGCTTCTTCAAATGATTGTATGGCTGATTTTTTGAAAAGTGAGATAGACTGGGTATGTGAGGGTGCATACTTTCATATTAGGTGTTGTGCACATAATATGAACTTGATTGTGCAAGATGTGTTGAAGGAGATTGATGAGGCTATTTATAAGGTGAGGGAGAGTGTTAAGTATTGTAAGGGGTCACAATGTAGGAAACAAATTTTTTTAAATTCAGTGGCACATGTAGAGTTACAATCATCTAGAGGTCTAAGGCAAGATGTTCCCGTAAGATGGAACTCAACTTATTCGATGCTTGAATCTATTTTATATTACTAAAAGGCCTTCATTCATTTGCAAAGAACTGATGCAAACTATGTCAATTGTCCTACAAATCAGGAGTAGGCTAGAATTGAAAAAATTTCCAAGTATTTAAAAGTATTTTATGATGTTAGAAATGCCTTTTCTTGTTCCAAGTATCCTACTGTCATTCTTTACTTTCCTAATGTGTTGAATGTGAGAGTGTTGTTACATGACGGAAAAGACAGTCAAGATAAGTTCATGTATAACATGGCTAATAGAATTTTAGCGTAATTTGAAAAATTTTGGGCTGAGTTTAGTATTACAATGGCTATTGCTGCTGCTTTGGATCCTTGTTACAAAATGAAGATTGTTGAGTAGGGATATGAGAAAGTTTATGGGGATGATTTCATGGAGGAGTTGGATGCAACGAATAAAAAGTTGGTTTCATTGTTCAATGAATACTTGGACGAGTCATCTAGCTTCAAGAAGGCTAATAATGAAGCTAAGCCTCATGGAGGGCCTGTTGATGTAACTTCTGATGCTCTTATGGAGGCAAGAATTATCAATTTTAGTAATGCAATTTGCAATCTGATTTTTTTTTTTTGTACTTTTCTGTATAATAAATAACTATGTCATTCTTGTTTTGATGTCTAGGACTTTGATTTCTTCCCTAATAAGGCTATTTCTAACATGATGAAATCTGAACTTGAACAATACCTCGAAGAGCAGCTAGTACCTCGAACATCTAATATCGACATCCTTCAATATTGGCAAGCAAATGAGGTTCGATATCCTACTCTTGCTCGGATGGCTCGGGATATCCTTGCAATTCCGATCTCAATAGTGGCCTCTGAATCAGCATTCATCACTGGTGGTAGGGTTCTTGACCCTTATAGGAGTTCATTGAAGCCCTTCATTGTTGAGGCAATCATTTGCTTAAAGGATTGGGTTTTCGGAGAAGGTTAGTAAACCAATATCCTATTTGTATGCTTTATGATTTACATTTATTATATAGAGTATATACATGTTTGAGTTGAACTTTGAAGTCATGAACTTATAAAGTTATGTACTTTTTTTTTGTAGCAAAAATGCAACCTCAACCAGAGGAGCTGTTTTGTGCAATAATGAATATGAATGTACAAGAAGATGTTGAAACTCCAATAGCAAGCGAGAGTCCTCCTGCCATGTCTCGCGGAACTCAAGATTCTATCAAACATGCTCGTTGATAATGCACATATGTTGCTGAAGTTGTTCCCTAAATCCTTTATTTCAATGACATGAACTTATTAAGTACTTTTGGTTGTATTGCTTGAACAAACTATTCTTCCATTTTTCATTTTTTTCCAACTTTTATTTTAAAATGGTAGATTCGGAAGTTGGAATGTTGGTTATGTTGATTTAGGTTCAATTTGATTATATATTTCATGACAAAATGTTGCTTAAAGGACGTCTAATTTGCTATATAATGATGTATTTTAAAGTTATGAATGATTTGCAGATTTTTGCTTGAAGTTTTCAAGTAGAAATGTTAAAAAAAAAGGTAAGTAGGTCAATCTGAACCTAACTCATTTATAAATAGGTCAGGTTAGGTTTTAGAACTTGAACCTATTTCATAATTAGTTTGGGTTCAAGTTGAGGCAAATCTGACCTATTTAATAAACAGGTCAACCTGAACCTGACCTGTTAACCTGTTTTGCCACCCCTACCTAGAATCCATGTTTAGCTACTAGAATAGAAAGCATGCTCTCACCTAAAGTAAAAATAAACCATGCAAAACGACTTAAGGTCCTTAATCTTGACTAATCCTAAAGAGATCATCCTCGCATGTTAGTAGAAGCTATGTGTGTATTAATTAAAACCCGCCTAGCAATGTTCTTATGTGCTCTAATGGCTAATACAGAAATATCTATGTTATAATTTGATATTATGATTGTGAAATGAAATATGAGACCAAGTAGAGGCCGCTATACGCGGGGGGGACAGTGTAAACTACTCCTGGCCTTACCCTCATCCCTGAATCCAGAGATATGAGACCTTCATCCTTGGCTGTCAATTTGCGTGCGGGCTAGACATAATGGGGTTCCTTGAGCTCCCGAAAAGAGCACATTGGCGACTTCTCTACTTTGGTTTTGAGTTTCTATACTTACTCCCTAAGCCAAGCATACTCACACTATGCATCAAACTAAAGACATTCAATTTCCGTAAAAAGGGTATGTGGGCTAGTCAAAGGCCTGCATCACACTATGTTTTATGTAATGACTCCTTAAATTGTTGTGTTCATGACTTGGTTTTCTAACTCCTTTTCTTGTTCTTAAGTCTTTTGATATTGTCTATATTTGTATTTGCAAAATTTGACCAAGAAAAACCTACCTTTGGTCGATCCGCTTTTAAAAAACCCACCTTTTGATTAATATACAACAAACCCACTTAATACCCTTATATTCCACAAATAGACCCGGTGACCTGTAACCTAAAGAATAGGTAAAATGATGATCTTTATTCCTTTTGAAGCATTTAATTAGCATTTTTTTCCATTCATTCTTCTAAATGCAAGTTTTTAATTCCTTATCTTTCTACCTCTTCTTTCCATTACACTTTATAATCTTCCATCATCACCCCACCATTCCCCCACCACCATCATCTTCTTTCCATTCCCTTTTAATTATACCCTTCAACTGCCATAACCACCATCTTCTTCCTACCTCCACTCTTGTCTCACCACCTTCACCAATGCGCTCCACCAACATTCCTCCCTCATTGTTATCTTCATCAAAGCAGCTCCAATTCAATTGTACAGAAACCTAAACCCCTATTGAATGTTCCTAATAATTTCATGTCTTACATAAAATGACCAATTTAATTCACTCACTTCGAAATTCGTTCTATCCATTTCTCTTTGTATCAAATTCATTTCAATTTTTGTGCTTTAATTTAAAATTTTAACTATTTCGACAAAATAATTGTCTTTGATTAATTGGGTCAAAATCCTATTTTTTATTTATTATATTGTTGCTTAGAGAGTGATTGTTTGGGATTAGAGAGTAGTTGTCTAATAGACTTAGCTTAGGAGCGTGAATGAGAAGGTGTAAAGGAGGAGGTGGTGAAAATTGAGGTAGTGTGAGTGGAGAAGCCGTTGAGTTTTTGGACTTCGTTGCGGAAGCCATTTCTGTTGATGTTGTAGACTAGTAATTGATTGGTTGGTGTTGAGGAGAAAGTGCTTGTAGGTCAAGTTGAGAGAGTGATGATGGTTATACGTGGTGGTGACTGGTGAATAGTTGGTGGTAGATGGCGATGATGGAAGAAAGTGTGGGTCATTGGTGGTTGGATATGTGAATGATGGATAGTGGTGGTGGGTACTAGGTGGTTGGATAGATGGGGTGGTGATGGTTTTTTTTTTTTTTTGTTTATTAAATTTTCATACAATTTACTCAAAAAAAAATTAAATTTGCTAATAACCTGCAATATACCTAGTGTAACAGATAGCTTTTGGTACTAGTATAATAGTGAAAGATATGTGTATTAAGGGGGTTTGTTGTATGTTAATCAAAAGGTAGGTTTTTTAAAAGTGGGTCACCTAAAGGTATTTTTTTTTTCTATCAATTTTTCCTTTGTATTTTTAGCTTTCCTTACTCATATCTTGTTTCTTTTCTTGTACTCTCATGTCTTTAGGAGAACTGCTAGTCACTCCCCACTGACTATGGATTTTTGTGGATGTTACATATGGTTAGGGGTTGCGTACTTATTGTCATGTGGGCAGGGACTGTGAGAATTGGTTATAGAACCTACCCGTTCTTCTGAGTCCTTCTTTATATTTCTTTAGGTTGCTTTTAGTGGTTGACAAGGTTGTTTAGCATCTAATGCTTTGATATATTATGATCTCATTTTGGAAAGATTTTGAATAAGACTTTTGGTTGTGTTGAACCATTGACCTTATGGAATAAACAAGCAGTGATGTTGCTTTTTATGAGGTTCTATTAGCATATCAATTATTTGACATTTCGGTCTTGAGTTTTCCGCTGTCAGTTTCCGTTTGATAAGGACGGGGTATTACAAGCAGCCATTCCAGGAGGCACCTTCATTGAAGACACAAAAATAGAGGGATTCAGTGGACAAGTACCTGGTAAAACCCTAGATATTGTTCCATTAGAATTCTTCAAACCATGGCCCAAATTAACACGGTTCATTTTCTCAATAACTTTTAATTGCTCCTTGCTCACTGGACCTGTAGAACAATGGACCAGATGAGGCGGGGGGTTCACCATTTCATTAGTTTCATCAATGGTGGGTAGGGGTAAAACTCTAGATTTACAAAGTTGCTGTAAATATCGTGATAGGAGTGTCATGGGAATGGATTGTTGAGGTTGTGCAGTAACCTGCTTCTTTTTGTTGGCCATAATAGCCGTTTTCCGGCGACAAAACCACCAAATGAGAAAGTCAACGGGAAAACTTGCATTTTTATTTTTCCTAATATAGGAATTTGATGAAATAATAAGGAGATGATTTCATTGACTTGAATTATGCATGGATACATGACCTTATTTATAGATAGAGTATTGAGAGTAATCGTAACAAACTTGCAGCATATTAGCTAACAAAATATTCTACTATATCTTCTAAGCATGGAAACTTTATCTTGTGAAAAGATATGGGAGATTATATCTCTATTACTCCCCCTCAAGCTGTAGAGTGTAGATCACGAACTCCAAGCTTGGATATAATGAAGGTGAATTGAGCCACCCCAAGAGCCTTCGTAAATAGATCAGTGAGCTGCATGTTAGCGCGAATATGAGCGGTACAAATGACTCTAGCAAGAAGCAACTCACGAACGAAATGGCAATCGAGTTCGATGTGTTTAGTTCGTTCATGAAACACGGGATTGGAAGCAATATAAATGGCAGCCTGGTTGTCACAAAACAACCGCACTGGTTGACGATGAAAGACACCGAGATAATCAAGGAAATAGCGCAACCATTTGATCTCAACGCATGTATAGGCCATGGCATGGTACTCAGCTTCAGCGGAGGAACGAGACACCGTTGTCTGCTTCTTAGTTATCCAAGACACGGGAGAGTTACGAAGGAAAATGTAGTACCCTGATATAGAGCGCCGAGATAACGGGCAGCTAGCCCAATCAGAATCACAGTAAGCATACAACTGAAGGTCACTATCGGCACGTAAAAACAGACCTTGGCCTGGGTGCCCCTTGAGATAACGTAGGACGCGAATAGCAGCGTCAAAGTGATCATGGCGTGGTTGTTGCATGAACCGAGATAGGAAGTGTACAGTGTAAGTAATATCGAGCCGAGTAAGAGTAAGATAAATCAGACGACCAACGATACGACGGTAGCGATCAGGTTCGGAACATAGTGGGATTGTGGAGGAGGCGAGCTTGTGATTTGGTGGGAGTGGCACGTTGACGGGCTTACAAGCAAGCAAATTAGTTTCATTAAGAATGTCCATAGTGTACTTACGTTGGCATAATAAGAGATCTTCAGGAGAGCGAGCAAATTCAATACCCAATAAATTCTTTAAGGGCCCTAAGTCTTTAAGTTGGAAATATTTATCCAAATAGCGTTTGAACATGGAGCAATGAGTAGGATTATTACCAGCCACTAAGATATCGTCGACGTACACGAGAAGGGTGATAATGTCATCACCCTTCCGAAATGTAAAGAGTGTGTGATCCGCATGCGATTGTAGGAACCCATATTGTCGAAGAGCAGCAGCTAGTTTAGCGAACCAATTCCGAGGAGATTATCGTAAGTTGTAAAGAGACTTACGCAAACGGCATATTTTAGTGGGAGAGGTGGCGGTATAACCAGGTGGTAAACGCATGTATACCTCCTCGTGGAGATCCCCGTGCAAAAATGCATTATTCACATCCAATTGATGTACCTCCCAGTTTTTAGCTATTGCTACTGCCAAGAATGTGCGAACACTGACCATTTAAGCCACCGTAGCAAATGTATCAAAGTAATCCTCCCCCTCTTTCTGATGATTACCAAGAACAACAAGGCGTGCTTTATGACGTTCAATGGAACCATTGGAGTTGTATTTAGTTTTATAAACCCATTTGCATCCAATAACATGTTTGCCTTTAGGAAGATCAACAATGTCCCAAGTACCATTATTAATGAGAGCATCAACCTCACGTTGCATTGCATCATGCCAATGCGACTCGCGTACCGNTATTACTCCCCCTCAAGCTGTAGAGTGTAGATCACGAACTCCAAGCTTGGATATAATGAAGGTGAATTGAGCCACCCCAAGAGCCTTCGTAAATAGATCAGTGAGCTGCATGTTAGCGCGAATATGAGCGGTACAAATGACTCTAGCAAGAAGCAACTCACGAACGAAATGGCAATCGAGTTCGATGTGTTTAGTTCGTTCATGAAACACGGGATTGGAAGCAATATAAATGGCAGCCTGGTTGTCACAAAACAACCGCACTGGTTGACGATGAAAGACACCGAGATAATCAAGGAAATAGCGCAACCATTTGATCTCAACGCATGTATAGGCCATGGCATGGTACTCAGCTTCAGCGGAGGAACGAGACACCGTTGTCTGCTTCTTAGTTATCCAAGACACGGGAGAGTTACGAAGGAAAATGTAGTACCCTGATATAGAGCGCCGAGATAACGGGCAGCTAGCCCAATCAGAATCACAGTAAGCATACAACTGAAGGTCACTATCGGCACGTAAAAACAGACCTTGGCCTGGGTGCCCCTTGAGATAACGTAGGACGCGAATAGCAGCGTCAAAGTGATCATGGCGTGGTTGTTGCATGAACCGAGATAGGAAGTGTACAGTGTAAGTAATATCGAGCCGAGTAAGAGTAAGATAAATCAGACGACCAACGATACGACGGTAGCGATCAGGTTCGGAACATAGTGGGATTGTGGAGGAGGCGAGCTTGTGATTTGGTGGGAGTGGCACGTTGACGGGCTTACAAGCAAGCAAATTAGTTTCATTAAGAATGTCCATAGTGTACTTACGTTGGCATAATAAGAGATCTTCAGGAGAGCGAGCAAATTCAATACCCAATAAATTCTTTAAGGGCCCTAAGTCTTTAAGTTGGAAATATTTATCCAAATAGCGTTTGAACATGGAGCAATGAGTAGGATTATTACCAGCCACTAAGATATCGTCGACGTACACGAGAAGGGTGATAATGTCATCACCCTTCCGAAATGTAAAGAGTGTGTGATCCGCATGCGATTGTAGGAACCCATATTGTCGAAGAGCAGCAGCTAGTTTAGCGAACCAATTCCGAGGAGATTATCGTAAGTTGTAAAGAGACTTACGCAAACGGCATATTTTAGTGGGAGAGGTGGCGGTATAACCAGGTGGTAAACGCATGTATACCTCCTCGTGGAGATCCCCGTGCAAAAATGCATTATTCACATCCAATTGATGTACCTCCCAGTTTTTAGCTATTGCTACTGCCAAGAATGTGCGAACACTGACCATTTAAGCCACCGTAGCAAATGTATCAAAGTAATCCTCCCCCTCTTTCTGATGATTACCAAGAACAACAAGGCGTGCTTTATGACGTTCAATGGAACCATTGGAGTTGTATTTAGTTTTATAAACCCATTTGCATCCAATAACATGTTTGCCTTTAGGAAGATCAACAATGTCCCAAGTACCATTATTAATGAGAGCATCAACCTCACGTTGCATTGCATCATGCCAATGCGACTCGCGTACCGCCTCGTTGTAATTTCTAGGCTCATTAGTAGTAGTAATTGCAGCAAGAAAGTTTCTATGGGTATTAGAAAAATTATCATAGGACACATAACTCGCAATAGGATATTTAGGAATACCCGAGGAGGATGCGTTGGGCGAGGTTGACACGGGGTTAGTGGTATGGCCCGAGTGACAAATATAATCGTTGAAGAAAGATGGGGTGCGACGTTCACGCGAAGGTCGAGTGGCTGGGTCATGCGTGACCTGAAGACTGACCGTGTTGGGGGGAAAAAGCTGTCGATTGTGGTGGAGAATGAATGGTGTTTCCCCTATCGGTAAGGTCGGGGAAGTAGTAGTGTCGTTAGATAGCTGGGACACGAGGCATTGGAGGTTGATGGGGTGTGAAGCTCCAGTCAGGGGCATCACCAGTGCTTAAAGGAGCTGTTGAAGATGCACATTCCATTGTTGAAAAAGGAAATTTAGTCTCGTGAAATATAACGTCACGAGATATGAACGTCTCATTAGTATCCAAATCAAACACCTTCCAACCCTTTTGGCCATTGGGTAGCCAAGAAAGACACACTTCCGACTCCGAGGGCCGAATTTAACCTTTTTTTTAGGCTTATTATGAAGCCAACATAGACATCCTATAACTCGTAGCATGGAGTAATGTGGCGGAGAACCAAAACGAGCTTCATATGGAGTTTTCCCTCCAAGAACATGAGTTGGCGTGCGGTAAATAAGATATACGGCAGCAAGGACGCAATCACCCCAAAAGCGAATAGGCAAAGACCCTTGAAAAAGCAATGCAAGAGCAACATTGAGTATGTCTTTGTGCTTACATTCTACTCTCCCATTTTGTTGTGGGGTATTGACACTAGAACATTGAAATATTGTACCTTGAGACTAAAAAAATCCCTTCATATGGGTAAATTCAGTCCCATTATCCGACCGAAAATTCTGAATAATTTTATTAAATTGAGTTTTGATCATGGAAAAAATTGCACGGAGAGAGGAATCAACTCCAATCTTATCTTTTAACAAATATACCCATACAGTACGAGTACAATCATCCACGAGTGTGAGAAAATAATGAGCGCCAGATACCGCGGCTCGAGAGTAAGGACCCCAAAGATCACAATGTACTAAATCAAATGGCTCAGAAGCTTTATTATCACTTACAGAAAAATTAGTGCGAGATTATTTAGCCCGAGGGCAAACATTACAAGAAAATAAATGCTTAACAACGGTCTGAGAACTATTAAATTTAGTGATATATGAAAGAGCCTGACTCGATGGGTGCCCAAGACGTTGATGTAAAAGCATGGTGGAATCGAAGATAGTAGAATGAGAGACGACTTCTTGTGTCACTGGCTGAAATACATACACCCCATGGCAAAGTTCACTCAGACTAATCGGCATCCTCGTAGTGTGGTCCTGAATAACATACATGCAGTTAGTAAATGTCATAAAACAATTATTTTCACGAATCAATTGACCAATTGAAATTAAGTTGCATGTTAAATTAGGGACATAAAGAACGTTTTGTATGGCCAATGTGGGGGTCAAACAAACACGGCCTTGTTTAATCGCCGACGTTTGAACCCCATCGGGAAGACTAACTGAAGATGGGGGAACATCAAAGCAATCCATCATTAAATGTAATTGTCCCGTCATGTGGTGTAAGGCGCCACTATCAAGGAGCCAAATAGGTGCTTCCTTAACATTTATGGATTCACTAGAGGGGGAAGTTTCGAGAAAAGTTATAAGACGCTAAATTTGATCATGGGACAAACCCGGAATAACAGGGGCAGAAGCTGACTTGGCGGCTGAATGTGCAGGCTCATGGGAGCTAGAGGTGACTACAGCATGTGCGGAAGAAGAAGGGGGATGTCCGCGTCCTGTAATTTGCCCACGACCGTGGTTAGGACGTCCACGACCACGGCCACGCAGCATACCAGGAGGGTAGCCCACGCGAGAGTAACAAACATCCCACTCATGGCTAGATTTACCACAAAAAGTGCACATAACTGAAGAAGTACTAGAAGGTGAAGATGACAGCTTTGGTGGTGATGAAGTCTGCGCAGCAAAGCATAAAATTGAAGTCTTGTCGTCGCGGTCGCGGACTATAGAGTTGTGTCTCTCCTCGTGAGTAACCAAGGCAAAAGCCTTATTAAGTGTAGGAAAGGGGTCCATGCTTAAAATTTGAGTACGTAATGACCCATAGAGATCATCATCAAGCCCCATAACAAAGTCATGAGTTTTGTCTTGTTCAACACGGTTACGTAATTTAGGGGCTGCAGAACAACTACATCCACAAGTAGGATCTTCGGAACCATAGAGTTCGTCCCAGAGAGCTTTAAACTTATTGTAATAAGCGACGATGGAGATCCCGTTTTGACGGAGGTTGTGATACGCATGATTTAGTTGATTAATGCGAGGGCCATTGAGGATGGCGTATCGCTCGTGGAGATCAGTCTACAAAGCGTGTGCTATTTTGTGAGAAGCGATACTTGGTTGAATATAAGCATCAACGGAGTTAAACAACTATGCACATATAATGGAATCATTGAACTTCCATGCTGCGTACTCCTTACTAGTGACATCGGTGGGTTGGGTGAAAGTGCCATTGACAAAACCAAATTTATTGCGGCCTTCGAGAGCGTTTGTTACGACTTTCTACCATACATCATAGTTGTCACTAGTGAGGAGACACTTGGTGACAGGAGTGCTGCCACTCTCGGAAGGATGAAGGTAGTAGATGGAGGTAGCATCATGGATTAATTGAAGAGGCTTCGGCGAAGCGGCAGCGTGTGAAGGTTCACCCATAGAAGTGCTTCGTTATAGACTAAGGAAAAAAAAGAGGAAAGAAAAAAAAATTGGATTTTGTGGATGTACAAACCTTTGGCTCTGATACCATGACGAAATAATAAAGAAATGATTTCATTGACTTGAATTATGCATAGATACATGACCTTATTTATAGATAGAGTATTGAGAGTAATCGTAACAAACTTGCAGCATATTAGCTAACAAAATATCCTACTATATCTTCTAAGCATGGAAACTTTATCTTGTGAAAAGATATGGGAGATTATATCTCCATTAGAATTTTGACACAATTATAAGCACCCTAAAGTCACCATGGAACATTGTTGTGAGAAACAATGTTCTTAGTGTTCAAAGCAAGGTGTTGATATTTCCATCATTGTTGGTTATGTGGATTCTCTTCTTTTCTTTTGTTGTTGTGTTTCCTCTTTTACTTCTCTACAACCCTGAAGTTACTGTAGAAACATTGTTGTGAGAAATAATGTTTTTAGTGTTCAAAGAGTATTGATCTTTCCATCAGGTTACGCGGCTTTTCCTCTTTTCTTTTGCTATTGTGTTTACTGTTTTACTTTGTTATAACCTAAAGTTACTATAGAAACACTGTCGTGAGAAACAATATTGTTCAAAGAGTAGTGATGAGTGTTGAGCTTTCCATCACCACTGGTTATGGGCCTTCTCTTCATTTCTTTTAGTGTTTAGTTTCTTGTTTTACTTCTCTAGCTTTATCATCTTCGCTACCTTGCCTTCTTCCTATTTTCCTCTAATTTTCTTCCTTAAAAATGATGCTAATCATGGTGAAACAGGCTATCGCACACCTCCCAATAGTAAACAAAACAACAAACTTAATATAGATAGGGAAGTAGGGATTGAATCGACAAAAGAACTATTAAATTCTATTAGTTCTAAAAAGTAAAAACTGCGTACTGGGCCTTGGTTGAATTGCTTACTGATCGACTAACAACTAGAAAAACAACAGAAATTATGAATTAGACTCAAATCATAAAAACCTAGGGTAATCAGTTAACCATGAACAATCAACAGACTCAATAAAAATCAATTAATTTATTGACGTTCATTAATCTAGGACGCACTAATTCTCTCGAACTTAGACGCCCTCAAAGCTCCTTTGCCGGCTATCACTCGCATAAATTCGTTTTGCCTATTATGCATTGGTCTTATTGTGGTAATCTTACTTCTCGGCCTCGATTTCGACAATTACCTAACTTACAACTAAATCTGGCCACAATTTAATTGCAATCAATAGAAAGCAATAATAGGAATTTAATTAGTAATTAAAAATTAATCAATTAATATCAAACTAATTCATAAATGTTCCTCGATACCCTAGCCCTTGAAAACAAATTACTCACACATAACTATAATAACTAAAACAAAAATCAAATAATAATTCACAATTTATAAACATAAACAAAAACACGTAACAAATATATAAATAAGAATTACTAGAAAACTAAGCTAATCAAATCAACAAAAACAAATCAATAAGCTAAACTAAAGAAACAAAAATAAAATAACGAAAGTAAAAAGAAAAGAGAAAAATGGAAAGAGATTTCAAAAAATAAACTTGAATTGAATTGAGACTAGTTGACAAACTAAACTAATCTAATTAATCTAGGGAGAGAAAATAATTAAGAGCAATTAGGATTCTAATCTCTAGTATTTAATTAATAAAAAGTGCTGAAAAAGGTAGAAAACCGTCTTAAGGAATGGCCCTATTTATACAAAAAATTGGGATTAAGATTAATAAAGCCTACACGCAAAAACGGAACCCAGCAATCGGACTAAAAACGGAAGTCCCCGCGACCGCATAGAAGAAAACTAAAATGCTCCCTGTACCCACTTGAAGCTTATTATGCTCTATGTGGAAAGCATAATCAATGTTGCAGACACATAGAAGAGAAGCCCAATTAATGGATGTGCCCGCATGAATCCTTCGAAGCACATATTTCACGATCATCTATTCTTCACTTGATTATTTTAATTATTGCTCGTAGCTTCTCGTACCATGGCACGCATTCGGGGGCAAAGTGTAATTGAGTTATTTAAGATCAAGTTGACTTCATTGCTCCTTATTTATGCACCTAAAATCCATGAAACAAACCGAAAACCGCATGTAATAACAATTGAACATAACTTCTTAATTACGCACCTAAAACACATGAATCAATGGTTTTAGTTATAAAAAATAGGGGGATTTCCCCCCCTAGACCCTCTAACCAGAGCATTTCACCCCTGGAACCCAAGTTGCTGACCAGGTAGCGAGACCCACGCTCGATTACCAGGCAGCAGGACCCCCTTATATGTTGTGGAGTGGGGTCCAAATAGGTGAACGGCTAGCTCTAGACATAAAATTAGGCATTCCCTTCAAGTAATCAATTTTAGAAGTTGGACTTGTTGCGACGTGGTACACTTTAATCATCTCTCTTTTGGTGGGACCAAATATAGGTGTCCACAATCATAATACTCTAGGTTCACGACTCTTAATGATTTGTCCTTGTTCAATTAAAATAAACAATAAACAAAATCATCACATATACATAACTAGCCAATAAGTAGAATATAACTTTTCAATTAACTTGCAACATCCTAGACATTGATATGTAGAGCCGTAGTGTGAAACCTGTAATCAATAGAACCTTACTAACCAGCAATTCCTACAATTTTCACCAACAATCCTCCAAAAACATCATCAAAAGTACATCAACAACACCATAACAACTCCATAGCTCCCCCAATCCAAGCTTGGGCATCATAATGAAACAATGAAGCATAGTTAAATAAGTTGTAAAGTGGTTAAGAATGCAAATAAAGGATAAAATCTCAAAACATAGGACCAAGGGAAAATATGCAAAGGAATGAGTAAATTATGTAACTCAAGAGGCTCCTAAAAAAAATGAAGGCTTTTCATCATTCGCAACATCCACAAAACCACCACTAAAACTACTAAAATCCAGTGTCAAACCTAAGATCATAATTGCACCAGGAACTAAGCACACATGAAAGAAATATGCATAACATTAGAAACAAAAGTGGCTCAAATCGTCCTGCTTTTACGCAGTTCAGGTCCAAGACCGAAGCAAGGTTGAAAGAGTTAACCAATACAAGGAATTCTAGTAATTATTAAAAGTCATGTCATAGCTAGCAAATCACACATGTGGATTCTTCTGCAGTCATAAGTCAGAAAGTTTTCAAAAACATTAATGTGTTACATGAGAAGTCAATTTCTCAAAATAAACTGAAGCTGAGACAAGATTTACTCATTAATCAATTACTCTCTCTATAACTAGTCCTACAAATAATTTTTTTTTTGTAAAATGTAAATTCCTACTCCTAACGAGTAGTAAAAACCATGCAACAGCCCTACGAAAGCAATAAAACTATGCTATGAAAGCAATAAAACAAACTAAAGCACACAAAAATGAAAAGAAGAGAAGAGTTAGACTATTCTAACCAAACCAAGTTTAAACTCCAAATAGGAGTCCACGGAAGTACAAATTCTCAGAATACATCTTGCATGAAATCAAACCTTTAGAGGAAGAACAAACCAAACTCCAAGAGAAAAAGGATTAAAATAAAAGCAACTAAACTAAACATTTTTTTTCATTTTATTTTTTGATTTTTTTGATTGTTTATGATTTATTTTTCAAAGCAAAAAAAAAAAAAATTACTACATATATACAAAAGTCCCCCCCCCCCCCCCCCCNAGTCCCCCCCCCCCTCCCAATCGAACATTGTCCCGTCCCAAACATATAAGCATGAAGAATGAATGGGAGTTCAACACTAGTACAAAAATCCACTTTTGCTGCGGTTTTTTTAGGGGTATTTGCTGCGGGTTTTAACTCACAGCACTTGGAGCAGCAGCAATAAACCAACAAATTATTTGCTGCGGTTGAACCGCAGCAAAAAAATGGACTTTTTGCTGCGGTTGTAGGCAAAACCGCAGCAAAAAGGTGGCCAAAAATGGTGGGAAATCCCACTATTTGCTGCGGTTCTTTGTAAAACCGCATCAAATAGTGGGATTTCCCACAAAAAAAAAGCTTTTTTTGCTGCGGTTTTCTAGAAAACCGCAGAAAATAACCACCCAAAAAAATAATTTTTTTTTTTTGCTTTTTTATGCTAAATTATAGCCAGAATGTTTGTATATGTACAATAGTTGTAATAACAACATTACAGCAGCATTAGAATTATAACATCAATCTCAAATGTTATACATACATAATAATTAATATTTTCAACCTCAATTACAATTATATTACAAAAAACACTTCAAAGAGCATTATTCAGATAAGTGATAGCAGCGGCAGCAACACTGTTGGCAGCAAGGGCAGCAACTCAAAAGTGGCAGCAATGGAAACAACTCAACTCAGTAACTCTCACAAATAACCAGACAACAACAATAATAACAACAATAACGAGACTATCACTTACTCATTTGTAAACATACTGTATATGTTTATGTTTATATACATAATCTCCATCAGGGAAGTGGTACGATCACCCACCATTCGAATTAGGCTACTTCAACAGGTTTTTAAGCCTGGAGCAACTCAAACCTCAATGATGTTGACCATAGTTGTTTAATTTGGCTACTACAACAAGTAGTTGACAGCAACAACTTGGAGTAACTCAAACAACCATGGTCATCACTTGAGTCCCTTCATCATTTGGAGATAATTAGTGTCTTATGAAAAAGGACTCAATTAAAACTACATTCAATTAAAATTAACAACTAATTCATTTTATTACCATAATGATTTAAGAAAATCAAGTCATCAACTTCAATTATCATCTTAGCTAATTGAAACTTACAACCCTAAACCCAATTAAGAAAACAATCATATAAATAAAACCCAGAAAAATCAATCACAAATTCACAAATCAAACAACTAAAATAATTTAAAAAAACCAAAAAAAAAAAAAAAAACTGAACATACCACTGTAATTGACGATTGTAGGCATGAGTAAAATCCCAAAACTTTAACTGAAAAACCCTATAAGAAGCCTAAATCTCACACACACAAGCAGACTCAGTCACTCACTCACAGATACACTCAGCCATAGTCTCACACAGTCAGTCCCTCACAGTCAAATAGTCACACAGTCAAAGTCACAGTCTCACAAAGTCAGTCCCTCACTCACCCACTTACCCACTCACCAACAGCTAACAAAACTAAAATAAAAACCAAGCTAAGTTGAAAGATGTGTCACAAACTGACTGTGCATACAACAATATTCTGCACACAACCCCAACAACTCACATCTGCAACCTCCTCACAACACCACCAACAACCAGCCTCCAAACCACCCACCGCACCAGCAAAATCAAATCAAAATCAGACTAAGCAGCCTATCCTTCCAAAGCTTGACAGTCACAACTATGCAACCACACACAGCAACAAGCATAACTGAATTCAGAGCAAGCTGAACTACAAACAGCAACACTAAACTTAACTAGCAGTATTAGGAACATAACAGCACTAAAAAATAATTGATACTGATCGAATGGTTCCTCAGTCACAAACACATAAAACACAAAACCAAAACAAACATAGATACTGATCGATCATATAATTAAGTACATACAGATATTAATTACTACAGTCTTACTTTGGATACTGGAAAACATCGAGTCAATTATTATAGCGAAAAACCACTTTAGAATTACTATGGATTAGTACTTTTAATATGCGTTTTATATACATATGCTTTAATAATTCTACTTTAGAGCAATAATAATAATAAAATAAAAAATAATGGGTCGTCAGAAGCATAATGATGGTAGGAAATCAATGAAAGTGCTCAAATTGTGGATCTTGTCCTGCTAAAATTGATTAAACTTTTTCCACTTTCGGCGTTCTTATGACTTAATGAAATCAATGAAGCAAAAGGGGTTTTAATTAATTATGACTTAATCCATGATTATTATACCTTTTTTATTACAAATAAATGGCGTTCTTCATTTTCTGATATGAGGAACAAAACCTACAAAAATTTCACAAATATTCATACCACAAATAATTCAAATAAAATAACATGTCACAAAAAACTCGAAATAAACAACACGAAATAATTTATCATCTTCGATTTGTTCAAAACCAAAAAATAATTCAAAAACCCAAAATCAGGAAACAACCAACAAAATTAAAAACCCATCAAACAAATATAAAAAATAAATCAATGAAAAACAAAAGATAGATCTTGAAGAAAAATCTCCCAAGCCTCGAAAACAATCGAAAAAATTAGAGGTTTTCAATTAACTAACCTCAAAAGATAGATCTTGAAGAAAAATCGCCCAAGCCTCGAAATCGCCTCAAAGTCGTCTAAAATTGCTCGAAATTTGCTTCAAAATTGTATCAAACAAATCAAAATAAATAAATCAATTTCAAACCAACAACAACAAGAAAAAAAAACAAAAACAATCGAAAACATTACAATCGAAATAAAAAAAAACAAACAAAAAAGACAAAAAAAATTAAAGGAGGTAGTACCTTCAAATGGGGAGGGACGAATGAGAATGAGAATGAGAGAGGTAAGAGGCGAGAATGAGAGGGAAAGAGGCGACAATGAGAGAGGGAGTTAGGGTTAGAGAGATTGAGGGGGAGAAAGATCAGAAATGGAGAGATTAGAAATTGAGAGGGAGTTAGGGAAAGAGGCGAGAATGAGAGGGAAAGAGGTAGGAATGAAGGGGAGTTAGGGTTAGGTGGAAAAATGGAGGGTTTTTGTATTTATAGCCTCTTCGTTTGGGTTGTGCTTCAACCATTTGTTTTGGTTGATTTATTTGCTGCGGTTATAACCGCAACAAATACGAAAAAGAACCGCAGCAAATAATTTTTCTTGTGTATCATCAACAACTATTTGTTGCGGTTCTTTAAAAATCTCAAAGAACCGCAGAAAATGTGGCGCAGTAAAATCCAATTTTTCTACTAGTGGAAGAAGCCAAGCTCTATGATGAGGGATAGTCGTATACCTATCAAAAAAAACTTACAACTCTAACTAATGTAGACAGGTTAGTAGGGATCGTATCCACAGGGAAGCAAGGTAAATCTACTAACTCTAAAAAGTTATTTCGCCGAAAGGGGCCTTTAAATTTGGTTTTGATTATTGAACTAATGACTACTGGAAAAGAAATTAAACAGAAGAAAATATATCAATAACTGATCCTAGGACGTCGGTTCACTACAAATCAACCAATGAATTGTGTCACAATTAATTAACCAATTATGGACATCCTGAGCTAAGGCTCACTAATTCTCTCGAATCTAGTCTCCTTCAAAACTCCTCTAATGGCTCTGGCTCACTTAAACTCATTTTGCCTATTATCCTTGTGATCTAATTGTGACAATCTTACCTCTCGACATCGATTTCAACAATATCTAACTAGCAATTAAACCTGGCCTGAATTTAACTAAAAGCAATACTAACTGATAATAGGAATTCAAGACCATCCATAATCAAATTAATCAATCATGAAACAAAACATTTGAAACGATCCATAGATCCCCTAGCCTTAGAAAGGAAACTACTCACACATGACTAAAAACATAGAATTCAAATCAATAAAACAAAACTAAACTAAAGACATGATTAAAACTAATAAACTAATTAAAAACTATTTAACTAATTAAGAACATCAAAACTAGGGCACAAAAACAAATAACAAAACCTAAAACTAAACTAGAAATTAAGAACATAAAGTAAAACAAAAATATATTCTAAAAACATAATTAAAAGAACAATTACTAGTGGAAAAAACCACATTTGCTCCGGTAAAAACCCCCCTTTTTGCTCTGGGTTCCGACCGGAGTAGGTGTGGTAGAGACTTATTGCTACTGTCGTGACCGGAGCAAAAGGTATTACTTTTTGCTCCGGTTCTTTAAATGACCGAAGCAAAAAGTCTATTTCCCACCGAAAAAAGGGGACTTTTTGCTCCAGCTCTTTAATTCACTGGAGAAAAAAAGTCCATTATCCCACCAAAAAAAGAGACTTTTTGCTCCGATTCTGTAAATGACCAGAGCAAAACGTCTATTTTCCCACAAAAAAAAAGGACTTTTTGCTTCGGTCATCTAAATAACCGGAGAAAATAGTAGCCCTATAAAACAATTTTTTTGGTTTTTTATGCTCAAATGAAAGCCAAATGATTAGGAATACATAAAACATCATTTTTATAATTAAATTGTTCTTACAACACCTCAAAATTACCAAAAAATAAAAAAAATTACTACAACACATCCTAATCCTTTGGGGCTGTCGCTTTCCTCTCCTTCTGCTTATGTAGATGTTGTATGACTTTCAATTAATGAAATCTATCCTTCCCTTCAAAAAAAACAAAAGCACCTGACCTGAAACCATTACTGTTCAAAAAGGAAGAATCTTCGGGCAAGTTCATTATCTTCAAAAAGTCCATAGGCTTAACGTCTTTTACGCTCTCTTCTATACACAACAATGCAAAGGGTGCTTTGAGCTCTAAGAGATGTTGATATAGCTAAATAAAAAAAGATGTGTCACATCATCAAAATAATCAATAAATATAAGCACTTTGATGGAGAAAATAATAACTAGAAGAAACAAGCCTAAGTTGCATTATGTTATTGGTTCCAAACTATGAGCCACAGCTATAAGTGTGATGTTAATAATACACTAACAAACACTTTCACCTCGGAGTCCTTAGAGCTTTTAGGGTTTCTGTCCACAGTTGAAAGGAGTAAAGTCTTGAGAAATATTAAAGCTTCGAGGCAGAATTTCTTAGATTGCTTGCCCACCTGGATAGATCCTATGTCACACCTTAAACTAAGCATAATGAGATAAATAACATCAATGGTAATTCAAACATAACAAAAAATATCGATAAGAAAAATAGGCTTACAATAATGCGCCCTTCAATCCTCGCATCCTTCTGCTCAAACAGCCATATCTGAATACAAGCTTTCTGAAATGCAATCAAACAAGTCAAAACTCCTGAGTAAAAAACAAAATAAAATAAGCATTGATAATCAAAACTAGCATAACAATGAGCTTGGGGCTTACACTTTGAAGAAACCTGAAGATCAGGTTCTGCAAGAATTAAAAATCCGAAAAAATTGTAAGAATGTGTTAGAAAAGATTATAGAGGAAAAAAAAAGAAGGAATCAATAAAGCACATGAATTTTTCTCACCGAGCAATCAAATTCAACTCGAAGGTCAACTTAGATTCCAAAAAACACATGAATTTTTCTCACTTAAAAATAACTACATTCCAGTAGTGAATCGTCAATCATAATGCTTCACAACATTAGTAATTAATTAATTTATCGAACAATCTAGAAAAGGCAACAAACAACAAAAATCGACATTCTAGTAGCGAAAAAACACATAAATTCTTCTTGCATCAAAAAATTCATGAGATTCTAGTGGCGAAATAGTCAATTACAATGTTCCGCAGCATCAAAAATCCAGCTAAAAAGCAACAAACAGCAACAATGGACATTTTAGTAGCAAGAAAAACACATAAATTGTTGTCACTTAAGAATATTAACAACATTGTAGAAGCAAAATCGTCGATTATAAATGTTCCGCAACATCAGTACTCAATTAGTCATATGATCTAGCGAAAAAAACAGCAGCAATTAAACAAAAGTAACAAGCTTGGTGAAAAAAAATAGAGGTAAGTAGGTGCAAAATAACAGCAACAATGAAATTAAACAAAAGCTAAGAAGTAAACCACAAAACCAAACATCAACAACAAAGACGACTAAACAAAACCAAACCACAAAGACGTCTCGACACGAATAAACCATCAGTAAACCACCACAAGTAAAAATTCAACAACACCACAAAATAACCAGCCGAATGCCTAATTAATTATCCGAAAATCGACATTCTCCACAACAACAACAACAAATTAAGTAATCAAAGTGGCAATTCAACAAACACCTGCAATACAATCAATTTATAGCCAAAATGCAAAAATCATAAACACAAAAAATTATTATAAAAAAAAGCAGAGGCATTTCGACAAACACCTTCCATGCAATCCAAAGGGAAGATAAAATCCCCAAAACTCCTCCATTCGAAACCTTTTAGCATACCAAACATGAGTTCTCAGCCTCTTAGTACCATTACTTGTAACACTAAACCCTAATTTGAGGTTTTTCTTCATTAACTCCATTTTCCTACGAACTTTTCGAGACAAATTCTTTTCCGTATGTTCTCCATTTTCGTTAACCCTGGCTAGTTTGTTGCTGTAAAAGCGGATTGAGTGGAGATGATTGAGTGGAGGGATTTGAGTTAAGAACAATTCACTTTTTTCACTCTTCAATGAAAAACTCCAAATCCTGGAATCCATTTTCACGTGCACAAACAACCAAAACATCAAAAATCAAAATGAACTTCAGAAATTAATCGAAAACAAATGAAGAAGAAACGAAACAACAAGAATCAAATGAAGAAGATGAAAGTGAAAAGGATCGATTGAATTCATGGAAGATGATGATGATAGTGAAAGTAAAATGGAAATCGAGAAAAAAAAGAAAGAAAATTGGAGATGATCAAAGAGAGGCGGAAAGAGAGATAGAGAGATGAGAGAAAGAAAATTGAAAATGAGGGGTGAGGTTTTGTTTTTGGGCTTTTATACGCCGATTTATATGGCCCGTTTTTTTACCATCTTACCACCTTTTGCTCCGGATCACTACCCAAAAACAATGGAGCATATAGACCTTTTGTTGTGGTTGTAACATGACCGGAGCAAATAATGTAGGCTGTTTTTTTCCAAGACTTTTTGCTCCGGATTTTAAATGACCGGAGCAAATGTATTGTAGCATATGTTGTTTTTTCCACTAGTGAATCAAAGAAGAATTGAAATAGAACCTCAACCGAATTATATTGAATGAATGAAATTGTTCACAACCTAGAGAGAGAAAGCTAGGGCTAAAAACTAGATTTTTTGATAATGAATTTTCGTGCATTGCTGTAGGAGAAAAAAGAATTAAATACTAAGCCCAAAACTATAAGAAATCCCATAAAACAAGGCCTCGGAGCAGCCCGCCCGGGTCACCTGGGCGAAACACCACTACCTGGGCACCGGGCACTCGACCTGGGCGAACTACCAGGTGTGGGCTCTTGCTCGTTTTTTCGCTTGGTTTCTTCTAATTTATTCTTTAATACTTCGTTAAGGCTCCTAAACTTTAGCAAGGCTTTCAAATGACTTTAAACTCTCCACTAACTCTTCAAATGCTTCAAAAGGCTAGGAAAACAATGATAAATCACTGATTCCTGCAAAATCTTATAAAGAACACAACAAGCACTCGAAATAACAAATGTTAGTAGAAACGGCTCCAAAGAGCCACATTAGAGCCAAAAATCAATTGGGATTGGGGGTAAAATATGCATAAAATGTTGACTTATCAAACTCCCCTAAGCCAAACCCATGCTTATCCTCAAGCAAACAACTAAGCAAACAATGACTTCACCCCTTTAAACTTTGTAAAACAAAATCAACTCAAGCAATTCTGAGTATGTAAGTTCCTCAACAAACCCATCAAAATTCCATGACCGTCATCCACGTATGTTAAAATCATAAAGCCAACCATGTAAGAAATAGAAGTCGATGACTAGAGTAGCTCACTCGGTGTCACTCCACACATATAATCGAGCATAAAACAATGAAGCTCACCCATAATCCCCAAAGAAGAATGAAAGTGCAAAAAGTGTTTGAATGCAAATTTGAGAACCCAAACCCACATCTCACACCTCATGCGAGTGTTTAAGGGTAGTCACTCAACCTACTGCAAAAATCGACTCGAAATGCAAGTAATAATCACTAGCTTTGGCAATTGACTCACTTCACAAGAACTAAAAACATGTACATACCGATCAAAAATATCTTTATAAGCTTTTAACGTGGCTAGGGTGATGGGTAGGATAAATTTGGGATAATATGGTGGTAAATGCGAGCTATTCGCATATGGAAATTAAGAAATCATCAACATTTCCAACAATCAGCTCCAACATCAAACCAATCATTATGAAATTCACTTCACTTCATAAAGCTTTACAATTCAACAACATCAAGAATCACAAGCTTTTCTTCTTTTCAACGTCTTTCAACTCTTTTTTTTTTTTCTTTTCACTTCTTTTTCCATTTTTTTCATACGTTTCATTTTCTTTTCAACTTTCAAAAATTTCAAAACTTAGGCTCACGATTCTTAATGATATGTCAAACACAAAATCATCACACATACCTAACTACGCCAAATAAGATATATAACTTTTCAATTGTTCATTATAAACTAGCCTAGACATCGGTATGCAGAGCCTCAAAGTGAGTCCTATTATTAAAATATAAACAACATACATTCCAAAAAATTTTAACATCCTCCAAAACTTCCAACAAATGCACAACAACAACATAACAACTCCACAACTCCCCCAAGCCAAGCTTGGGCATATATCAATAGATAGAACAAGGCCAGAAGGGTTGTAATGTGGATCAAATGCAAATGAAGGGTAAAAAGCTCAAAAATAAGGATCAAGGGAAAATTTATGAATGAATGCCTAAAATTGGAAAGCTCCTATTATTCGAGACATGAAACAGACCAAAGCTAAGCTACTAGAGTCAAAAGTCGAAACGCGGATTATACAAGCACCAGGAACTAAGCATACATGAAAAGAAATAAACATATAAAAATGTATGCGGCTCAAATCCTTCCGTTAACACAAGCCTCTACGCTACACATGGCTATAATGGCATGATAAGAAACTGTTTCAACCTAAATCAAGTTCAAGTTTGAGTTGGCAATTCCAGAAGCATAACTTATGACATGCCCAAATCAACCAAAAACATTTTTAAATAAAATGCGGGGCACAGGGAATTCACCATTAACAAAGTTTCATCAATCACATCATTCAATCAATCAGTCTAATACTAACTACTATAAACAAAACAAAACTCTAAACTATGAAAGTAGTACATTATTTTTGGTCATATGTAAACTTCTACTTCTAACAAGTAGTACAAACCATATGACTATCCTAAGAAAGAAATAAAACTACACTACAAAGCTGCAAAATCTAAATTAAGAAAGCAATAAAGTTACCTCCCCAAGCCGGACTCAGTAATGTCCTCATGCTGAAGGAAGCTAGTAAGGGAATCCTCTCAGTCAGAATCCTGACGGAAGGTATGAGTATCCTCACTGGTATCATCATCATCATCATCTGCACCACAACCTCCCACTCCTCCTACTCCACTGGTCCCCTCTCCAGGGTTAAAGGTGTACCATGAAGGGTGGGGGCCAGCAGAAGGCACTACGCCGGTGCAGATGTAGTGGTCATATATCAGTTACATGGCAAGACGGTGGTCCCGCTCAAAGGTATCGAACCTCTTAATGAATTACTGGTGCTATAGCTGGAAGTTGTTGAACTGGTACTGCAACTGGTTCATTCGAGTCTGCCATGGGGCAGGGTCCATAGGGGGTTGCTACTGCTATGGCTTCTACTTTTGGGGCTCGGACTGGGAAGACTGACCCGGTCTGCGCCGTAAATACGCTTGTGTACCTGCAAAAGGAGCTGCAACGTAACATTGCCTTTCAAAGGCATAGTATAGAACTGCTGATCAGGCAATAATCCAGTCAAAGAACTGTTAGGAAGAATAACAGAAACCCTCCTAGATGGCCCTAGGTACCATCGAATATGGCCCCCCTCTATCAGCTCTAGCCAATCACATTGGCCAAGTTAAGGGGCATCCAAAGCTCGGGACCCCACAACAGGGGTCCGGTGATACTAAAAAACAGCCCTGTAATACCTAGCAACATAAGTTAGAAGGCCACCATAAACAATGTTGTTTATTGTCGGTGGCCATTTTTATCAACACCAGCTTAGGTTTTACATTGGGTATGCAAGTGTATGACAAATAAATGGGGAAGATGAAGACGATAAGGGAAAGAATTTATAACCAAGTGCCTTCCTAGGCTCTACATCTCACTGGTATGAACTTCATGCTGTTCATACCGGTCGAAAATAGTCGCTACAAGAAAACTGTTAGTAATCCTAGCAGAGGGTTGGTGGATCAAATTAGCCTTGGCATGTTGCCAACTTTTCAGCTCTACACCTGTAAGAGAGTACCACCAAGCAACATCATCAAATCCTTTTAAGGGTTTAGCATGCCCCATACTAGCTAAATCAAAAATAGGGTCAAAATCCTCGATCGTTTCGTAATGATCGACATTAAACATATGAAAGCTAACACCTTTAACAGGTGCATTTAGGTTAGGCCTATCTATATCAAAACTCAACATAAATTCATAAGTGATGTAGGGATAAGTAGGGGCAGTGAAAAAACGATGCATGCCCATAGATTTAAAGCACTCTTCAGTTTCCACATACACACCTAAAGTACACAATAATTCATGATCTAAGAACCTAGTTGGAGTAACATGTGTTAATTTTAATTTCTCAAAGCGTACCTTTTGTTCTTGTGGGCCAATGGAGACTAACCCGTACGTTGGATCCCGTCTAAATTCTTGAGGTTTGTTCCTTGTGCTAGGTCCCGCTCTTTGCCTCTTGGGGGCCATAGTTGAGTAGTGAAGGTGTGTAGAATGGATTTTAGGTTTCCGGGTATGTGAGATAAGAGATTTTGTGAGAATTTTGTGGTATGGAAAGTGAAGAGAGGGAAAAATTATGAGTTTTGGTGAAGATTTGAGTGGATTTGAGTGGGTAAAGAGGGAGTTATAGAGGAAGGAAGTTAGAGTGAGAGTAGGAAGTATGGGGGTTTGAGAGTTTGAGAGTGAGAGTAGGGATAAGATTATGAGGTGAGTGAAGAAGAAGGAAGGAAGAAGGAAGGAAAAATAAAGAAGGAAGAAGGAGGAAAGGAAAGAGGGGCGTGGGAGAGCGATCTTGTCGCCTGATTAGGGTGGCTTCTTGCCCGAGTGGAGTCTGTGCGCCCAGGTGGGGGTTTTGCCAAAAAAAATCTGGAAATTTTTAAGTATTCAAAAACCAACTGCGCGCTTGGGTAGAGAGCTTTTCGCCCGTGTACCTGGCGTTTCGCCCGTCTCACCCGGGGGAATAGCTTTCTTGGTGGATTTTCTAGAGTTTTGCTGCAATTTACTCGTGTCCACTTATCCGGGTCGATGTGAGGTCGCTTGGGTTAGTGTCTTTCTACCTAGGTCACCCGGGCACAATGCCCTTTTCCAAATTTTTGAAAATTTTTCTAAGTGTTCCAAAACAGGTTGCGCGCCCTTGATGATGTCCACCCACCCGGGTACCTGGCGTTTCGCCCGGATCACCCAAGCATGCTGGTAGGTTCGTGCCTTCCCCTTTAAACTTGAATTAAGCACCGAAAAAATCACCAAAAACATTTGGAACACCATATTAGTCCTTCACTCTCCTCACCAAAGCTATGAACAAAGCTAAAGTCCCTTTGAAACTACGAAAATAAAATGAAAAACTACCTACGAGTTGCCTTCCGCAAATTGCTTCTTTAAGGTCATTAGCTTGACCATGTTACTTCATAGCTCATAAGGGGTGTGGGTTGTGGAAAGTGACTTCCGGAACCATACCAACAACGTCGCCTTCGTAGTAGTGCTTGAGGCGATGACCGTTATCCTTGAATTGTTCTCCTTTATCATTCTAAACCTTTACGAATCCATACTTGTTTACCATAGTAACAATGAAAGGGCCGCTCCATCTACACCTCAACTTTAATAGGAAGAGCTTCAAGCTAGAGTTGAATAACAGAACTTTGTCACCAACTTGGAACTCCTTTCTCGTGATACGCTTATCGTGTCATTTCTTGGTCTTCTCCTTGTAAATTTTACTACTATTGTAGGATCCTAATCGAAATTCATCCAATTTATTCAACTGAAGTAACCGCTCCTCACCTGCAAGCTTGGCATCCATATTAAGCTATATAACCACCCAGTAGGCCTTATATTCCAACTCAACCTATTAATGGCACGCTTTCCTGTGCACTAATCGATGTGGAGATGTACCGATAGGTGTCTTGAATGCCGTTCTATATGCCCATAATGCATCATAAAGGTTGCTACTCCAATATTTCCTTGATTTTACAATTGTCTTCTCTAGGATGGCTTTGATTTCCCGATTAGAAACTTCAATTTGACCGCTAGTCTATGGATGATAAGCTAACCCGATACGATGATAGACTCCATACTTATCAAGTAGCTTAGTAAGCCGCTTCTCGTGAAAGTGAGAACCCCCATCACTAATAACAGCTCTAGGAACTCCAAATCTCGAGAAAATCTATTGCTTAAACAATCGTAACACAGTATTAGAGTCTACATTAGGTGTTGCAATAGCCTCTACCCACTTCGAAACATAATCTACGGCCACCAATATGAGTCGATTTCCATTAGAAGAAGGAAATGGACCCATGTAATCAATACCCCATACATCAAAAATCTCAACCTCTAGAATCCCATATTGAGGCATCTCAGGACATTTCGAAATATATCCGGATTGCAGTAATTTGCAAAATCAGTGAACCATGGTGAATTAACTGCAACCAAAAGTAAGTGATCATTAGGGAAGGAATCATTGATAGGCACTAGCTCTGCATCGTCAAGTCGAATTCTTGAAATATGAGCAGCTACTACATTTTCCGCTCCCTTCTTATTACGAATCTCGAGATCAAACTCTTGCAGCAATATAATCCATCTAATCAACCTTGGCTTTGCTTCCTTCTTGGCTAGGAGGTACTTAAGAGCAGCATGGTCAGTATGAACAATTATTTTCAAGCCCAATAGGTATGATCGGAACTTATCAAGTGCATACACAACTGCTAGCAACTCCTTCTCGGTAGCGGCATAATTCACTTGAGTTGGATCAAGTGTCTTGCTGGCATAATAAATTGCATGGAGAACCTTGTCCTTGCTTTTTCCTAGAACAGCTCCAACTGCATAGTCACTGGCATCACACATGATCTCGAACGGGAGGTCCCAATCATGAGATTGGATGATGGGTGCAGAAATAAGTGCATGTTTAATCCTGTTCAAAGACTCAACACATTCATCAGTAAAATCAAAATCTGAATCATTCAAAAGAAATTGGGTTAGTGGTTTCACAATTTTAGAAAAATCCTTAGTAAACCAGCGATAGAAACCTGCATGACCCAAAAAGCTTCTTACCCCTTTGACATTCACACGAGGGGGAAGTTGCTCGATTACCTAAATCTTTGCTTTATCTACCTCAATACCTCGTTCGGAGATTAAATGTCCAAGCACAACACCTTCAATGACCATAAAGTAGCACTTCTCCCAATTCAGCACTAAATTCACCTCTTCACATCTCATGAGCACTCTTTTTAGATTTGCTAAATATGCATCAAATGAAGTTCCATAGACACTAAAATCATCCATAAAAACTTCCATAATAAATTCATTGAAATCAGAAAAGATACTCATCATGCAACGTTGAAAGGTAGATGGGCATTGCATTAACCAAAGGGCAGTCTACGGTATGCAAAAGTACCATAATGACATCTAAAAGTAGTTTTCTCTCTATCATATGGATGAATGGGGATTTGGAAGAATCCCGAATAACCATCTAAATAACAAAAATATTTATGCCTAGTTAACCTTTCTAACATTTGACCAATGAAGGAAAGGGGAAAGTGGTCCTTTTTAGTAGCAGTATTTAATTTCCTATAATCAATACACATACGCCAACATGTGAAAACTCTAGTGGGAATCAATTCATTTTTATCATTACGAACAACTATAGTTCCACCTTTTTTAGGTACTACCTGAACTGGACTGACCCAACATCAAGTAATTTAATAACCTCCTTAACAAGTTCATGTACATTAGGATTCAAACGAAACTGACCCTGTATGCATGGTTTATGACTTTCCTCTAAATGAATACGATGCATGCGAAAATCAGGACTAATATTTGTCAAGTCATCAATGGTATAACCAATAGCTTTCTTATGACATTTAAGCACAGCTAATAATTTCTCATGTTGACTATCAGTAAGTGAAGCACTAACAATAGCCGGATATAGCTCTTTTTCATCTAAAAATGCATATTTCAAATTAGAGGGAAGGGGTTTCATCTCAGGTTGTGTTACCTCATTTACTGAACAGATATTATGGGGTAGCTATAAATATTGATATTTTCTCCCCGAATTAAATTCCACTAGGTCCTGAATCAGCTCATCTGATTCCATATTGCCTTCACCTGGAACGCATCCAAACAGAAAACGGCCTCAAGAAAATCCTTTTTAAGATTTCGAGGCAAGTCATCACAAACAATCTCTTGAATAATATCAATTCCATAGCATGATTGCTCCAACTTGGGGCTTTTCAATGCACTATCAAGGTCAAACGTAACCTTGTCATCGCCTACAGAAAGAGTCAAACTTCCATTTCTTACATCAATAACAGGTCCTGCAGTGATTAAAAATGACCTACCAAGAATAATAGGGATGTGTGAATCCTCCTCCATATCTAACACCACAAAATCAACGGGAATGAAAAACTTCCTAACTCGTACCGGGAAATCCTCCAAAACACGTTTTGGGTATTTCACAGTTCTATCTGCCATCTGCAAGGTAATGTTAGTAAACTTTAAAGAACCCATATCTAATTTTCTACAAATAGACAACGGCGTAACACTAAAACTAGCTCCTAAATCACATAAAGCTTTATCTATAAAAAGTGGACCAATGTTACAGGGTATCAAAAAACTCCTAGGATCCTTGAGTTCAGGTGGAGACTTATTCTGCAAAATAGCACTACATTTTTCACTTAAAGCAACAGTCTCCACTAAACTTAATTCACGCTTCCTCCTCAATATGTCTTTCAAAAATTTACTATATGTAGGTACCTGCGTAATCAAGTAAATAAAAGGCATAGTAACTTGCAAATTTTTAACAATATCAAGAAACTTATGGAAGTGATTGGCATTCTTACTCCTATCTACCCTATGCGAGAAGGGTAGTGGCACCTTGGGAGGTGTCAACGTATCAATAGGCTTGTCAGCTACTGGAGCTCTCTTTTCCATGTCATCTTTATCCTTAGAAGGTGTAGGCTCTGCAATCTCCTCTATCACCATATTGCTGGTCTTACCAGTCTGTACTCCTATCTCTGAATCAGCATCTACAGTCGGCATCTTAGGACCTTCATAGTGGGTCCCTCTTCTGGTAGTGATGGAATTAACATGATCTCTTTGAGCTGGTGGACTTAGTTGAGGAGGTAGTTGACCTTAATGCCGCTGAGCTATGGACTGTGCAATTTGAGCTAGCTGGTTCTGTAGTTGCTTATTGTGAGCCTACATTGCCTCCATATTCCTCTGCATCTGCAGCATCATATGTTTCAACTCTGAAATCTCATTGCTAGGATGAGCTGGTGGTGCTGGCAATGGTGGTCTATTGAAACATGGTAGTTATGATGGTGCAAATCGTTGCACCTACTGATGAGCCTATTGCGGTGGTATAAATTGCTGTGGATTTGGCACATTGTTGTTGTTCTTGTAGGAAAAGTATGGATGATCCTTCCACCCTGGATTGTATATGTTGGACAACGAGTTGTTCTTGTAGACTTAGAAGGCACATTCTTGCACCACCAAACTATGACATGATTGTGAAATATGACCGAATAAACCACAGGAATAGCATAAAGGCTCAGTACATCCCGAAAGTGCAGCCATTGCATCTACGGGTGATGGTGGAGGAGTTGTGGTACTAATCTTTTCGAGCTTTTGGCTTATAGCATTGATCTGTTAAGCTGAAAATTCGTATTTATCGTCAACTACATGCTTTTAACCTTTCTTCTAATCACCTTTGGGATTGCCGAACTGTGAATTATAAATAGCGATCTCTTCAATCAACTCATATGCAACATTAACTTCCTGGTTCCTGAATCGACCACTAGTAGCTTAATTAAGCAATGTAAAACTCTTATTCCCTAAACCGTTATAGAATGACTGGAGCAGAAACAACTTCTCAAGGTCGTGATGTGGGCACAATCTCAATAGATCCTTAAACCTCTCCCATGCTTCATACAATGTCTCATCTGACTCCTGGTTGACATTCGTGATCTTACTCCAAAGGGTTGTAGTTTGCTCTGGAGGGTAATACTTCCTTTGAAATGTAAGAGCCAACTCTTCCCAATTGTTGATGTTGTCCATATTAAGACCGTTAAACAAAGTTCGAGCCTTGTCCTTCAATGAAAACGGTAACATCATACATCTAATGTAGTCCTGAGAGACCCCGACTTGCTTGATCGTACCACGGTACTGGAGGAAATTATTCAAATTTAACAACAGATCCTCCATCAAAATTCCTGCAAGCTGATTCGTTTCCACCATATTCACTAGAGTTGGATTCAGTTCAAAATTTAGAGCCTCAGTATCAGGGAACCGATAACCACCTCCAATTGTTGCAGAACTAGGTTGGGAATAGTCTGTCAATGATAGTGCTTGCGGTGGCGACGGTGGCGCTGGTTGTGCATCATTTTTTGGTATGTTGTTTAATTAAAATGCGATCTTTCCATTTCTTCCCTATCAGAATTATAAAAAATATTCAAATCAGAAAAGAGTTGTGACAAATCCGATAGTATCCTTTCAGAAAGAATAACTCTACGCAATCTCCACTTCCTTCTACGGCTCCGCTTATGCAATTACAGTTCTGGTTCAAGATAAATCCAAACCGGTATGCAAACCTAATAATTGCACAAGAATTGAAACTGCAGATATCCGTAACAACTGTCTCAGAGAACGATTAGTTCCTTGAGACTAAATAAAAATATACAAAATAACCCGATTAGTAGAAATTGAACAATTGCCTCCCGGCAACGGCACCAAAATTTGATGAGGGACAGTCGTATACCTATCAAAAATAACCTACAACTATAACTAATATAGACAGGGTAGTAGGGATCGTATCCACATGGAAGCAAGGTAACTCTACTAACTTTAAAAAGCTAGTTCGCCGTAAGGGGCCTTTGAATTGGGTTTTGACTAATGAACTAATGACTACTGGAAATGAAATTAAACACAAGAAAATACTTCACAATAACTAATCCTAGGACATCGGTTCACTATTGATCAACCAATGAATTGTGTCACAATTAATTAACCAATTACTGACTTCCTGAACTAAGGCTCAGTAATTCTCTCGAATCTAGTCTCCTTCAAAACTCCTCTAATGGCTCTCGCTCACTTAGACTCGGGTTTTGCCTATTATCCCTGTGATCTAATTGTGGTAATCTTATCTCTCGGCTTCGATTTCGACAATATCTAACTAACAATTAAACCTGGCCAGAATTTAACTGAAAGCAATACTAACTGATAATAGGAATTCAAGAGCATCAATAATCAAATTAATCAATCATGAAACAAAACATTACAAACGATCCGTATATCCCCTAGCCGTAGAAAGGAAACTACTCACACATGATTGAAAACATGGAATTAAAATCAATAAAACAAAACAAAACTAAAGACATGATTAAAACTAATACATTAATTAAAAACTATTAAACTAAATAAGAACATAAAAACTAGGGCACAAAAACAAATAACACAACCTAAAACTAGAGTAGAAATCAAGAACATAAACTAAAAGAAATATAATCTAAAAACATAAGTAAAAGAAAAATTAAAGAAGAATTGAAATAGAACCTGAATCGAATTATATTGAAAGAATGAAAGTGTTCGCAACCTAAAGAGAGAAAGTTGGGGCTAAAAACTAGAATATTTTATAATGAATTTCGTACATTGCTTTAGGAAAATTAAATTCTAAGCGCAAAACTTGAAGAAACCGCATAAAAAAAGGCCTTGGAGCAGCCCGCCCGAGTCACCCGGGCTAAACGCCACTACCCGGGCACCGGGCACTTGACCCGGGTGAACTGGCAGGTGTGGGCACTTGCTCGTTTTTTCGCTTGGTTTCTTCTAATATCTTCTTTAATGCTTCCATACTAGCACGTTTGGAGAAAATTAGCTATGCAGATCATATTATTCGTCCCCAGACACAAGTTGTATATCTGAAACTCACGAAAAATCCAAAGGAAGACTTGGTTAAACATTCGGATCTTCCCGAATTCAATGGATTGAAGGATTCTCAAGCATATTTGAATTGGGAGAGAAGAATTGAAAGGCACTTTGATCATAAATCCATGGATGAATCTACATGTTTTTCTCATACCATATTGAAGATTATAGATTATGCATCAGATTGGTTTGATACCTTTCAAAACCAACTAGTGAAAGATGGCAAAGAAGAAACTCAAACTTAGAGTGAATTAAAGAGCAAGATGCCCAAGACATTTGTTCCTGGATCATACAAACATGAACTTTATCTAAAGCTCAATACTTTGCGTCAAAATCACTGTACAAGTGAAGAATTTGTGAAGGAGTTTGAAAGATTATATTTGGCGTGTGGTCTTAAGGAAGATGAAGATCAAAAATCTACTAAATTGTTGATTCGCATGAACAAAAATATATCAAATATGGTTGAATTGGAAAATTATTCTAATTTTGATGGTTTGTGTCAACTAGCAATTAAAGTGGAAAGGCTGATCAACGGGCAAAAGACTAGGAATCAACAAACACCATTCATTCCTAAGAAGGATTCATCAAAAGTGGTTGAGTAATCGGAGTTTACTAATAAAAGTGGTTCAACAACATCTGATGAATCCAGTGCAACCAAATTGAAAAATCTCACTCCTGGTCAATTCACTATGAAGGATAAGATTTGTTTCAAGTGTAAGGGTGGAGGGAATATTGCATCTAATTCTCCAACAATAACTTTAATCACTTTTGAAGAACATCATGCACTCTTAAGCACTATGTTGGAGGAAGAGGCTGATACGAAACAAGAAAATAACTTCGAAGGTTTGATAATGGCTTCTAAAGATGATACAAGTATGGGGGAAATATTGGCTTATGGAGATTCAAGACTTTTGGGATCTTCAAAGACACCATCATGGGTGTGTATGGTGACACAAGAAAATACTTGCTCATTGAAGCAAAGGAAAGAATGGTGGAATTAGGGGAATAAGATGGTTTTGCCTATGAGTTTTCTCCTCTTCACTTGATAGGGTTTTCTCATTTTTGGCATTGAGTCTTTTAATTCTTGAAGTGTCTTAATCATCATTTACAGCCTTATACACATGAAGAATGACCTCTTGAAGGTTTGTTGATTATAAGATTGAATCTTGAAAGGTTTCTTAAAGTTTTGAAGAAAAACCACAAAAACGCGCAAATTTTGACGAAGCATGCCTTTCGTCAATTTGGACAATTTTTGGGGGATTTGGGTAAATCTTGTTATTGTGTAAATCTTGTTGTAATTTGTTGATTATCTTGATTAGCAAGGTCAGAATAAGTTTGTTAGGATATTTTTCAGATTAGATAGAGTTTGTTAGGATATTTTAGCAAGTTGCATGACATGCAATTATGATGTGGCATTCTTATCTTGTCAGTCATTGATGAGTCACTAGATTAGGGTGAATTTTCCTAATGTTATGCGTGTAAATTTAGCTGAGTTTAGTTAGGACTTGTTAATGATTATTAATAACCTCAACATTAGCTTGTAAAAATACAGATTAGTGAATTCAATAAACATTGATTGTTTGAGTTTGCTTGTTCTCTACAAAACAAAGCAAAAACCGAAGGTAAGGAAATTTTCAAGTGTGTGAAAATTTTTGAACTTCTTGAAGAGTTGGTGCTTAGGCTTCAGACTCTTGTGAGGATAATTTTAGGGATTGAGGGAGCTTATCCTTAATCAATTCATAAAATTATTCGACTTAGATCGATTTTCTTGGTGCTTAGATTTAGAGAAAACCGAACTAAGGTATTATCCTTGTGAGTGGCGATTTTCTTTATCAACATTCACATGAACTTTTGGTGCTTTCATTGAGAGGACATTAATCCTCAAGGTTATTGGTATTAATTTAATTGTTGAAGCAGAAGTAATCATGTCAGTTGATGAGGTAAATACTCCTAAGGTCACTACGGAGGAATTGCGCAAGGACATCGAAGAACTAAAGGCTATGTTTGAGGCCACCATGAAAGACTTTGCCGAAAAAATTGAAATCACCGAGAAAGTCTAAGTGTGTAAGTACAGGGGAGACAGATTCTAGTTCTGATGATGAGCAAGTAAGCTCAAGGAGTGCACAAAAACCAAGGAAACAATATTCATCTAGTTCTAGTAATGAAGAACCTATGAATAAGCGCAGAAAGAAGGAAAGGCCTAAGGATGATAATCGTAATCTTAAACTGGATATTCCTGAATACAGTGGATGTTTGGATGCTGAAAAATTCATGGATTAGCTAAGAAGAATTGAACAAATTTTCAAATATACAGAATATGATGATCGAAAATCAGACAAGATTGTAGAATTAAAATTGACGGGCTTAGCTAGCTTATGGCTTGAAGGTATGCAAAAGAAAAGAAAGAAGGATGGGAAGTCCAAAGAATCCACTTGGATGAAATTAAAGAAGGAGATGAGGAGACGTTTTGTTCCTCAAGATTACGAGCAAGGAAACTTCATAAAGATGCATACTTTGAGGCAAGATCGAAAATCAGTTGAAGAATATACATCTGAATTCCTCAATCTGGTCACCATCTGCAATCTAGAAGAAAAAGAGGATCATCAAGTTGCTCGTTATGTTGCTGGTCTAGATGAGAGAATAAGAGAAAAGGTGGAACTACAACCTTACTGGACCTTTGATGAAGTTTGCAAGGTTGCATCTAGGTTGAGAAGCAATTTTTGAAAAAACCAAGTACTTTTTCAAAACCCTTTGTGAAGAAAGAAGAGGCCACTGTTTCATTTAAACAAAATTTCGATTCCACTTCAAAACCTCCTCCATATATTAAGGATAAAGGCTCTGCTACTAAGCCTCCACCCCTTGATCAATGCACATGTTTCAAGTGCAAAGAGCAAGGCCATATCCAGAAGGATTGTCCTCATTCAAGGGTTCATACTACTCGAAATTGAGCAGATGATGAAAACTTTGAAGAAGAGGAGAATGAGCAACAGGAGGATGGCGAAAATTATGATACTCAGGAAGAGGAGATTGAGGAAATTACTCCTGAGGTGAATGCCCAAAGTTTAGTCCTCCAAAGGGTTTTGCAATCTAAAGTTGCGCCACCTACAGAGAATCAGAGGGATAAGATTTTCATCACTAGGTGCAATGTTCTAGGAAGATTATGTGATCTGATAATTGATTCAGGTAGTTGCACTAATGTGGTCTCTACAGTATTGATCAACAAACTAGAAATTCCTACAATTGAACATCCTCAACCATATAAATTACATTGGCTCAGTAACACAAGTGACGTCAAGGTGAATAAACAGGCTCTGGTTAGTTTCAAAATTGGAAACTTTGATGATCAAGTGCTCTGTGATGTGTGTCCTATGGATGCGTGCCATATATTGCTTGGAAGGCCGTGGAAGTATGATAGATTCGTACAGCTTGATGGGAGAACGAACATATACATCATTAGAAAACAGGCACAAGGAAAACCAGTTGCATTGAAACCTTTGGAAAGCTCGAAATTTTCGAAAGATGTGAGCAATAAGAAGGGTATTTTGTTGATTTATGAGAAATCCATGGTGCAAGAGGTAAAGAATTGTGAGAAGTTCTATGTGTTGATGGCTAAGGAAGTGCAAAATAAAGAAAGGACCTCGTGAGTTACGCCCCTTGTTGCACGAATTTCAAGACATATTTCCTGATGAATTGCCACCAGGGTTGCCACCCATTAGAGGAATTGAACATCAGATTGATTTGGTTCCTGGAGCTCGAATTCCTAATAAACAAGCTTACAGGTGCAATCCAGAAGAACCTACAGAAATTGAACATCAGATTGAAGAGTTGATGGCAAGAGGGTATGTCAGGGAAAGCATGAATCCATGTGCAGTACCAACATTGATTGTTCCTAAAAAGGATGGATCATGAAGAATGTGTATTGATTCTAGAGCTGTGAATAACATCACCATCAAATAAAGGTTTCCTATTCCTCGATTAGATGATTTATTGGATAAATTGTTTGGCTCACAAGTATTTACTAAGATTGATTTGAAGAGTGGTTATCACCAAATTCGAATAAAGCAGGGTGATGAATGGAAAACAGGGTTCAAAACTAAACATGGACTCTATGAATGGTTAGTTATGCCGTTTGGTATTACGAATGCTCCTAGTACTTTTATGAGATTGATGAATGAAGTTTTGAAGCCTTTCATTGGAAAGTTTGTGGTTGTCTATTTAGATGATATATTGGTATTTAGTGCAAGTGTGGAAGATCATCTACAGTATCTAAGAGAAGTGTTCGAAGCTTTGAGAAAGCAGAAGTTGTATGCTAAGATCGAAAAGTGCTCGTTCATGGTCTCAACTATGACATTCTTAGGTTACATTGTTTCTAAGGATGGTGTTTCAGTTGATCCTTCAAAAGTAGAAGCTATTAAATCATGGCCTGTTCCAAAATCTGTGGCTGAGGTGCATGCTTTTCATGGTTTAGGTTTTTTCTATAGAAGATTTGTGAAGAATTTCTCTTCTGTAGTAGCACCTATGACCGAGTGCATTAAGAAGAACAAAGAAAGGTTTGAATGGACTAAAGATGCGCAAAAGGCCTTCGAGTTGGTCAAGAAATTGCTTTGTCAAGCTCTTATCTTATCTGTCCCAGATTTTTCGAAACCTTTTGAAATTGAGACAGAAGCTAGTGGCGTGGGGATGGGTGCAGTGTTGGTTCAAGGTAAACGGCCTATAGCTTATTTCAGTGAGAAATTGAATGGAGCAAGGTTAAATTACTCTACATATGACAAGGAATTCTATGCTATTGTTCGAGCATTAGATCATTGGAGTCATTACCTGCGTCCAAGTCACTTTGTATTGCATTCTGATCATGAGGCTATGAAGCATATCAATGGCCAACATAAACTCAATCCAAGACATGATAAGTGGGTTGAATTTTGGCAGTCTTTTGACTTTTCATCAAAGTACAAAGAAGGCAAATCAAATGTGGTTGCTGATGCTTTATCAAGGAGGTATGCTTTAATTGGTGATCTTAATTTCAAATTGCTTGGTTTGTAGTTGATTACACAATATTACGAGCAAGATGGAGATTTTGGACCTATTTATTCACAAATTACGAAGGGTTCAATGGGAGCTTATGTGCTACATGATGGATTCTTATTCAAAGGGAATCTACTTTGCATCCCTAAGTGCAGTATTCGTGAATTGCTAGTCAGAGAAGCACATGGGGGTGGAATTGCAGGTCACTTTGGTATTACAAAGACATTGAAAATGTCGCAAGATCATTTCTATTGGCCTAGAATGATTGCTGATGTTGAAGCAGTAATATCACAATGTGCTGTTTGTCAAAAAGGCAAGGCATTTTTCCATCAAGGATTCTACACACCATTGACAATGCCAGAAGCTCCTTGGGATGATATTTCTATGGATTTTATAGTTGGTTTGCCTAGAACTACAAGGCAAAAGGATGCTATAATGGTTGTGGTTGACAGGTTTTCGAAGATGGCTCACTTCATACCTTGTCACAAGATTGATGATGCTGTCAATGTTGCAGAATTGTATCTTCGCGACATTGTGAGGTTACATGAAGTTCCGAAAACAATTGTAAGTGACAGGGACACGAAGCTCATGAGCTATTTCTAGAAATCATTGTGGCGTTTGATAGGAGTGAAATTACTCTTCAGTACTTCTTATCATCCACAAACAGATGGTCAAACTGAAGTCACTAACAGAACCCTAGGCGTTCTACTTCGTGGTTTGGTAAGCAAGACACAAAGAGATTGGGACTTGAAATTAGCTCCTGCAGAGTTTGCTTATAATCGTTTACCTACATATGCAACTAAGCATTCACCTTTTTAAGTTGTTTATGGAGTAAATCCCAAGCTACCTATTGATTTTGTGGCTATTCCTAAAGGTGGGCTCGTTCACAAAGATACTTTAGCTAAAACTGAATATATTCATAAGTTACATGCACAGGTTACAGCAAGGATTGAGCATGTGAATGATATCTACAAGACAAGAGCTAACAAGCATAAAACCAAACACACATACAAGGAAGGAGATTTGGTATGGTTATATCTAAGGAAGGAAAGATTTCCTAATCAAAGGAAAAACAAGTTAATGCCTAGGTGTGATGGACCATTCAAAGTCGTGAGCAAAATTGGGGACAATGCATATAAACTCGAATTGCCAGGAGAATATGGTGTACATGCCATGTTCAACATTGGTGATTTATCTCCTTATGTTCCTGATGATCAACTTCGAGGTTTGAGGAAAAGCTCTTTTGAAGAAGAGGAGGATGATACAAAACAAGAGGATAACTTCGAAGGTTTGATAATGGCTTCTAAAGATGATACAAGTATGGGGGAAATAATGGCTTATGGAGATTCAAGGCTTTTGGCATCTTAAAAGACATCATAATGGGTGTGTATGGTGACACAAGAAAATACTTAATCATTGAAGCAAAGGAAAGAATAGTGGAATTAGGGGAATAGGATGGTTTTGCCTATGAGTTTTTCCTACTTCACTTGATAGGGTTTAATTTTCTCATTTTTGGCATTGAGTCTTTTAATTCTTGAAGTGTCTTAATCATCATTTACAGCCTTATACACATGAAGAGTGACTTCTTGAAGGTTTCTTGATTAAAAGATTGAATCATGAAAGGTTTCTTGAAGTTTTGAAGAAGAAACACAAAAATGCGCAAATTTGGACGAAGCATGCCTTGCGTCAATTTGGACGAATTTTGGGGGACTTGGGTAAACCTTGTTATTGTGTAAATCTGGTTGTAATTTGTTGATTATCTTGATTAGCAAGGTAAGAATAAGTTTGTTAGGATATTTTTCAGATTAGATAGAGTTTGTTAGGATATTTTAGCAAGTTGCAAGAAATGCAATGATGATGTGGCATTCTTATCTTGTTAGTCATTGATGAGTCACTAGATAGAGGTGAATTTTCCTAATGTTATGCGTGTAAATTTAGCTTAGTTTAGTTAGGATTTTTTGATGATTATGACTATAAATAATCTCAACATTAGCTTGTAAAAATACAGATCAGTGAATTCAATAAACATCGATTGTTTAAGTTTGCTTGTTTTCTACAAAACAAATCAAAAACTGAAGGTAAGGAAATTTCGAGTGTGTGAAAATTTTCGAACTTCTTGAAGAGTTGGTGCTTAGGCTTTAGACTCTTGTGAGGATAATTTTAGGGATTGAGGGTGCTTAGCTTTAATCAATTAATAAAATTATTCGACTTAGCTCGATTTTCTTGGTGCTTAGCTTTAGAGAAAACCGAATTAAGGTACTATCCTTGTGAGTGGCGATTTTCTTTATCAACATTCACATGAGAGGCGCAAAAGCTAAAGAATTTGCAAGAGCAATAACAAATCGATGATGAGTTTGAAGGGCCAATTTATCAACCAACTCCTGATAAAGATGTTTTGGTGATTAGAAACGTCCTACATGCTTCTCAAAATCACGAGCCTTATGGAGAACAAAGAGAAAATCTTTTCCACACTCGTTGCATGTTGAATGGACGAAGTTGCACAATGATTATAGATAGTGGATCTTGCATTAACATTGCTTCTGGGAAGATGGTGGATACTTTAGGCTTGAAACAACGAGACCATCCAAGACCTCATAAGCTTAACTGGGTAAATAGTGATGGCAGGCTACAAGTGAAGAAATAAGCACTTGTTAATTTTGAGCTTGGAGAGTACAAGGATGAGATATGGTGTGATGTCTTGCCTATGGATACGTGTGCTTTACTTTTAGGACGACCATGGCAATGTGCTGTATATTTTCCTAGATAAAAATCTTTGAGTGTTTGAGTTAAAATAAAATTCCAACTTAATTTTCATTTTAATCTTATTTTATAATTTATTTGAGTTTTAGTATTTTGTATTAGGTGTTTGTTGGACATTTTAGAGTTGTAATTTTCATTGGTTTCTAGAGTAGTTGTTTCATTTCAATTATTTTGAGTCATAGTTAAATAATTAGAATTTTCAGTTTTAGTTCATGTTTGTAAACTGATTTGGTTGAACTGTTTAAAACCGAATTAGTTCATTTTTAGAGTCGAAATTTTTACGAGTCAAAGTTCAGAATCTCTAGTATTATGCATCAAAATTTCAAGAGAATATCAACACGGAAAGTTGTTCAAAAAGCTGCAAAAGACAAGTACGCAGATTTAGTCCTAGACTTAATTGAATGCATTTTGTGCATTTCAAATCCATTCTAACTGAATTTTAAGGTACGACAAGAGAATTCAATGGAGATGTTACACACAAATTTGCAGCTCAAAATTCAAATGGGAAGGCAGTTAAATGTAGGTCATAATACAGAAGCGGAAAATTGTCAAGAAACATATTTAATGTCCATGATCTTGTGTGGCTGTTTTTGGGTTGAATTTCTTTCTGAAATCTAGACTTAACTCAACCAATTTACGGGGGGCTTAATGATGACAGTTAAAAGATTGATGGATCTCAGAAAATTCAAGCAAAAGGCTGGTCAAAACGTCCTTAATTAATCAGAATAATGAAGGCCCAATTCAAGGAAAAAAACTGCCATTTTTTTGTGTGTTTAATGCATTAATTCTGAACGTTTTGAGCTTCTTCAGCAGCCTTAATTTGAGTAATTTCTTGGGGAATGATTGTCTTAATGTTTCCTATGTTAATTCAGGTTATTAGCCAGCTCATTGAAGCCTAAACCGGAAGCATCAAGTCAGATTTGTTTTTCGAAGCTACGTGATTGTATGTGTAAGTATGGTGCGTTTTATTGCAGCTTTGGATTCTATTTTGGACGTGATATTTCAGAATAAACTTGAGGACTAATGTGCAACGTTATTCCTTAAGTTAAATGGGATTAATGCATGAGATTAAAAGCTTCATAATAGCCACAAAACCATGCAATTGCACGTGTGAATTTCAAGGGGTCCTAGGCTACTTTAATTCTTGTATTCTGATTTTTATTCCTAGTTTTTGACTTAATACTCTGAATGTATTTAGACTTAGAAAGGAATCCTAGGTTTATTTATGTAACTTAACTTATTACGTTGTAACATCTCATGCCTATATATATGGCCATTTCTTAGAAAGGAATCCTAGGTTTTTTGACTTTGAGTGTTTATCTTGTTTCTTGGATTAGAAACGTTAGATTTCTTGGATTAGAAATCAAAACTTTTCCTTTGCTTATTCAACTTTCGTGGCTAGAGTTGAGTTGTGTTCTTAGGAAACCCCATCTAAGTCTTAGTGGTGTGTCTTTATCTAAGAAATAGTTTGATTTTAGCCCTATTTATCATTAAATTAATTCGGCTTTGGCCCTTGTATATTCCTAGTGTACCACGAATATACAACATTTAGCGCTAGAAACAAAATAAAACTAGTGAGAATTCTAATTGAAAAAGGGTGCAACACCATGGAGGAATTTTAAAGAGAAATTAAATTATAATTCAAACTTGTTGCACCATTGGTGGAAAGGTATGTAACATGATCATAGATGGTGGAAGTTGCACCAATTTAGTGTCTCAAATTGTTGTTGATAAATTGAATCTTATAACAATTCCTCCCCCTAATACATATGAAATAGAGTGGCTTAGTCAAGGTATTAGCATTCATGTTCATCAACAAATTTTGTTGTCATTTATCAATGGGAAAACATATGTGGAAGAACTTTGCTGTGATGTCATACCTATGGATGCATGCCATGTGCTATTAGATAGACGTTGGTTATTTGATAAAAAGCTCATGTATGATGGTTATGAGAATACTTATTCTTTCACCTATATTGGAAGAAACATTACGCTCATCTCACTTCCCTCACAAGAAACCTTTTATCATCAAATTTTAACACCACAAAAATTTTCCCCCACTTAAAGAAAATTCGAAGTTCAAGAGTACAAATATATAAAAGAACCCATTCCTTGGGACCTTGTTGAAATTCGACCACCACCACAAAATGAGCCTATCACTAAACCCCAAAATGATGAGACATTAAGTTCATGCTTCTTTCCATTTGAAGAAACTAATGATGCTCCACCTTGCTTTGAAGAATCATTTGTGCCATCTATTGATTTGTATGTAAACTTAAAAGGCGAGACATTTGAGGAAATTGAAGGGGGATACAAATTTCAAAAGAAGAAGAGGTGGGATGAAAGGTTGGCATTGCTTTTCGATTTGTTGAACATTTCTATAATTTTTAAATGTTTGATGTATCTAGATATGAAGCCATATGTGAACTTGTTTGTGTTATATCATAGTTTTGAATGTTGAATTCAAAAATTAAGGTGATGCATGTTGATATCATAATGGCGAGGTTCCCAAATTTCGTCTTTTGTTAAGTTTAAATTCCAAGGGATATCACAAGATACGTTCTATATTTCATGAGTTTAACACTCAAGATTCAAATTTTGTCGATGAGTATAACACTCAAGAATCAAATTTTGTTTGTGCATGTGTTTTCTTTGATTAATCTATCTAAGTTTGAGGAAAAACTTTTTCAAGAGGGGGAGCATGTTGTATATTTCCCTACATAAAAATCTTTGAGTCTTTGAGTTAAAATAAAATTCCAACATAACTTTCATTTTAATCTTATTTAATAAATTATTTGAGTTTTAGTATTTTGTATTAGGTGTTTGTTGGACATTTTAGAGTTGTAATTTTCATTGTTTTCTAGAGTATTTTTTTCATTTTAATTATTATGAGTCATAGTTAAATAATTAGAATTTTCAGTTTTAGTTCATATTTGTAGACTGATTTGGTTGAACAGTTTGAAACCGAATTAGTTCGTTTTTAGAGTCAAATTTTTTATGAGTCAAAATTCAGAATCTCTAGTATTATGTATCAAAATTTCAAGCGAATATCAAGAGGGAAAGTCGTTAAAAGAAGTTGCAAAAGGCAAGTACGCAGATTTTGATCTAGACTGAATTGAAGGCATTTTGTGCATTATTCTCTAATCAATTCAAGCTGAAATATAAGGGAAGACAAGAGAATTCAATGGAGATGTTACACACAAATTTTCAGCTCAAAATTCAGACGGGAAGGTAGTTAAATGTGGGTCATAATACATAAGTGTTTAATGTCCATGTTCTTGCGTGGCTGTTTGGGTAGAATTTCTTTCTGAAATTTAGTCTTAACTCGACCAATTTATTGGGGGATTAATGATGACAGTTAAAAGGTTAATGGAGCTCAGAAAATTCAAGCAAAAGGCTGGCCAAAACTGTGAGAAATATTTGCCTTGATTATTATCATTTGATTTGCATCATATATACAAGAGTCCTACAAAGATATACATAGGATATACATCATATAATTGGCAACTTAGATATTCATAATATATTTCATAATATTTATATAATCTTCATAATCTTTCACACCCCCGCAGTCAAAACGTGAGGCTTGCGGACAGTGAGACTGACTCAGAAATCATCAAACAAGACACGAGGTAGAACTTTTGTGAATATATCAGCAATTTGATACCTTGAAGAGACATGTAGAACACGAACTTCACCACGTTGAACCTTTCCACGAACAAAATGGATATCCATCTCGATATGTTTAGTGCGATGGTGTTGCACCGAATTAGTAGACAGATAAATAGCACTAATATTATCACAATATACCAAAGTCGCTTTAATGATTGGACATTGAAGCTCAAGCAATAAGTTGCGAATCCAACAAGTCTCAGATACAACATTAGCCACACCCCGATATTCAGCTTCAGCACTAGATTTAGACAAGGTAGGTTGACGTTTAGAGGACCAAGAAATCAAATTATCACCGAGATAGACACAATAGCTAGAGGTCGAATGTCGGGTGTCAGGACATCCACCACAATCTGTATCGGTATAGGACAAGATAGACTTGATAGAAGACTTAGTCAAATGCATACTAAAATCAATCGTACCTTGAATATATCGATGAATGCGCTTTAAGGAGGCCATATGAGCCACCTTAGGATCATGCATGAATAAACATACCTGTTGAACAGCAAAGGATATGTCCGGACGAGTGAAAGTCAAGTATTGCAAGGCACCACAGAGACGGCGATACATAGTAGGATCAGGATAGGGATCGCCAGAGGAACCACTCAACTTGCCTTTGGTGTCAACAGGAGTCATACACGGCTTACAATTAGCCATACCTGCTCTCTCGAGATTTTCTAAGGCATATTTTCGTTGGGACAAGAACAAACCATTTTTAGTGCGAGAAACTGCAATGCCTAGAGAATAACTCAACAGACCAAGATCCTTCATGGAAAATTCCTGACTAAGCTTAGACATGATTTGTTGACGGAGAGAGTCTGTAGATGCTGTAACAACAATATCATCAACATATAAAAGAATATAAGCAATGCAAGTACCATGGTGATAAATAAAAAGGGAGTTATTACAGCGACTATGAGTGAACCCAATAGTAGCCACAAAGTCACCAAAGCGTTGATATCACGCCCTAGGAGCTTGTTTTACACCATAGAGAGATTTACGGAGTAAACAAACGTGATCAGGCTTCGATGGGTCTCAGAAACCCAATGGTTGATGTATATAAACAATTTCATTTAGATTGCCATGTAAAAAAGCATTCTTAACATGTAACTGATGAATAGACCATGAATTAGAGAGAGCAATGGTAAGAACTACCCTAATAGTAGCCGGTTTGACCACCGAACTAAATGTCTCATCACAATCAACTCCTTCCCTTTGAGATTGACCATCACCTACTAAACATGCTTTGTAACGTTCAAAAGAACCATCCGACCTCTTTTTATGCTGAATATCCACAACGAACGAATAACATTAACATTAGATGGACGGGGAACCAAGTCCCAAGTCTTATTTTCGATTAGAGCACTAAATTCATCTTGCATAGCATGTTTCCAATTCAGGTCACGAAATGCATGTATCGGGTTTTTGGTTAAAGGAGAAAGGGAAGTGACACTTGCACTTAGAGCATGGTTGTGATATTTAGGATTCGGCTTAAGTATCCCATGTTGACTACAAGTAGTCATACGATGAGAGGACAAGGGAGGTGGAGGTTGAAGTGAGGGACGAAGGGGAGGAGGAACGTATGGATTAGGAATACGGGTAAGCAAGGATGGGGAAGGGGGGAGGTTTGCTGCGGCATAGGGGAGTGTGAAGAAGAGGGAGGTTGTTGCGTGGGGGGAGTGGTGGGGGAGGGCAGCGAGAACCGCAAGGGGGCTGTGGTGGCGGAGGGGGTTCCGAAGGGGGCTGCGGTGTGGCCTGCTGTGATGGGTTGTGAGGTGCAGTAGGGGAAGCAGCAGCGTGGACTGCATGAGGGTGAACAGGAGCATGCAAGAAGGTACTACATACCACAGGATTATCTAATATACTAGTGTGATCAAGAAGAAAGCCATAGGTAGAAAGTGTGGCCTTGTGAATTTGAGAAAAGGGAAACACAGACTCATCGAACCACCCATGTCTAGCAATAAGATTTTTTGACTGGAAATGTCATAACATTTGTAGCCTCTATCATTGGCGGGATATCCTAAAAATACACAAGGAGTGGAACGAGGTTGAAGTTTGTGTATTGTTGAAGACGGATAAAGAGGAAAACATAACATCCAAAATTTTGAAGGTGAGAGTATTGTGGGATCTTTTGATAAAGAATTTGAGTAGGAGAGTGATATCCAAGAATCTTAGAGGGTAAAATATTAGTAAGATAAGTGACCATATCCAAAGCATGATGCCAAAAAGAGGGAGGCGTGGAAGCATGACAAAGTAAAGTCCGAACAATGTTATTAATAGTTTTAATTTTTCGCTTGGCTTTACCATTTTCAAGAGAAGTATGAAGACAAGAAAAACAGAAAGACATACCGTGTTGGGTCGAAAATTTGTGAAAGGGGCCGTTATTAAACTCACGACCATTATCAAATTGAAAAGCCTTAATTTCCCATTCAAATTGAGTTTTGATGAGAGTGCGTATTTTAATGAAGTAGTTAAAGACTTGTGATTTTTGAGATAAGGGGAAAGTCCACAGATAATTGGAAAAATCATCAGGAAAAAGAACATAATATTTATGGCAGGAAGTATAGGGACAGGAGATGTCCACAAACCACTGTGAACAATATCAAATGGCATATGAGTATAAGAAAGAGAGTCATAAAAAGGAGATTTCACTAATATACCCAAGGGTCAAGAATGACATACATTATTTCGAGTTTTATTACAACTAATGAGATTATTACTACGTAAAGAACTAAGAATCACATCCCCGGGATGTCCTTGACAGGAATGCCATACACTAGGAGAAATAGCTGCAAAAGTAGAAGGAAAGGATGGTGAAGTAGCTCGAAAAAGTGCAGTCATAGAATAAAGGTCGCCACTGCTATCACACTTCAGTATTTTGCGCCCCGTCTGCAAGTCCTTCACAGAAAACCCAAAGGGATCAAACTCAACAGAAACCATGTTATCAGAAGTAAATTTTCGAACTGAGATAAGAATTTTGATAAGGTTTGGGGCATGAAGGACATTTTTGAGGTGTAAGGGGTGATAAGACGTAGGAAGACATGCACTACCATAACCACAAATGGGAATCATGCTACCATTACCAACAACAATTGCATTTTGTTTATTATTGCTCAATCGAAAATAAGAAGAAAGGTTACCTGGAGAATTGGTCATGTGAGATGTGGCACCGTTGTCCGTGTAAAACTGTTCATCCGGAGGATACATGGAAAGGGTATGCATGGCTTGATCAATGTCTGTTGGAGCATACGCCAGAGCAAGAGGGGCAGCAGCAGTGTAGTACGATTGAGCAGGACTTGGACCAAGGAGGCCAGCTTGAGGAGACGAGCCACGTAGGGGAGGACGCCAAGACGAAGGATGCGCACCCACTATAGGATAAGGACAAGGGGGCAAGGCCCATGGTTGCGGAACCCAAGGAGAACAAGAGTATGGCCACTCATGTTGGCCGCCAATAGGAGCAGGCTACGGCAGTGGGGCAGCGGTGTGTGGCGATCGATGTGAGGACTGTTATCCGTTGCCGCGGTTGTTGTTGTTGCAGTTACATCCTCCTTTGTTATTGTTGCGATTATTTTTACGTCCATGATTGCTATTGTTTCCATGACTATGTGAAGAAGAGGAGCCATGGTTGTCATGCGAAGCCTCGGAGGAGGAGTGAGCAAGTAAAGCAGCGTCCGAAGAGGAGGTGACGTCAAGACTTTCACCACGACCCTGCTCTTTAAGTTCAAGCATCGAACGCAACGTGTCAAAGGAGGGCAGAGGAGTTAGGTGTTGGACAGTGGTGCGAAATTGCCGATAGTCATCCGAAAGACCGTTAAGAAGTTGAAGGGCCAAGCGTTTGTCAGATATCTCATCCCCAACATTCCTTAAACTATCCGTGAGAACCTTGAGACGCGTAGAATACGGCTTCATGCCATTGAAATTTTCTAGCTTGGTATTTGTGAGTTGTGAGTCCAAGTGAAGGGCTCTAGTGGTCTTATTATTATTGAAGAAATTCACCACTCTATTCCATGCATCTATGGCTTTGTCATTAGGATTAAAGATGGAGTTAAGAAGGTCAGTTGAGATAGTCCCATAAATCCATTGACGGACAATATTGTCTAGACGTTGCCAAAGAGCAGGGGAGACGGTTTCGGTTGAAGAAGACTATGCAGCCTCCTTGGTAGGGATGACATGGTCGATCACCAAGTTTGCGCGACAATGGAGTTGGAAGGGAGTAGACCAATTATTAAATTTGGTACCATCATAATCAAGAACGATAGGAATACTGGCCTTGATGTTGGTGATGAGAGTCGCGGGATGAAGCTTGGTAGTGTCGGCAACGAAGAAGAAGAAGAAAAAGTGGAAGCGAAGAAGAAGACGAACAAGGTGGGTTGAATAAAACCTAGTCTACTGATACCATGTGAGAAATATTTGCCTTGATTATTATCATTTGATTTGCATCATATATATACAAGAGTCCTACAAAGATATACATAGGAAAATACTTGATATAAAACTCAAAGTGACATAAAATATAAATCATAAACTTTAGAAAAGATAAAATAATTATATTAATTAACAATTAATTTAAATTTTCTTTCTTTAATTTATTTATTAAACTAAAATTTTCAATAAAAATACTAAATATATAAACATAAAATACGAAATTAACTTCTTAAAACACGTGAAAATATGGGGTATTGCATTAGATCACAGAGATAATAGGCAAAAAGAGTCTAAGTAAGCGAGAGCCATTACCGAAGTTTTAAAGGAGTTTAGATTCGAGAGAATTAGTGTGCCTTAATTAAGGAAGTCATTAATTTGTTAATTAATTGTTAGTCAATTCATTTATTGATTTGTGGTGAACCGATGTCCTAATTTTAGTTTATTGATATATCTTCGTGTTTAATTTATGTTTTAGTAGTAATTAGTGTCTTAGATAACATTCAATTCAAACGCCCTTTATAACGCAATAACATTTTAGAATTAGTAGAAATTCATTGCTTCCCTATGGATTCGATCCCTGATTCCCTATCTACATTAGTGAGAGTTGTAGGTTACTTTTGATTAGGTGTGTGATAGCCTGTATCAAATTTTGGCGCCGTTGCCGAGGAGGCAGTTATTTTATTTCTGCTAATCAGGTTATTTTGTTCATTTTTTAACTTTTGCGTCTCAAGGAACTAACCGTTCTTTGAGACAGTTCTTACAGTTGCCTGCAGTTTCAATGCTTGTGCAGGTACTTGGTTTGTATGTCAGTTTGGATTGATCCTGACACAAAAGGATCATTCCATAAGCGAATTAGTAGAAGAAAGTGGAGGTTGCGGAGGCTTTTTTCTTTCTGAACGGACACTATTCGATTTGACACGACTTTTGGTTGAGTTGGATATTTCTAAGAAAGAACAGTTGTCGGGTTCCGAGATAATGAAAACAACCTGCCACCGCTGCCCCCCACCACCACCAACATGATCATGCAGGGATTATTCTCAGCCGAGTTTTGCAATAGTAGGAGGTAGTTATCGAGTTTCTAACACGGAGTTTCTTAACTTTGAATTGACGCTAGCTTTGGTGAATATGGTGGAAAGGAACTAGTTTGCAAGGACATTTGTGGTGGACCCAAGTCTGCACTTGAATAACTTTCTCCTATATTGTTGTACGATCAAGCAACAATGGGGTCTGTTAAGACTACATTAGAAGGATGATGTTCCTATTTTAATTGAAGGACAAGGCTGGTACTTGGTTGAATAGTCTCAATATGAACAACATCAACAGTTGAGATGAATTGGCTCTTTCATGTCAATGGAAATACTACCCTCCAGAGCGAACTGCAACCTTTCAAAGCAAGATCACGAATTTCAACTAGGAGACGGATGAGACATTGTATGAAGCATGGGAAAGGTTCAAGGATATATTGAGGTTGTGCCCACATCATGGTCATGAGAAATGGTTCCTAGTCTAATCGTTATACAATGGGTTCGAGAATGAGAGCGGTACATTGTTTGGTTTAGCTGCTAGTGGTCGATTCATGAACAAGGTGGTTAATGTTGCTTATGAGCTAATTGAAGAAATAGACATTCATAATTCACAATTTGGAAATCTTAGAGGGAATTCCAAGAGAGGTGGAAAGCGTGTTATAGATGATATGTATGAGAGTCTAGCTTCACAAATCATTTCCATAAGTCAAAAGCTTGTCATGATTAGCATTGTAGCTTCTCTACCATCATCTGTAGCTGTGACGGTTGCACTTTCAGGATGTACTGAGCCTTTCTGTGATTCATGTGGTTCATTTGGTCATAATGCCCAATCATGACATAGTTCAATGGAGTAAGTGTGTGCTTTCCAAGCCTACAAGAACAATCCATTCTCTAACACTTATAATCCAGGTTGGAAGGATCACCCATACGTTTCCTATAAGAGCAACAATGTGCAGAATCCACAGCCATTCATGCCACAACAGCCACATCAGCAGATGCAGCGATTCGCACCACCACAACCACCGGGTTTCACTAAACCACCATCACTATCACCACTACCCCAACTAAGCAATGAGATCTTAGAGTTGAAGAATATGATGCTACGAATGCAGAAGAACATGGATGCAATGTAGGCTCATAACAAACAAATGGAGACCCAGCTAGCTCAGATTGCAAAGTCTGTAGCTCAGAGGCAGCAGTGTCAACTACGTCCTCAACCAAATCCACTAGCTCCTAGGGATCATGTTAACTCTATTACGAGGGCCCAAAGAGGCCACTAATGATGCTTTTTCCGATATGAGAGTACAACATTGGAAGACTAGCATTGTGGTGATTGAGGAGATTGTAAAGCCTGAACCTTCGAAGGGGAAAGAAGCAATGGAGAAGAAAGCGTGAGTAGCTGATAAGGCTGATGATACATTAGCACCTCCTAAGGTGCCACTATCCTTTCCTCACACGGTAAATAGGAGTAAGAATGACAACCATTTCCGTATGTTTCTCGATATTGTCAAAAATTTGCAGGCTGCCGTGACTTTCACTGATTTTGTTACGCCGGTACCCACTTATACTAAGTATTTGAAAGACATATTGAGAAGGAAATGTGAATTGAGTTCGGTAGAGATTGGAGCTTTAAGTGAAAAATGTAGTGGAATTTTGCATAATAAGTTTGCACCTATACTCAAGGATCCAGGAAGATTTTCTAGTACTTCTTACAATTGTCCACTGTTTAATTATAAAGCACTATGTGATTTAGGGGCCAGTGTAATGCCATTGTCTATTGACAGGAAGTTGGATATAGGTTCTTTAAAATTTACTAACATTACCTTGTAGATGTCTGATAGAACTGTGAAATACACAAAAGGTATTTTAGAGGATGTCCCAGTAAGAGTTGGTAAATTTTTCATTCCCGTAGACTTTGTAGCTAGACATGAAAGGGGATGTGATGTGAATATCGATGAAAAATCGCCACTCACAACAAAGGGTCTAGTTTCCACTTCATAAAGAACCCACTAAGAGTTTAGACTAGGAAATTTTCGAACAAATTGTATTTGATTAAAGCCAAAGAACCCTCAAACTCACCTTTATTCTCAGCTGAATCTAAAGCTAATGCACAAATTCACAAAATAAAGTATATTGTTTTTGAACAAAAACAATAAGGAAAAAACGCACAACTCAAAGTTGATTTTTATTTCATGAAACAATCTATGTTGTTACAAAGAAACTCAAGGCTATTTGTAGAACAAAAAAGGACTAAATCCTAACAACCTCCTAAGACTCAAAACAATAAGACACACGCACAAAATAAGATAAATTCGTCACATAAGCTTTCTTACCCAAGTTGCATAACAAACTCAAGATAAGATTGCCACATCATCATGCTTTTTGATCTTATCTTGCTAACAAACTCTAATTATCAAGATTCTATCCTAACAACTTAACTAATTAATTAATTAACAAGATAATCAACAGAATTACACTAAAAAATCGTTCGAGAACTTGTCATAGCCCTTGAGCCATTTTCAGGATTCTTCTTCAAATCTTCAAGAAATGCTTCAAGATTCAATCTTTTAATCAAGAAACCTATAAGAAACCATTCCCTATGTATTTTAGGATGATTATAATGACCAGGTTCAACAAGAAATGAAAACACCTATGCCTAAAATTAGAAAAACCCTAGCAACTGTAGTGGGAAAAAAAATCCCATAGGCCAAAACACATATATATAGACACTATAACATTACTCATGTATATATTTAGACACTATAACATTAATCATGTCTTCTGGTGAGGATTTAATTGCATGTGACGATGCACACATGAATGTTTGCCTTGGATGCACGTAATTGCCTTCTGTCACAAAAGGCCACCAAGTCTCCTAATGTTGCATTATTCTTATTTGCATCCATCAAACCTTCGAAGTTGTTTAGATATATTCCTTGATTCATATCATCCTCCTCTTCTTCAAAATAGTTTATCCTCAAACCTTGAAGTTTATTATCAGGGACATAGGGAGCCAAATCACCAATGTTAAAAGTGCCATGAACCCATATTCACCAGGCCGCTCCAACTGATACGCATTCTCCCCCACCCTTTTCACGATTTTAATGGGACCATCAAACCGGCCAATAGCTTATTAATAAAGGAAGTTATTAAAGTTGGTTAGTTACTTAATCAACAAGAAAAGTAGTTTGTGAATTTTTTTTCACATGATTAAAGGAAATTAATGAGCAAATAATTTATACATGTTGCCACTCAAAGTTTAATGTGTGGTCAAGGTGAAAGTAAATAGTTAGCCACTCACACATAATGTGTGGTAAAGGAAGTTCAGTTTAAGTAAAGGACACACATGAGATTATTTTTGAATCACTTTAAATCGAAGATAATTAATATGGCTTGCTTGATTTGATGTATGTTTTTATGTGATGTTTTATGTGAGTCATAACATTGTTAAACCGGTTAATCACGTAAAGTGAAAGAGGATTCGCACCAAAACTCTTGGAACGTATATACCTTGAGTATGAACAATGGGGGGAGTCGTATGGAACAATGATCTATGACTTCAAGTTGGAGTACAAGACGTTGTAGTCTTTTATATTTTTAATGCGCTGGAATTCCGTCACTTTATGTGACATAGATAATACGTTCTTAGAGTGGCTCCCAAGTTGGTGCCCAATAGGGTGATTTTAAAAAAAAGGAAACACGTTCGATGCAGAATCCAAAGTCTAAATATAATAATTAAATTGTTGAGTCTATGCACAGGTGAAGAGTTGTCAAAGGTAAGTTGTGTGAATGTTTTAGTTCATGTTGTTTTGTTGCATAGTCTTTAGTAGTTATGTACTCAGCTTTGTTGACTGTTTGTTTTGTGTGCATGGCTTTGTCTTGGACTTGTCTCTACAATGACCCACTTGTTGGTGATTAGTTGTCTAGAATAAGAAAAGCTACAGGTACAAGTGGGCATATGTCATTTCATGCTGGGCTGGAGTGAGAGCACTTGCTGTGTAGTTTTGAAGTTTTAATTTTTTTGCTTATGAAGTACTAACCTTTATTTGGATGTTGTTTTATTTTTAAAAGTTTCTAGTTTGGTTTTTAAGGGCCATTAAAATGGTTCCGAAGTGTAATAAATTCTTGAATTGATTTTTATTTCGGATGTTGGTTTGAATTTGGTTTTGAAGTTTAGTTTTCAGTTGGTGTTGGTTTTAAGACTTCCGCTATAGTACTTTGATAAATGCCTTAGCCGTTATCACAGTGGTAGTAATACTTTGGTTTTTCCCGTCATTAAAGAGTTTTAATAATTAATTCTTTAATATTTATAGTATGTTTTCCGGAAAAATATAATGTAGGAAGTTAGGAAATTCCTGAGTGTTACAGGCTTTGCTTAGCAGGCTTGGCCCCCTAGTTCAATGGGATGGTGTGTCTAGCTATTTCTAGATCTATTCCCGGCATGTCTTCATAGGACCATTCAAACACGTCCCGGAATTTTTTTAGAGTTGCGATAAATTCGTCCCTTTCTTGAGGTTTAAGTGTGAGACCAATTTGCAATTCCCTGGGCGCGTTGTTATCAGAAATGTTAACCTTTTCTATTTCTTCAATTATTGGAGTTTTATCCTCATGTTCCTCTACACCCTTTATTATTTCAATGTCATTTTGAATTTCAGTTTGTGAAACAGAGCAAGCATATAAATCGGAAGGGGAGTAAAGATGAGAAGACGAGGAATAAGCAAATGAAGACATATTATTGAATTCGAAAATGATAACATCAAATTTTACATTGAAGGCAGACTCTAGAGGAGGAGTAGGCTCCTTAATAGACTTATTAGGAATTATAGAATTCTCAAGACTAGCTATCTTAATAGTACTAGACTTAGATTCAGACTTGGACTCAAACTCAGACTCATCGAACATGGGACCTTCTCCTATGGTGAAATCCATGGTCTTTCTTCCTAGTGTTGAGATATTCATAGTCTTGCTCCATCCTTTAATAATTTGACTCGCGAGAGTGATGAGCTCGGTAGGATCAAAGATTCAGCGTTGATTTGTATTGCTAATCACATTAGTCTCAATTACAGTCTTGCTCCACCCTTTATGATTTATACTATAATACAAATCATTGTATTAAATGCACTTTAATGTACGTTGATTTGTAAATTTTTATTCTTTACTCGAATTAATTGTTAGAAAATTCGATTAATCTGAGCTTTGATTAATACGTTGAAACATTTTCAGGATGCTACACCTGGTTCAGATTCCTGGATTCGCCCCTGGTAATGACGTAGTAATAGTTAGGGCTGAGCAAAAGGTCCGGTCTGGACCTGAAACCGGACAGGACCGGACCGGACTGCCGATTCCGGTCCAGGTCCAGGTCCAAAAAGAAATTGAGGTGCCGGTCTTCCGGTCCGGTCCAAATCTGGGGTTTTCAGGTCCGGACCGGCAGACCTAAATAATTATTAAAAACATTTTTTTTCAACAATTAATAACTAAAATTTGTAAAGTTGTAATGTAGTTGGAAGTATTTGAGTACTTTGACGTTTGTAAATCGTTACTAATTAGATTGTATGTCGTTAATTTAGATCCTATGTCATTATGTTTGAAGACTAAGTCTCTATGAAAGTAACAACAGGTCCAACAATTCCAGCCGGTCCAATAGGTTTTTTATTAAAATTTTCAATTGAAAGAGCAAAAACAATATAAAATAGGTCCAACAGATCCGGTCCAGGTCCAATTTTTTTTTTACATTCTGGTCGGCCGGTCCAGCTGGTCCCGGTCCGATCTGGTTCTGGACCGGTGCTCAGCCCTAGTGATAGTTTTGATATTAGTCACTAATAATTATTAAACAAATAAAAAAATTATTGGTAGTTGATATTTTATAAAATAAAAATCAGTAATACATTTTCATAATTTTGTAAATGATATTTCACTTATATTTTTGTTTCATTTTCTTAATAATACAAACACACTGCTAATATTATGAACTAATAGTTTGCATATTACGTTGAATTGTACATTATATGTGGATTATGTTTATTTAGTTGCCAAAATTTTTGTTAATAAGATTACACCATTCATCAGCTTATATTACACCTTAATTTTATTACTCCCTCAATTTTATTTTATTTTGTTGCAATATATCAAAAATTGCATTATTCATCTTTTAAGGTTTGATTTAATTTTATGGTCAATATATAAAGAGGACTATAATCAATATGGATCTCATTTGATTCGTCTTGGTGTGCACTTTATTAATGTATAATTTTTATAAGGTTAAATTGTCAAAAACTACCGATTAAATATCAATTTGTGTGAACAACTACCTATTGAAAACTTTTTGTTACTAAACTACCTATTATACTAGTTCCGGTTTGGTAGCACTACCTAGTGTCGGATTTTTGTTGATTTTCCAATTGTGGGACCCACTTTAGACCATTTCCCCTCAAACTTGTGTAATTACCTTTCTACCCTTGTATAATAAAAACACTTCTTCCCCATCATCTATCAACAATGGCAGCCAACAACCATCAATAAATCAACAACTCACCGCCTCCGCCAACAAACCAACTCAGAAAAGGCAAACAATCAACTGCCAAATTTCTACACCCAGAACAACAACTCACCAAATATTTCTACCACCACTGTCGAATGACCACTCAACAAATGGTCATACATAACAAACCCAACACTTATTTCCTCCTCTTGTTCACCACTGTACCAAGCACATCATGCGAATAAGGCAGCCAACAACCTACCACTACCGTAATTGATAACCCTAACTACACAACTACAATTTCAATCGAACCCCAATCAAAATCCAAAACCCCAAATTAAAATCCTAAATCAGAAATTCATTACCCAAAATTCCAAATTGAAAGACACACTACAACTTTAATTCAGATTTTGACATCATCCAAAAACCCAATTGTAAACCAGGTAAAGACTGATCGAACAAATATGTATGAATTTGCAAATGTTTATAATAGGAGATTTTCTTTTAATCTTGTACATGGTTGCTGTAAATGAAAATTTAATGTTCATTGTTAGCTTAGATCTTTTGTTATTTTGATAGTACATAATAGCTCACTCTTGAAGCTATGTTTACATGCCTTAACCTCGACAACTCAAGAAAAAAAAGGTGAGTTATTCTTAAAGCATCAGTGTCATCATCTCTAATCTCTATAGTTCAACAATTATGATTGGTGATTAGAGTATATGATCAAGAGTATTAAAGCTTGAAGCTTAAAAAAAAAAAAAAAAAAAAAAAAAAAAAAAAAAAATGAAAGAAACAGAATTTGAAGCTTCTGATAAATTTTTAGTAAATCTTTGTTTTATAGCATAGTTAAGAAATAGCTAATTAAAGTGCAAAAAATACAATGGGTATTTTGTCAATTTTATTAGCAAAATTATGTAATAATAGAAGGGTTAAAGGGTACTACACTAGCTGTTTTGGGGAAAATTATCAAAAATGGGCCAAATAATCGGAAAATCAACAAATCCAGCACTAAGTAGTGCTACCAACCGGAATGAGTATAATAGGTAGTTTAATCACTAAAAATTTTTAAAGGTAGTGTTTACAAAAGTACATTTAATAGATAGTTTCTAACAGTTTTGGCTTTTTATAATTTAGGCAAATATGTAATTAAGAGTCATAATTATTAAATGTATCTTGGCATATCTAAAAAGTGAAATGCTCAACAAAAAAAGAGGAAGTATCTTTTAGAAGAAATTTTCAAATTGATTAATTAATGAGCAAAACATTTTGATTTATGAAATTTAAACATAATGACGAGAAAAAACCACATCGCGACACTTGCCAAATTGTCGCGCGAGTGCACTTCTCTTTAGTATAGTTATTTTTGTAAATGGTAATCTACTTATCTAGTACAATAATATTTTTGGAAATGATTTTCACTTATATTTTTCCTCATTTCCTAAAAATAGTTTCATAATTTTTTTTCATGAAAATTATAAACTAATAAATATATTTATATATATGAAACAAATGAAAATTATGATTAATGTTTCAAAATATAATGAACACCAAATATTACACATTGAATTGTACTTTGTATACGGTGATTTTTTTTAGTTGCCAAAATTTTTCTTAATAAGATTACACACCGTTCATTGACTTATATTACACCCTTAGTTGATATTATCGTTTCTTTCTCTCTTTTTTTTTAAAAAAAATATTCAAATTAATTAATTAATCAACGAAAAATTTTGAATTTGATTATTTAAATAATCATCGAGAGAAGTCCACATCGCGACATTTTGTCAAGTTGTGGACAAGTGGCTTCTCTTTAAATAGTTAGTGGTTGATGGCCAAAAGAAATTACATTACCCATTAAGAACAGAAAAAACAACCATTAACACCAGAAAGCAGCCCGAGACCACATTAAACTCCCCCCCCCTGTTCATCCATCACTCTCCTCTTGCCTCTTAACATCCCATAACGCAATCACTATGAATGGGGCTTAATTGTGGCATCTAACCGATCTCTACCACAATGATAATGTACTGAAACATAAGCATTTAAAGTGTGGATCATATTTTAAACTAGCTAGCTAGAGTTAGAAAGAAATGCAGTTTTTGAAGCAGAAGCTCAGAGATCCGTAAACAGGCTTGCCTCTGCGCAGCATTCTTTCTCCAAAAGCCCCGCTTTAGCACAACAAATCCATCTCTTTATGAATTCAGATACTATTGAATAATAGATATCTTTAACACATCAGCTACGTATAGGACTAAAGTGTGAAGGGCTACCCATTTTCTTGTTCATGCCGTAGCAATCTCTCTCTAGTAATGCTATTTGTAGCCCACTTAATACCAGCAGGGCCTAAGATATGACTCGGGATTTGCAAGTTAATCTTCTTTCCCATGGCATTTCTACACAGAAGACATGACAATAAAGTAGATAACACCATAGCATGGCTCCCAGATAGTTGAGCAACTCCAAACCTGTCTTCCTTATCGCGACTTCTAATGATGCAACAGCTTGGGCACACCATGCATACAACTACAAAAATATGAAATTGTAAGAACATTGTCATTCATGAAAAACGAATTACACGGGTAGGAGAATCATCTGAAATTAAATGATAGGGAGTATTTGCTTCTAAAATATGGACACTGGTGGGTTGGACTCGTTGGATTAAAGAGACATGAAATGACGGATGTAAGCATCATACATTTAACTTCAGATAAAAGAGACATGAAATGACAATGTAAGCATCATATATTCAAGTTCATGTCATGTCAAGTAAAAGATGAAAGACATAAGGAAACATTAACTCCATAAAACTTTGGGTTCATTGATGTGTGGTGTCACTGCAAGGGGCAAGTGGAAGAAGGGGTGGACATAAAACAACTAGTAATTCACAAGGCAGGTAAATTGGTGACGGTGGTGGTGGTAAGGGGTTTATGAGATGATGATTATAGGAACGATAATTTGAAGGAGGTGACAATAAAATACATAAATAAATAGACAAATAGGGTTCATATACTAGAGGAAAAATTGAGGCCAATCTCCCGGGATTCTCTCTTTTCGAAAAAAAACAACATTGTAGGGTATTGTGGTAATTAAAATTAATAATGGTACTCCCAACAAAAATGTGCGTAATAACACGCACCAACAATTTTGAAAAGGTAAAAAATGATGCTCAATCATTCTGCATTAATCAAGATTGAAATTCTCTAAAGCAGATGAGTCTATTTTAGGAACATTAGTGCAAAATTTTATAGAACTTTATACATACAAATATACTTTTTGATTGCATCCATTGTGTTATAGAGGTGAACTCAATAAAATCAATCAAAGCCTTAATTCCATACATGGAATCGGTTACATGAACTAAATATCATTCCATGTGGTCAATTGGTCATCCGCATAATTTTACTCTTCCAACCCCTAGATGGAGAACCTCGTTCTCCTTTAAATCTCCCCCTACCCATTTGAGATCTCCCTCATCCCACTCTTCCACCCATCGCACCGGAGCTCCCTGAGGTCTCTATCTCATATGTCCAAACCAACGCATGGGGTTTTCCCTTATTTTGCTTGCAATTCTACTACACCAACATCTCCTCCTGCAGATGTGTTCATTTCTACCCTTATCCCTTAGAGTGTTCCCACACATGCATCTCACACTAAATCTTCGTAACAACAAGCATCGCTTGCCTCTGTGTCCCCAAACAACATTCCATATACTCTGCCTCAGTTCAACTTACCTTAATATTATACTATTAATTAAATTAATTTATTATTATTTTGTTATTTTAATCATTATTAATATTATATCAATTTTGTACTTTGTATATATTTAAAGTCAATATATAGTATTGCTTAGTAAAGCCCAAGAAGCTAAAAGCCCAATAAATAAACACAAATGAAGATGAAAATCAGTGAGAAGTAACCCACTAAACACAAAAGAAGTGGCCAACTGTCTTTCACTCAATATTTTCTTTTACTCCTCTTTTTTTTTGCTTTTTTAAATCACAAGAAGTTAGTTTAGTACAAAAGTACTACACAATCGCACACATCCTCTCCTCTCTTTTGATTATTTCTCCACGCTCATGTTCATTAATGGTGATGCAAACGCCGGAGCATTAAAGACACTTTATGTTCGACTTTGGCCGATGAGTAAAACCCCATTGTTGTACTTCTATATTTTTCAAATATGCTTCAATTTTTAAATCTAGGGTTTGGTAGCCTAAATCGTGATTCCCACTGATCTGAAGCCATTTGCACCAGATTTGAGTACGAACGATCTAGTGCGCAGATCGTGAGTCCGTACCGTGAACCAGGTAAACATGGATATGACACAAAAACTTTCTTACACTAGAGACTAAGTGACAAAGTAGGTTTCACAAGCACAAATATTGCTTCTTTAATTCTTTAGGAGGGGTAGATGTAATACCCGTTATTTTCTGTACTTTAAAATAATTTAAAAAGCTTCTAATAATTTATTCTTACGCTTAAATATTTAATATAATTTTATATTTTAGAATATGGTTTTAATAATAAATTTATAAACTATTTATATTAATTTGAGCAAATTTTTTTCCACAATTTTTTTGTTTTTGTGTGTTGCGCTTTTGTGTTTGTTGTGTGTTACAGTGAGTGGGCGTTTTCCTAGGTGTGTTTGTGTGTTTATTTTAGCTTAATTTGCCGTTAGATGATATAATATATGTTCTGCGCAATTTTAATTTAAGTGTTCATGATTAATTCATACCCAAAACATTTTCCATGTCGCAAAATAAATTTCCATGCATCACATTAAATGCATTCAAATACATCCCTTTTCTTCTCCTCTTTTTCCCCGCACTCCACTCACCTCTCATCCTCATTTTCCCCTTTTGGCCGGCCTTCCCCACCCCTTTTAATTCCACTTTGACTTCCTCTCTTTCACTCCCTACATAACCAAACCTCACCTCACACCTTATTCCACCCTTTGTCACACCCTTTTCTCCTCACTTATTTCTCGCCTTTCACAAGCTTCCACCATCACTTTTCCTCACCTAAACTAAGTTAATCTACTGCCTAAATAAAAGTATAAACCACAAAAAATCAATCAAAATCTCTCACAAAACAATCGAATCAAGTTTTTCAAGCGGTTTTTTGAAGCTTCAAAGAGGACTTTGTGTTCAAGTTTTTTAAGCGTATTTTATACTATTTTCTTGCATTTTCACAGGTAGCTTTCGATGTCTACCACTTTAGAAACCTCGTAAGATTTTTGGTTTTGAAAAACAATTCATGAAGCCCATGTTTTCCTCTCCTCAAATTTTATGTTAGCCATAAAAATTTATGTTGCAAAGTATGTTTTCCTTTGTTTTTCTTCAATGTTTGGATATGTCATAATTCATGTTTATGCTTTTGAAATCCTGTGATTCATATTAAGTTTTAGTTGTTAATCCATGTTTCAAAGAGTTGAATTTTTAAGTATGAAATTATGATCATGTTGATGTTTTCCTCTCTTTTTTTCTTCTCATGTGTGGCATTTTTTTTTACATATGTATTATATTTTCTTCTTATTTTTATTATTTTCATGAGTTTCTTTTCTTAAAAAATAATATTTTGATTAATTATTTTAATTTAAATTCTGGATTTAAAAAATAATAATTAATTATTTCGGTTTATATTATAAAAAAAAACGAATTAAATAAAATAAATAATATAATTTTCGAAACCTAATTTATTAATTTCAAATTTATTTTATAATTTATTTTCATTGTTTTAAATTATATTTTTAATGAATAAGTTTGTTTATTTTTTTTGGACTTTATAACTATCCTCCCTTTGTTTTTAAAAACTTATTTCACTAGTTTAATTTAATTCTTAGAGTTGTTTAAAATTAAACATAATTTCTAAGTTTTTAGAACCGACTTCTAATTTTCTTCTAAGTTTAGTTTCCAACTATTTCATAACATGTTTTTTACTCTTCCTCCTTTTCTTTTCTTCTAAAACGTGTTTAACTCACTTAGATTATTAATAAACTAAAACATCTTTTAATTAGTTGAAATAATTTTCTAACTTGTTTCTAAGTGTTATGTTTCATGTTTCAAAATAATGTTCTTTTTGTTTTGCAAACTTTGTTTTTTTTTCTTACATGCCTTGTTTATTCGTGTCATGTTCAGTCTTTGAGTTAGTTATTTAAATCTTTCTTTCTAAATGAATAACTAAGAAGTGTCACAACAATCATTTAAAATGTATTCTAATCTTGATCGAAAGAAGCCTTTATGGTTAGCTCTACCCTAAGGGTGATGAACACACCTAAACTTTTAGGTGGTATATTGTTTTTATTCTGGTTCTACTCCCTGGTGTGAAAAAGCCCCATAGTCTGAACTGTATCGTCTACTCCACGGCTCCCTGCATGAAAAGTCGCATAGTGTGTGGGGGGTGTGGCACACCTAAGACTCTGTCAAAATCTATCGGCCAATGATCTATTGTTAAGTTAGCATAAGGGTAATGCATTGCAGTGCGGGTTCTCTTCCCAACTTTAAATCAAAGTGTCACATGATATTCTAATGCTTTATTGATGAGTTTTTGATTCTATGCTCAAAATTTATGGGATGTTTGAAATTTTAGAATTTGTCTCTTGGTCTTGAAATGTTTGGAATTGCTTTCCGTATGTTGCTAAGCTTTATCAATGTGTTTCATATTTCTTCTTTTTGATTGAGTTATGTTTCTTTTGTATGTATTTGCAAAGCTTTTGCAAAACTCAACCCGTTTTAACGGGGTAGAGTCAGCTTACTACTCAATTTTTCTGATTTTTTTTTTGTTTCTTTTTGCTTTGTTTCGTTTCTTTTGCTTTGTTTCTTTTCTCTATTCGTCTATTGCAGGTGAGTTTATGAGCAGTATGGTGAGGTTGGGCTTAGGATGCTTGAAGACTTGACTATATGAATAATGTTATGCTTTGGAACATTAGCTTTTGATTTCTTTGAAATTTATAAAGATCTTGTTTGTAATATATTTCTAGACTTGTTCTCTTGGTTTTGGAAAATTTGTTTTCTTTAAAATAAACTTATGTAGATAATTATTCCGCTGTGATAATTTTTCACAATATTGTTTAAAATTATATTAAATTTTCTATCCCACTTCCTTAGTGAATGAGGGTAATGAGTACCACTACAACATGTCTTGGAAACCTTTGATTTTTGAAAGGATGGGTTGTTTGGGCATCGTTTATGGTACCACGATATGGAGTGTTTTATAGAATGGTAAACAAAGCTTTAAGGTTAACTAAAACTACAAAAAAAAAAAAAGAAAAAAGAAAAAGAAAAAAAATTCAAAACAAAAAGTTTTTCAAAAGTTTTCAAAAATGTTTTTCAAAAGGTAACTTATTCATATTAAGTCAAGCAAGCATGAGAGTTATTTCGTTGTTTAAGAGCCTTTCTTTGTGTTTATGTGACTTATGTGATTCTTTGTTTTCTTAGATGCCTCGTAGTGATAAACCCCGAGAAACCAACAGCTAGAAAGTAGTTGGAGTCGCCGGAATCGCCCTACATGCTAAGGACGAAGTATGGAAAGACATTGAGGATTACATTTACCGTCTTAGGATGCGGTGAAGAACTTCCAGCTAAACAGTAACTTGGAGAACTCAGATTTAACACACCTCCTAAGCAGCACATGTTCTACTTTTCACACCTTTCTGAGAGAGGTCCATTCGGGAAATCAAGATAAGTATGTGACATATATTAGTGACAAGGGAAGATAAATTTATATCACTCTTGGGTTCCTTAAATGCTTAATGATGGACGCTCTTAGGATGAAGATGCCAGAAACTTGAACGACCCTTGCTTCTTGTGCCCAACACAAATGCAATGTAGTAGTCATGACTCTATTGATTCCAACAATGTGGACAGAAGACCCTGAAGGGAAACTTGATAGAAGCTAGTTGTTTTGAGGAATTTCTTTAGAACTTTGGGATGTGATAAATAAGATTGTAATAAGTTGGTTGTGTTTGTTGGTTTTTGCTAGAACTCTTGCTTTGTTTGTTGCTTGTTGTTTGTTTGTTTTGAATTTCCGTAAATATGTATTTCAAGTTTTTTTTTGAACTTTATGTAATATAAGCTATGTTTTTATAATAAGCTTCTTTCCTACGTCTAAAGTTAAGTATAAGTTTTCTTTTTAGTTTCAAAACTATTGCCATTTTAGGAGTCTCCGAACGTTATCTAATACTAGATCATCCACCCCAATGGCCGAATCACCTCAACAACTCGTGCAAGACTTCGTTCGCTAGAAAGGTTAGCTCAAAGCAACAAGTTTTGGACAAGTGCTCCAAAACCAAGTTAACAACAACATAGAGACAGTAATCCTCAAGCTGCAATGGCTAAGAAGCTCGCTGCACTCAAGCCGCCGTTATTTATGGAAAGGAAGACCCTGTTTTAGTTGAGAATTAGATCCACGACTTTGAAGATGTTTACAGCTGCGGAACGCCTAGGCGAGAGGTTGCGCAGTGTCACGACCGACTATTGTGCCCACCTAGTCCTTATGCATAGGCATAAGATCCCCAGAGGGAGCTGCTCGTGGCTGTCAAGCAGCACCCTCCCCCTTATAGTAGGCAGTTTAAGGAAAGATAGTGTCGCAGGATAATACCCGATATGCAGATAAGCAGCACTTTAGGGCGGCAGTCTATACTTCTCCAATGGCTCAACTTGACATGGGGGCTCCCTACTATATTAGAAGAGTGTGGAAGGCTCTAGAACCTCGTTGAAAGGCTAGAGTTGAACGGGACGTTCCGTAAGGTTCCGGATAATATGGAGCAAGTTCTAGGATATTCTTGAGTGAGTGCTCGAGATGTTCTAGTATGGTCTAGTGTTGTCATGGGATTCTAGAGGGGTCATCTCTGAGTTCTTAGGGTGTGGAGTGTTCTAGGAAGGATGTTCCTAGAATACTCATGATATTTCTAGTACATATTAGAAGGTATCTAGAGAATTCTTGTATGTACTACTTGGTTTTATTCTCTAGAAGGGTCTAGGGAGTTAGGATCTAATCCCTCTATTTGAGAAGGTTAGGAGTATTCTAGAATAGTTTGGATATAGGATGGATGCCTATAATAGGCACCTTGAGGCATTTGTACAGACAACTTGGAGAGCACAATATCACCTTTGTAAGCAAGTGTAGCATTTATATAGAGCATTAATAGAGTTCAATTCCCTCTACACACTTGTGTGTTTCATTGTGTTACTTCAAACAACCATCTTCCACATAACTTAGAGAGGGTGAGTGTGTGGGGATAACTTGGGCACAAGGGTGGTGCTACTTGGGGTAAGTGCTAAGGGCTAAAGGGATTTGTCCAACGCAACTAACTATTTCTTCTGAGATAATACTAGGAGCTAACACAAGGGACGTGCTTGCTAAGGAGATAATTAGCTCAAGAGTGAGCTACGCGGGCACGAGGAGCGTGAAGGGGAAGCATGACTTGTTCACGACGGACTGTTGGCAAGTGGCACACGGGGTTGACTAGCTTTGCGGGAGTCAAGAGTCAGCACATGACAGAGGCTACCTTTTATCTGCGAGAAGCAGCACATATATGGTGGGGAATAAAGGAGTGATCATAAGAGATCAGAAGGTTTGATTGGAGATTGTTTAAGGCGCTTTAGGGCAAGGTTCTTTCCGGACACAATTAGGAGGCAAAAGTTTCAACAGAATTTGGAAGGCTTACTCAAGGTGGCATCCATGACAGTGCAGAGTAGTCAACCAAGTTCAGGACTTGCTAAGCTATGTCCTAATTGTTGTCCGACGAGAGAGCTAAGGTACAGAAGTTTGAAGATGGATTGGCTTTATAATTCAAAGAGGTTAGGGGTGTATACTTCGACTACTTTTGCAGAAGCTTATGATAGGCTTCGAACATGAAGGATTCCAAAAGGAAGAAGAAGAATGGAACGTTAAGGTTATGCCTTGATTATCAAGAATTGAACAAGTCACAGTTAAGAATAAGTATCCTTTTCCTAGGACTCAGGAATTGTTTCTTCATTTAAAAGATGCTACGACCTTTTCGAAGATCGATCTAACGTATCGTTAGCTAAGAAAAACGAGGAAGAGTACTTAGACAGCTTTTAGAACAAGATATTGGACACATGATTCACGTTTATGCCTTTTGGACCACTAATTGCCCCACCCGCGTCTATGGATCTCATGAACGGACTTTCAAGAGTATTTTGATAGTTTTGTCGTGGTACTCATCGAGATATCTTGCTACTAACGAGCAAGGATGAGCAGAAGAGCATTGAGAAAAGCCGTTGCAAATACTCCGAGAAAGAAGCTTTATGCTAATTCTCGAAGGGTGAATTTTGGTTGGATAAAGTTGCTTTTCTAGGTCACGTTATTTCTAAGATAGAATTTCAGTTGATCCGTCAAGATAAGACCATT
>PYUH01000076.1:1149285-1182140 GCA_016808085.1 Suaeda aralocaspica
AAAAAAAAATCTAAATTAAAAAAAAGTACTTAAAAAATCACCCAAAAAAAAAAAGGCATTGTTTCAGAATTAAGACCATTTGATGAAGGCGCTACCATCCGGGGCGCGGCGAGGCGCGGCGAGGTTAAAGGCGCGAACCCTTTTGCGAATAGCCATTGTTATAAAATTGGTGTTGTGGACTTATGGTTGCATTATCTTGTGGGTTAGAACTTAGAAACATGGAGTTATGGTATTGAAAATTGTTTATGAATATTAAAAAAAAAAAAAAAAAAAAAAAAGAAAGAAACAGATTGAAGCTTTCTGATAAATTTATTAGTAAATCTTTGTTTTATAGCATAGTTAAGAAATAGCTAATTAAAGTGCAAAAAATAACAATGTGTATTTTGTCAATTTTATTAGCAAAAATTATGTAATAATTAGAAGGGTTAAAAGGGTAACTACACTAGCTGTTTTGGGGGAAAATTATCAAAAATGGGCCAAATAATCGGAAAATCAACAAAAATCCAGCACTAAGTAGTGCTACCAAACCGGAATGAGTATAATAGGTAGTTTAATCACTAAAAATTTTTAATAGGTAGTTGTTTACAAAAAGTGACATTTAATAGATAGTTTCTAACAGTTTTGGCTTTTTATAATTTAGGCAAATATGTAATTAGAGAGTCATAAATTATTAAAATGTATCTTGGCATATCTAAAAAGTGAAATGCTGCAACAAAAAAAAGAGGAAGTATCTTTTAGAAGAAATTTTCAAATTGATTAATTAATGAGCAAAACATTTTGATTTATGAAATTTAAACATAATGAGCGAGAAAAAACCACATCGCGACACTTGCCAAATTGTCGCGCGAGTGACTTCTCTTTTAGTATAGTTATTTTTGTAAATGGTAATCTACTTATCTAGTACAATAATATTTTTGGAAATGATATTTCACTTATATTTTTGTCTCATTTCCTAAAAAATAGTTTCATAATATTTTTTTTCATGAAAATTATAAACTAATAAATATATTTATATATATGAAACAAATGAAAATTATGATTAATGTTTCAAAAATATAATGAACACCAAATATTATCACATTGAATTGTACTTTGTATACGGTGTATGTTTTTTAGTTGCCAAAATTTTTCTTAATAAGATTACACCGTTCATTGACTTATATTACACCTTAGTTGATAATTAATCGTTTCTTTCTCTCTTTTTTTTAAAAAAAAAAATATTCAAATTAATTAATTAATCAACGAAAAATTTTGAATTTGATTATTTAAACATAATCATCGAGAGAAGTCCACATCGCGACATTTTGTCAAGTTGTGGAACAAGTGGCTTCTCTTTTAAAATAGTTAGTGGTTGATGGCCAAAAGAAATTACATTACCCATTAAAGAACAGAAAAAACAACCATTAAACACCAGGAAAGCAGCCCCGAGACCACATTAAGACTCCCACCCTGTTCATCCAATCACAAGCTCCTCTTGCCTCTTAACATCCCATAACGGCAATCACTATGAATGGGGCTTAATTGTGGCATCTAAACCGATCTCTATCCACAATGATAATGTACTGAAACATAAGCATTTAAAGTGTGGATCATATTTTAAACTAGCTAGCTAGATAGTTAAGAAAGAAATGCAGTTTTTGAAGCAGAAGCTCAGAAGATCCGTAAACAGGCTTGCCTCTGCTCAGCCATTCTTTCTCCAAAAGCCCCGCTTTAGCACTAACATCCATCTCTTTATGAAATTCAGATACTATTGAATAAATAGATATCTTTAACACATCAGCTAACGTATAGGACATAAAGTGTGAAGGGCTACCCATTTTCTTGTTCATGGCCGTAGCAATCTCTCTTCTAGTAATGCTATTTGTAGCCCACTTAATACCAGCAGGGCCTAAGATATGACTCGGCGATTGCAAGTTAATCTTCTTTCCCATGGCAGTTTCTACAGCAAGAAGACATGACAATAAAGTAGATAACACCATAGCATGGCTCCCAGATAGTTGAGCAACTCCAAACCTGTCTTCCTTATGCGAACGGACTTCTAATGATGCAACAGCTTGGGCACACCATGCATACAACTACATAAAATATGAAATTGTAAGAACTAGTGTCATTCAGTGAAAAACGAATTACACGGGTAGGAGAATGCATCTGAAAATTAAATGATAGGGAGTATTTTGCTTCTAAAATATGGACACTGGTGGGTTGGACTCGTTGGATTAAAGAGACATGAAATGACGGATGTAAGCATCATACATTTAACTTCAGATAAAAGAGACATGAAATGACAAATGTAAGCATCATATATTCAAGTTCATGTCATGTCAAGTAAAAGATGAAAGACATGAGAGGAGACATTAACTCCATAAAACTTTTGGGTTCATGTGATGTGTGGTGTCACTGCAAGGGGCAAGTGGAAGAAGGGGGTGGACATAAAACAACCTAGTAATTCAACAAGGCAGGTAAAGATTGGTGACGGTGGTGGTGGTAAGGGGTTTATGGATGATGATTATAGGGAACGATAAATTGAAGGGAGGGTGACAATAAAAATACATAAATAAATAGACAAATAAGGGTTCATATACTAGAGGAAAGAAAAATTGAGGCCAATCTCGGGATTCTCTCTTTTCGAAAAAACAACATTGTAGGGTATTGTGGGTAATTAAAAATTAATAATGGTACTCCCAACAAAAATGTGCGTAATAACACGCACCAACAATTTTGAAAAGGTAAAAAATGATGCTCAATCATTCTGCATTAATCAAAGATTGAAATTCTCTAAAGCAGATGAGTCATATTTAGGAACATTAGTGCAAAATTTTATAGAACTTTAATACATACAAATAATACTTTTTGATTGCATCCATTGTGTTATAGAGGTGAACTCAATAAAATCAATCAAAGCCTTAATTCCATACATGGAATCGGTTACATGAACTAAATATCATTCCATGTGGTCAATTGGTCATCCGCATAAATTTTACTCTTCCAACCCCTAAGATGGAGAACCTCGTTCTCCTTTAAATCTCCCCCTACCTCATTTGAGATCTCCCTCATCCCACTCTTCCACCCATCGCACCGGAGCTCCCTGAGGTCTCTATCTCATATGTCCAAACCAACGCATGGGGTTTTCCCTTATTTTGCTTGCAATGTCTACTACACCAACATTCCTGCAGATGTGTTCATTTCTAACCTTATCCCTTAGAGTGTTCCCACACATGCATCTCAACATCTAAATCTTCGTAACAACATAGCATCGCTTGCCTCTGTGTCCCAAAGCAACATTCCATATACTCTGCCTCAGTTCAACTTACCTTAATATTATAATATTAATATAAATTAATTTTATTATTATTTTGTTATTTTAATCATTAATTAATATTATATCAATATTTGTACTTTGTATATATTTAAAGTATCAATATTAGAGTATTGCTTAGTAAAGCCCAAGAAGCTAAAAGCCCAATAAATAAACACAAAAATGAAGATGAAAATCAGTGAGAAGTAACCCACTAAAACACAAAAGAAAGTGGCCAACTGTCATTCACTCAATATTTTCTTTTACTCCTCTTTTTTTTTGCTTTTTTAAATCACAAGTTAAGTTGTAGTACAAAAGTACTACACAATCGCACACATCTCCTCTCTTTTTGAATTATTTCTCCAGCTCATGTTCATTAATGGTGATGCAAACGCCGGAGCATTAAAGACAGCTTTATGTTCGACTTTGGCCGATGAGTAAAAGCCCCATTGTTGTACTTCTATAAGTTTTCAAAATATGCTTCAATTTTTAAATCTAGGGTTTGGGTAGCCTGAATCGTGATTCCCACTGATCTGAAGCACATTTGCACCAGATTTGAGTACGAACGATCTAGTGCGCAGATCGTGAGTCCGTACCGTGAACCAGGTAACATTGGATATGACACAAAAACTTTCTTACACTAGAGACATAAGTGACAAAGTAGGTTTCACAAGCACAAATATTGCTTCTTTAATTCTTTAGGAGGGGTAGATGTAATACCCGTTATTTTTCTGTACTTTAAAAATAATTTAAAAAGCTTCTAATAATTTATTCTTACGCTTAAATTATTTAATAAATAATTTTAATAATTTTAGAATATGGTTTTTAATAAAAATAAAATTTTATAAACTATTTATATTTAATTTTAGAAGCAAAAATATTTTTTCCACAATTTTTACTTTGTTTTTGTGTGTTGCGCTTTGTTGTTGTGTGTGTGTGACAGTGTGAGTGGCGTTTTCCTAGGTGTGTTTGTGTGTTTATTTTAGCTTAATTTGCCGGTTAGATGATATAATATATGTTCTGCAATTTTAATTTAAGTGTTCATGATTTATTCATACCGCAAAAACATTTTCCATGTCGCAAAAATAAAGTTCCATGCATCACATTTAATGCATTCAAAATACATCCCTTTTCTCTCCTCTTTTTCCCCGCACTCCACCTCACCTCTCATCCTCATTTTCCCCCTTTTGGCCGGCCTTCCCCCACCCCTTTTACCACTTTTGACTTCCTCTCTTTCACTCCCTACATAAACCCCTCACCTCACACCTTATTCCACCCTTTGTCACACCCTTTTCTCCTCACTTATTTCTCGCCCTTTCACAAGCTTCCACCATCACTTTTCCTCACCTAAACTAAGTTAATCTACTGCCTAAATACAGTAATTAAACCACAAAAAATCAGAATCAAAATCTCTCACAAAAACGAATCGAAATCAAGGTTTTCAAGCGGGTTTTTGAAGCTTCAAAGAGGACTTTGTGTTCAAGTTTTTTAAGCGTATTTTAACTATTTTCTTGCATTTTCACGGTAAGCTTTCGATGTCTACCACTTTAGAAAACCTCGTAAGATTTTTGGTTTTTGAAAAACAATTCATGAAGCCCATGTTTTCCCTCTCCTCAAAATTTTATGTTAGCCATAAAAATTATGTTTGCAAAGTATGTTTTCCTTTGTTTTTCTTCATGTTTGTGAGTATGTCTATATTCATGTTTATGCTGTTGAAATCCATGATGATTCATATTAAGTTTTATGTTGTTAATCCATGTTCAAAGAGTTGAATTTTTGAAGTATGAAATTATGAATCATGTTGATGTTTTCCTTCTTTTATTTCTCCATGTGTGGCATTTTTTTTTACATATGTATTATATTTTCTTTCTTATTTTTATTATTTTCATGAGTTTCTTTTCTTAAAAAATATATATTTTGATTAATTATTTTAATTTAAATTCTTGATTTATAAAAATAATAAATTAATTAATTTCGGTTTATATATATAAAAAAAACGAATTAAATAAAATAAATAAATATAATTTTCGAAACCTAATTTATTAATTTCAAATTTATTTTATAATTTTATTTTCATGGTTTATAAATTATATATTTTAAATGAAATAAAGTTTGTTTAAATTTTATTTTGAGAACTTTATAATAATACTACTTTGGTTTTAAAAGATGATTTCACTTAGTTTAATTTAATTCTTAGAAGTTGTTTAATTAAAACATAATTTCTAAGTTGTTTAGAAACCGACTTCTAATTTTCTAAGTTTAGTTCACAACTTATTTCATAACATGTTTTTAACTCTTATCTTCTCTTTTCTTTTCTTCTAAAAAGTGTTTTACTCACTTAGATTATTTTAATAAAACTAAAACATATTTAATTAAGTTGAAATAATTTTCTAAACTTTGTTTCTAAAGTGTTATGTTTTCATGTTTCAAAATAATGTTACGTTTTATGTTTTGAAACTTTGTTTTTTTTTCTTAGTCATGCCTTGTTTATTCGTGTCATGTTTCATGTCTTTTGAGTTTAGTTATTTAAATCTTTCTTTCTAAAATGAATAACTAAGAAGTGATCACAACAATCAATTTAAAATGTATTCTAATCTTGATCGGAAAGAAGCCTTTATGGGTAGCTCTTACCCCTAAGGGTGATGAACACACCTAAACTTTTAGGTGGTATATTGTTTTTATTCTGGTTCTACTCCCTGGGTGAAAAAGCCCCATAGTCTGAACTGTATCGTCTACTCCACAGCTCCCTGCATGAAAAAGTCGCATAGTGTGTGGGGGGTGTGCACACCTAAGACTCTGTCAAAATCTATCGGCCAATGATCTATTGTTAAGTTAGCATAAAGGGTAATGCAGTGCAGTGCTGTTCTCTTTCCCAACTTTAATCAAAGTGGTCACAATGATATTCTAATGCTTTATGATGAGTTTTGATTCTATGCTCAAAAATTTATGGGATGTTTGAAATGTTAGAATTTGTTCTTGGATCTTGATAATGTTTGGAATTGCGTTTCCGTATGTTGCTAAAGCTTTATCAATGTTGTTTCATATTTCTTCTTTGATTGAGTTATGTTTCTTGTATGTATGTGCAAAGCTTTTGCAAAACTCAAACCCGTTTTACGGGGTAGAGTCGAGCTTACTCAATTTTTCTGATTTTTTTTTGTTTCTTTTTGCTTTGTTTCGTTTCTTTTTGCTTTGTTTCTTTTTCTCTATTCGTCTATTGCAGGTGAGTTTTATGAGCAGTATGAGTGAGGTTTGGCTTAGGATGCTTGAAGACTTGACTATTATGAATAATGTTATGCTTTTGGAACATTAGCTTTTGATTTCTTTGAAATTTATAAAGATCTTGTTTTGTAATATATTTCTAGACTTGTTCTCTTTGGTTTTGGAAAATTTGATTTTCTTTAAATAAACTTATGTAAGATAATTATTCCGCTGTGATAATTTTTCATCAATATGGTTTAAAAGTTATATTAAATTTTCTATCCTCACTTCCTTAGTGAATGAGGGTAATGAGTACCACTACAATGTCTTGGAAACCTTTGATTTTTGAAAGGATGGGTTGTTTTGGCATCGTTTATGGTGACCACGATATGGGAGTGTTATAGAATGGTAAACAAAGCTTTAAGGTTAACTAAAACTACAAAAAAAAAAAAAAAAAAAAAAAAAAAAAAAAAAAAAAAAATTCAAANCAATATGGTTTAAAAGTTATATTAAATTTTCTATCCTCACTTCCTTAGTGAATGAGGGTAATGAGTACCACTACAATGTCTTGGAAACCTTTGATTTTTGAAAGGATGGGTTGTTTTGGCATCGTTTATGGTGACCACGATATGGGAGTGTTATAGAATGGTAAACAAAGCTTTAAGGTTAACTAAAACTACAAAAAAAAAAAAAAAAAAGAAAAAGAAAAAGAAAAAAAAATTCAAACAAAAAAGTTTTTCAAAAGTTTTCAAAAATGTTTTTCAAAAGGTAACTTATTCATAATTAAGTCAAGCAAGCATGAGAGTTATTTCGTTGTTTAAGAGCCTTTCTTTGTGTTTATGTGACTTATGTGATTCTTTGTTTTCTTAGATGCCTCGTATTGTGATAACCCCGAGAAAACAAACAGCTAGGAAAGTAAGTTGGAGATCGCCGGAATCGCCCTACATGCTAAGGACGAAGTATGGAGAAGACATTGAGGATTACATTTACCGTCTTAGGGATGCTGTGAGAACTTCCAGCTAAACAGTAACTTGGAGAACTCAGATTTTAACACACCTCCTAAGCAAGCACATGTTCTACTTTTCACCCTTTCTGAGAGAGGTCCATTCGGGGAAATCAAGATAAAGTATAGTGACATATATATAGTGACAAGGGAAGATAAATTATCACTCTTGGGTTCCTTAAATGCTTAATGATGGACGCTCTTAGGGATGAAGAATGCAGAAACTTGAACCGACACTTGCTTCTTGTGCCCAACACAAATGCAAATGTAGTAGTCAATGACTCTATTGATTCCAACAATGTGGAAGAAGACCCTGAAGAGGAAACTTGATAGAAGCTAGTTGTTTTGAGGAATTTCTTTGAGAACTTTGGGATGTAGATAAATAAGATTGTAATAAGTTGGTTGTGTTTGTTTGGTTTGCTAGAACTCTTGCTTTGTTTGTTGCTTTGCTTAGTTTGTTTGTTTTGAATTTCCTGTAAATATGTATTTCAAGTTTTTTTTTGAACTTTATGTAATATAAGCTATGTTTTATAAATGAAGCTTTCATTTTCTCTACGTCTAAAGTTAAGTATAAGTTTTCTTTTTAGTTTCAAAACTATTGCCATTTTAGGAGTCTCCGAACGTTTATGCGTAATACTAGATCATCCACCCCAATGGCCGAATCACCTCAACAACTCGCTGCAAGACTTCGTTCGCTAGAAAGGTTAGCTCAAAGTTTTGGACAAGTGCTCCAAAACCAAGTTAACAACAACAATAAAGACAGTAATCCTCAAGCTGCAATGGCTAAGAAGCTCGCTGCACTCAAGCCGCCGTTATTTATGGGAAAGGAAGACCCTGTTTTAGTTGAGAATTGGATCCACGACTTTGATAAGATGTTTACAGCTGCGGGAACGCCTAAGGCGCAGAAGGTTGCGCAGTGTCACAGACCGACTATTTGTCCCACCCATAGTCCTTATGCATAGGCATAAGGATCCCCAGAGGGAGCTGCTCGTGGGCTGTCAAGCAGCACCCTCCCCCTTATAGTAGGCAGTTTAAGGAAAAGATAGTGTCGCAGGATAATACCCGATATGCAGATAAGCAGCACTTTTAGGGCGGCAGTGCTATACTTCTCCAAATGGGCTCAAACTTGACATGGGGGCTCCCTACTATATTAGAAGAGTGTGGAAGGCTCTAGAACCTCGTTGAAAGGTCTAGAGTTGAACGGGACGTTCCGGAAGGTTCCGGAATAATATGGAGCAAGTTGCTAGGATATTCTTGAGTGAGTAGCTCTAGAATGTTCTAGTATGGTCTAGTGTTGTCATGGGGATTCTAGAGGGGCATCTCTAGAGTTCTCTAGGGTGTGTGGAGTGTTCTAGGAAGGATGTTCCTAGAATACTCATGATAGTTCTAGTACATATTAGAATGTATCTAGGAGATTCTTGTATGTACATACTTGGTTGTATTCTCTAGAAGGGTCTAGGGAGTTAGGATCTAGATCCCTCTATTTGAGAAGGTTAGGAGTATTCTAGAATAGTTGGTGATATAGGATGGATGCCTATAAATAGGCACCTTGAGGCATTTGTACAGAACAACTTGGAGAGCACAATATTCACCTTTGTAAGCAAGTGTAGCATTTATTAGAGAGCATTAATAGAGTTCAATTCCCTCTACCACTTGTGTGTTTCATTGTGTTACTTCAAACAACCATCTTCCACATAACTTAGAGAGGGTGAGTGTGTGGGGATAACTTGGGCACAAGGGGTGTGCTACTTGGGGTAAGTGCTAAGGGCTAAAGGGATTTGTCCAACGCACTAACATATTCGTCTGAGATGAATACTTAGGAGCTAGACACAAGGGACGTGTCTTGCTAAGTGAGATAATTAGCTCAAGGAGTGAGCTACGCGGGCACGAGGAGCGTGAAGGGGAAGCATGACTTGTTCACGACGGACTGTTGAGCAAGTGGCACACGGGGTTGACTAGCTTTGCGGGAGTCAAAGAGTCAGCACATGACAGAGGCTACCTTTTATCTGCGAGAGCAAGCACATATATGGTGGGAGAATAAAGGAGTGATCATAAGAGATCAAGAAGGTTTTGATTGGGAGATGTTTAAGGCTGCTTTTAGGGCAAGGTTCTTTCCGGAACACATTAGGAGGCAAAAGTTCAACGAATTTGGAAGGCTTACTCAAGGTGCATCCATGACAGTGCAAGAGTATGCAACCAAGTTCAAGGAGCTTGCTAAGCTATGTCCTAATGTTGTGCCCGACGAGAGAGCTAAGGTACAGAAGTTTGAAGATGGATTGGCTTTTATAATTCAGAAGAGGTTAGGGGGTGATACTTCGGCTACTTTTGCAGAAGCTTATGATAAGGCTTCGAACATGGAGAGGATTCTCAAAAGGGAAGAAGAAGAATGGAACGTTAAGGTTATGCATTGATTATCAAGAATTGAACAAAGTCACAGTTAAGAATAAGTATCCTTTTCCTAGGACTCAGGACTTGTTCGATCAGTTAAAAGATGCTACGACCTTTTCGAAGATCGATCTACGGTATCGTTAGCTAAGAATAAACGAGGAAGATGTACTTAAGACAGCTTTTAGAACAAGATATGGACATCATGAGTTCACGGTTATGCCTTTTGGACTCACTAATGCCCCACCCGCGTCTATGGATCTCATGAACAGGACTTTCCAAGAGTATTTGGATAGTTTTGTCGTGGTACTCATCGATGATATCTTGGTCTACTCAAGAAGCAAGGATGAGCATGAAGAGCATTTGAGAAAAGCGTTGCAAATACTCCGAGAAAAGAAGCTTTATGCTAAATTCTCGAAGGGTGAATTTTGGTTGGATAAAGTTGCTTTTCTAGGTCACGTTATTTCTAAAGATAGAATTTCAGTTGATCCGTCAAAGATAAGACCAGTGACAGATTGGCCTCAACTAACCAATGTGACGGAAGTCAGAAGTTTCTTAGGACTTGCTGGGTACTCCAGGAGGTTTGCGCAGGATTTCTCAAGGATAGCACAGCCGTTGGCGAAATTGATTAGAAAGACGACGCATTTCTAGTGGGATGAAAAGTGTGAACAATCTTTTAAGGAGTTGAAGAAGAGACTTACTTCAGCACCAATTTTGACACTACCTTCAGGAAGCGATGGATTTGAGATTTATAGTGACGCTTTGAAGAAAGGTTTTGGGTGTGTACTTATGCAACATGGAAAGGTTGTTGCATATGCGTCAAGATAGCTTAAGCCGTACGAGCAGAATTACCCCACTCATGACTTGGAGTTGGGAGCAGTAGTTTTTACTCTTAAGATATGGAGACATTGTTTATACAGAGTAAGGTGTAATATCTACACCGATCACAAAAGTTTGAAGTACATCTTCACGCAGAAGGAGTTGAATATGAGACAGAGAAGGTTGTCAGAGTTAATGAAAGATTAAGATTTGGACATCGTATATCATGAAGGGAAAGCGAATAAAGTTGTCGATGCGTTGAGCACGACGAGTATTCATGGTGTGAATATGATGGTAGTGACTAATAAGCTTTGCAATGAATTTCAGCAATTGGAATTGGAGGTAGTTGAATATGAATAAATGGAAGCTCAACTACATTCAATTTCAGTTGAACCGATGTTGTTCGATGAGATTCGAGCAAAGCAAGAGAGTGATGAATGGTTGATGAAAGTCAAGAAGGCAAGGATGGAAGGAGGCACTTCAGAGTTTGATGTCGATGATCAAGGAGTTTCGAAATTCAAGGGTAGGTGGTGTATTCCAAAGGATGAGGAGCTTAAAAAGAAGATTATGGAAGAAGCGCATAGTACGCCGTATTCTGTACATCCACGAGGAGATAAGTTGTACAAAGATATCAAGAAGAATTTCTGGCGGCGGAATATGAAGCGGGAAGTGGCTGAGTTTGTCTCAAAGTGTTTGACTTGTCACAAAGTCAAAATTGAACATATGAGACCAGGAGGGAAATTACAACCTTTAGAAGTTCCGAATTGGAAGTGGGAATCAATTTCCATGGATTTTGTCATGGGATTGTCGAACACTAAAAGTTCGAAGAATTCTATATGGGTTGTAGTTGACCGACTGACAAAGACTGCACGATTTATGGAGTATGCAACAAATGGCCGATGCTTATGTGAAAGAAGTAGTGAGACTGCAAGGAGTGTCGAAGGATATTGTTTTTGATAGAGATTCAAGGTTTCTATCAAGTTTTTGGGGAAAGTTACAACAAGCTTTTGGTACGTTGCCCAAGTTCAGCACAACTTTTCATTGTGCTTTTCACCCTACTACTGATGGACATACGGAAAGAACAATACAAACTCTAGAGGATATGCTGAGAGCTTGCACTCTAGATTTTGGTGGATCATGGGAAGAAAAGCTTCCATTGATCGAGTTTTCATACAACAGTTATCACGCAAGCATAAAGATGGCACCATATGAAGCTTTGTATGGTCAAAAGTGTAGAAGTCAAATATGTTGGAGTGATATCAGTGAATCTTTAGTACTTGGACCGGAAATGATAGAAGAAACAACAAAGCAAGTGAAAGTGATTCAAGATCATATGAAAGTAGCGCAAGATCGTCAAAAGTCATATGCCGACAAGAATCGAAGAATAGTAGAATTTGAGGTAGGTGAGAAAGCAATGTTGAAAGTTTCTCCAACAAAAGGAGTGAAACGTTTTGCAAGGAAGGGAAAGTTAAGTCCGAGATATATTGGACCTTATGAAATCTTAGAAAGGATAGGAGAAACAGCTTACAGACTAGCCTTGCCAACAGAATTGTCGAAGGTTCACAATGTTTTTCATATTTCTCAGCTTCGGAAGTATGTTCATGATCCGAATCATGTTCATCAACCAGAAGCAACAGAATTGTTGAAGGTTCACAATGTTTTTGATATTTCTCAGCTTCGGAAGTATGTTCATGATCCGAATCATGTTCATCAACCACAAAGTGTTCCGATGGATGAAGATCTGACCTATGAGGAAAGGCCACTTAAAATTCTTGACACAAAGACAAGGGATACAAGGAAAAAGAAGATTAAGTTGGTGAAAGTTCTTTGGTCCAATCACCAAACAAAATAAGCTACATGGGAACCTGAGTTAGAAATGCGAGAGCGTTATCCAGAGTTTTTTCAATCAGGTGCGATGTAGTTTCAGGGACGAAACTCCTTAAGGGGGAGAGGATGTAATACTAGTCTTATTTACGTGTCCCTAGTAGATCCTAAACTTGGCAATAGAATCCTAATGTGACAAAGTTTGAGGACGAACTTTATTCTTTACGAGGGGTAGATGTAATACCCGGTATTTTTCCGTACTTTAAAAATAGTTTTAAAAGCTTCTAATAATTTATTCTTACGCTTAATTTATTAATAAATAATTTTAATAATTTTAGAATATGGTTTTTAATAAAAATAAAATTTTATAAACTATTTATATTTAATTTTAGAAGCAAAAATATTTTTCCAACAATTTTTACTTTGTTTTTGTGTGTTGTGTTTTGTTGTTGTTGTGTGTGTGAGTGGCGTTTTCCTAGGTGTGTTTGTGTGTTTATTTTAGCTTAATTTGCTGGTTAGATGATGTAATATATGTTCTGCATTTTTAATTTAAGTATCGTGATTTATTCATGGCGCAAAAATATTTTGCATGTCGCAAAAATCAAGTTCCATGCATCACATTTAATGCATTCAAAATACATCTCCTTTCTCTCCTCTTTTTCCCCACACTGCACCTCACCTCTCATCCTCATTCTCCCCCTCTTGGCCGGCCTTCCCCCACCCCTTTTACCACTTTTAACTTCCTCTCTTTCACTCCCTATATAAACCCCTCACCTCACACCTTATTCCACCCTTTGTTACACCCTTTTCTCCTCTTTTATTTCTCACCATTTTCACAAGCTTTCACCATCACTTTTCCTCACCTAAGCTAAGTTAATCTACTGCCTAAATACAGTAATAAAACCACAAAAAAATCAGAATAAAAATCTCTTACAAAAATCAATCGAAACAAGCATAAAAACAAGCATCGAAATCAAGGTTTTCAAGCTGGTTTTTGAAGCTTCAAAGAGGACTTTGTGTTCAAGTTTTCTAAGCGTATTTTAACTATTTTCTTGCATTTTCGCGGTAAGTTTTCGATGTCTACCACTTTAGAAAACCTCGTAAGATTTTTGGTTTTTGAAAAACAATTCATGAAGCCCATGTTTTCCCTCTTCTCAAAATTTTATGTTAGCCATAAAAATCATGTTTTCAAATTATGTTTTCCTTTGTTTTTCTTCATGTTTGTGAGTATGTCTATATTCATGTTTATGCTGTTGAAATCCATGATTATTCATGTTAAGTTTTATGTTGTTAATCCATGTACAAAGAGTTGAATTTTTTAAGTATGAAATTATGAATCATGTTGATGCTTTTCCTTCTTTTATTTCTCCATGCGTGGCGTTTTTTTTGTACATATGTATTTTATTTTCTTTCTTATTTTAATCATTTTCATGAGTTTCTTTTCTTAAAAAAAATATATTTTGATTAATTATTTTAAGTTAAATTCTTGATTTATAAAAATAATAAATTAATTAATTTCGGTTTATGTATAAAAAAAAGAATTAAATAAATAAATATAATTTCCGAAACCTAATTTACTAATTTCAAATTTATTTTATAATTTTATTTTCATGGTTTATAAATTATATCTTTTAAATGAAATAAAGTTTGTTTAAATTTTATTTTGAGAACTTTATAATAATACTACTTTGATTTTAAAAGATGATTTCACTTAGTTTAATTTAATTCTTAAAAGTTGTTTAATTAAAACATAATTTCTAAGTTGTTTAGAAACCGACTTCTAATTTTCTAAGTTTAGTTCACAACTTATTTCATAACATGTTTTCAACTCTTATCTTCTCTTTTCTTTTCTTCTAAAAAGTGTTTTACTCACTTAGATTATTTTAAGAGAACTAAAACATATTTTATTAAGTTTAAATAATTTTCTAAACTTTGTTTCTAATGTGTTATGTTTTCATGTTTCAAGATCATGTTATGTTTTACTCAATCTTTCTTATGTTTTGAAACTTTATTTTTTTTTTATTTTTTTTTTTTGTTTCTTAGTCATGCCTTGTTTATTCGTGTCATGTTTCATGTCTTTTGAGTTTAGTTGTTTAAATCTTTCTTTCTAAAATGAATAACTAACAAGTGATCACAACAATCAATTTAAAATGTATTCGAATCTTGAAGGAAAGAAGCCTTTATAGGTAGCTCTTACCCCTAAGGGTGATGAACGCGCCTAAACTTTTTGGTGGTATATTGTTTTTATTTTGGTTCTACTCCCTAGGTGAAAAAGTCCCATAATTTGAACTGTATCGTCTACTCCATAGCTCCTTGCCTGAAAAAGTCGCATAGTGTGTGGGGGTGTGCACACTTAAGACTGTGTCAAAATCTGTCAGCCAATAATCTATTGTTAAGTGATGTGAATTTTGTTATAGACAAACGCCACTCACAAAAAAAAAACTTAGACTTCAAATTTGATAAAGCCACGCACCACAAATCTGAACTTCTAAGGCGAATAATTGATAGAATTTGATTAAAGCAAAGCACCCTCAAATCCTAAGAACTATCCTCACGTGAGATAAAGCAAAGCACCACTCACTCAATTCGAATTTCTCACAAGAAACTCTCAAAAATTGTTTACTTCGTGAAACAAAAGAAAACCGGAAAACACTTGTGTTTAATCTCTCTAATCTGAATTTTATTGATGTATTTTACATCCTATTTATAGGCTAAACATATCACACAATATTTCAGAAATCTAAACATATCCTAACTACCTTAGATATATGGCATAACAAACTAAGATTAGGATAACAAGAAAATCCTAACAAAACCGGATACATATCTTTGCACCATATATTTTGTAATCTGATTTCTAGTCTAAATCTTAGATATTTTGCAAATCAAATCTAACCACCATATATCCGAATAACAACCTTAGGTTGACAAAGTCAAACAACACAAAATCCCGCGTTGACAACGTTGCCCAAAACTTCAAAAATCTTCCAAAAATCCCGCCATATGCATTGCTTGATTTCTCGTTGATTTTTGTTGGACTTGCGATTTCAAGAACTTCAAGAAACTCTTCAAGATTCAATCTTTATTTCAAGAAACCTCCATTTTTGTGTTTCTCATGCTTGATTCCATCAACCTTGACTCATAAACTAATCAAGAAAATAACAAAACACCATATGGTAAAACCCTATCAAATGACGTGGGAAGAAAACCCATATAGCTCAACACTTCTAAACTACTAACTATACTTGCTTTACATTTACGTGAATAAGCTTGTGCATGTCACCATGCACACGTAGAAATCCACCCTAGCCAACCCAAGAAGCCTTGTGTCTCCATAAGCCACTAACTCCCCCAAGGTTGCTTCTTGTTTTCCACCTTCAATCAAACCCAAACCCTCGAAGTTTTGCTCATTGATATGCGTATCATCCTCCTCTTCTTCAAAAGAGTTTGTCCTCAAACCTCGAAGTTGGTCATCAGGAACATAAGGAGCTAAATCACCAATGTTGAAAGTAGCATGGACTCCATATTCTCCTGGTAATTCCAATTTATAAGCATTATCCCCCACTTTACTTATGATCTTGAACGGTCCATCACAACGAGGCATAAGTTTATTCTTCCTTTGATTTGGAAATCTTTCCTTCCTCAAGTGTAACCAAACCAAATCCCCTTCTTTGTAGACATGTTGTGATTTATGTTTGTTTGCTCGTGCCTTGTAAATATCATTAACCTTCTCAATTCGAGCCCTTACTTCTGCATGAAGTTTTTGCATATACTCAACCTTAGTCTTGGCATCTTTGTGTACCAACTCCCCTTTAGGAATACTTACAAAATCAATTGGTAACTTAGGATTAACTCCATAGACAATCTCGAAAGGTGAGTGCTTAGTAGCATAAGTAGGTGACCTATTATAAGCAAATTCAGCATGAGCAAGCTTCAAATCCCAATCTTTTTGTGTCTTACTAACCAAACCACGCAACAAAACCCCTAGTGTTCGATTAGTGACTTCTGTTTGGCCATCTGTTTGAGGATGATAAGATGTGCTAAACAAAAGTTTCGTGCCTATTAACCTCCAAAGTGACTTCCAAAAGTAACTCATGAATTTTGTGTCTCTATCACTTACAATAGTCTTTGGAACCCCATGCAACCTTATGATGTCTTTAAAGTATAAATCAGCCACATTCATAGCATCATCTGTCTTGTGACATGGTGTAAAATGAGCCATCTTTGAAAATCTATCAACCACTACCATAATAGCATCTTTTCCCCTTGCTGTCCTTGGTAACCCTACAATGAAATCCATAGAAACATCTTCCCAAGGTCCCTCTGGCACTGGCAATGGAGTATAAAAACCTTGATGAAAGGCTGCCTTTGCCTTTTGACAAGTAGCACATTGAGCAATTATGGCCTCAACATCAACAATCATTTTTGGCCAATAGAAATGTTCTTGCAACATGGTTAGTGTCTTTGTAATGCCAAAATGTCCAGCAATACCTCCTCCATGAGCCTCCCTTACTAACAACTCACGTATAGAACACTTAGGTATGCACAATAGATTACCTTTAAACAAAAACCCATCATGTAGCACATAGGAACTCATAGACCCCTTTGAAAGTTGCGCCATTATTGGTCCAAAATCACCATCTTGCTCGTAAAATTGTGTTATCAACTCTAACCCAAGCAACTTAAAGTTCAAAACACCAAGCAAAGTATACCTTCTTGACAAAGCATCAGCAACAACATTAGACTTCCCCGTTTTGTACTTTGAAGAGAAGTGAAAAGATTGCAAAAATTCAACCCATTTAGCATGTCTTGGATTCAATTTTTGTTGACCATTAATGTGCTTCAAAGCTTCATGATCAGAATGTAATATGAAGTGATTAGGCCTTAAATAATGACTCCAATGATCCAAAGCTCTAATAATGGCATAGAACTCCTTGTCATATGTAGAATAGTTCAGTTTAGCACCATTCAACTTCTCACTAAAGTAAGCAATTGGCCTCTTCCCTTGGACTAGAACAGCACCAATTCCAACCCCACTTGCATCCGTCTCTACTTCAAATGGTTTAGAGAAATCTGGTAAGGCTAGTATAGGTGTGTTACAAAGCAACTTCTTAATCAATTCAAAAGCTTCTTGTGCCCCCTTAGTCCACTCAAACTTAGGCTTATCCTTCTTAATGCATTCGGTTATAGGAGCAACAACAGATGAAAAATTCTTCACAAACCTCCTATAGAACGAAGCTAACCCATGAAAAGCACGTACTTCAGTCACGTTCTTTGGTGTTGGCCATGATTTTATAGCTTCCACTTTAGATGGATCAACAGAAACCCCATCTTTGGACACAATATACCCCAAAAACGTCACACTTGGTACCATGAAATAACACTTTTCGAGCTTAGCATAGAGCTTTTGTTCTCGTAATGTCCCAAACACACTCCTTAGATGGCTTAGATGATCATTAACACTCTTGCTATACACCAAAATATCATCTAAATATACCACTACAAACTTACCAATGTATGGCTTTAAGACCTCATTCATCAACCTCATAAACGTACTAGGTGCATTAGTTAACCCAAAAGGCATGACTAACCATTCATAAAGCCCTAGCTTTGTTTTAAAACCTGTTTTCCATTCATCACCTTCCTTCATTCTAATCTGATGATATCCACTCCTTAAATCAATCTTTGAAAATAATTGAGAACCATGTAATTCATCTAGCAAATCATCCAATCTAGGTATAGGAAACCTATACTTGACGGTTATATTGTTAACTGCCCTTGAATCAATACACATTCTCCACGTCCCATCCTTCTTAGGTACTATTAATGTAGGCACAGCACATGGACTCATGCTCTCCCTCACGTATCCCCTCTCCATTAATTCCTCAATCTGCCTTTGTATCTCCTTTGTCTCCTCTGGATTACATCTATATGCAGGCTTGTTAGGAATTTGAGACCCAGGAATAAGATCAATTTGATGTTCAATCCCTCTTATTGGTGGTAATCCTGGTGGCAACTCATTAGGAAACACATCTGAAAACTCATTCAACATAGGATGCAAAACCCTAGGAATTTCTGGGGCTTCGTCTTGTACCTCTTTGGCTAACAACATGTAAGACATAGAACTTGTTTTCAACTCCCTTTCTAACTCCTTTCCACCCACCAACAAAACACCTTTAGAATTACCCATGCTTGTCTTAGGTTTAGAAATCATCAAGGGTTTTAATGCATATGATTTTTCATTAGGGTTCTTACGCACAATATAAACATTTGTCCTCCCATTAAACTTCACAAAACGATCATATTGCCAAGGCCTACCCAATAATATGTGACAAGCATCCATAGGACAAACATCACAAAGTACTTGATCCTCAAATTTACCAATTTTAAACGCAATCAAGGCTTGTTTGTTTACCTTAACATCACTTGTGTTGCTAAGCCAATGTAGCTTGTATGGTTGAGGATGTATCTTTGTAGGAATTGCGAGCTTTTCCACCAACAACGTAGATACTACATTTGTGCAACTTCCAGTATCTATGATTACATCACAAAGCTTGCCTTGAACATTACACCTTGTGAGAAAAATTTTATCCCTTTGACTCTCCAAAGGTTGCGCACCTTGAGTTTGTAATACCCTACGTAACACTAAGGATTGACCTTGTGTTTCTGGTTGGACTTCCTCCGTGTCTTCCTCCATATTTTCATCATTGCCATACTCTTCCTCTCCCTCATCCCCATACATCTCCTCCTCTTCTTCAAGGCCTTCCCCATCTACCCAATTTCGAGTTGTTGTAACCCTAGCATGAGGACAATCTCTTTGAATGTGACCTTGCCCTTTACACTTGAAACACACAATGCGTGAATCACTACTTTGGGGCTTTGAAGATGAACTCTTATCCTTGATGAAGGGGGGTTTAGTAACCTTATCAAAGTTTGGTTTTTGAGGAAAAGTATCACGCTTTTCTTTAGAATCATAGGTTTTGAAGTATGTCTTTGTTTTGCGTGCAACTTGTTTCTCAACCCTTGCTGCCACTCTACAAACTTCATCAAAGGTCCAATAAGGTTGTAATTCGACCTTCTCCCTTATATTCTCATCTAGACCAGCCACAAAACGAGCCACTTTGTGGTCCTCCTTCTCTTCTAAATCACAAATCATGATCAATTTTTCAAACTCCACAATGTATTCATCAACCGTTTTTCTATCTTGTTTTAATGTATGCATCTTGATGAAATTGTTTTGTTCGAAATCTTGAGGAACAAAACGTTTCCTCATCTCCCTTTTCAATTTGGACCATGAAGATATTTTTGATCTACCTTCTTTCCTTCTCTTTCTTTGTAAACCCTCAAGCCATAAACTTGCATAGGAAGTGAGTTTTAATTCCGCCAATTTATAAGACTTATGATCATCATATTCTTTGTAACGAAAAATCCTTTCAACCCTACGAATCCAATCTAGAAATTTTTCAGGATCCATACCTCCATTAAACTCAGGAATTTCGAGTTTAAGATTTCGATCATCATCCCTCATCTTTCCCTTATGTTTGTACCTTGATCTTGGTTCCTCATCGTCACTAGAACTTGATGAGTATCCCTTTTTTGGTTTACGTACACTCCTCACACTTTCTTGCTCACTTTCACTTGATGATGAGCCCTCCTCTTGTTTAGATTTAGTAGGAGTTTTCTTGGTAGAAGCCATGATGGTTAGGACTTCATCTAAACGAGCCTTTAACTCGTCAATCTCCCCTTGCATACGTAGCTCTTTTGCTTGAGCCAAGCTCAAACCCTTCGTGAATCCTTGTGGATTTTCGTCTCCACCTTCTTGAGCCATGATAATTGATATTGAACACTTGAGATTGAATGAATCTCTCAACGAAAGCACCAAAAGTTGATGTGAATTTTGTTATAGACAAACGCCACTCACACAAAGAAACTTAGACTTCAAATTTGATAAAGCTACGCACCACAAATCTGAACTTCTAAGGCGAATAATTAGTAGAATTTGATTAAAGCAAAGCACCCTCAAATCCTAAGAACTATCCTCACGTGAGATAAAGCAAAGCACCACTCACTCAATTCGAATTTCTCACAAGAAACTCTAAAAAATTGTTTACTTCGTGAAACAAAAGAAAACCGGAAACACTTTGTGTTTAATCTCTCAAATCTGAATTTTATTGATGTATTTTACATCCTATTTATAGGCTAAACATAACACACAATATTTCAGAAATCTAAACATATCCTAACTACCTTAGATATATGGCATAACAAACTAAGATTAGGATAACAAGAAAATCCTAACAAAACCGGATACATATCTTTGCACCATATATTTTGTAATCTGATTTCTAGTCTAAATCTTAGATATTTTGCAAATCAAATCTAGCCACTATATTTCCGAAATAACAAACTAAGTTGACCAAGTCAAACAACTTGAAAAACCGCGTTGACAACGTTGCCCAAAACTTCAAAAATCTTCCAAAAATCCCGCCATATGCATTGCTTGATTTCTCGTTGATTTTTGTTGGACTTGCGATTTCAAGAACTTCAAGAAACTCTTCAAGATTCAATCTTTATTTCAAGAAACCTCCATTTTTGTGTTTCTCATGCTTGATTCCATCAACCTTGACTCATAAACTAATCAAGAAAATAACAAAACACCATATGGTAAAACCCATATAGCTCAACACTTCTACACTACTAACTATACTTGCTTTATATTTACGTGAATAAGCTTGTGCATGTCACCATGCACACGTAGAAATCCACCCTAGCCAACCCAAGAAGCCTTGTGTCTCCATAAGCCACTAACTCCCCCATGGTTGCTTCTTGTTTTCCACCTTCAATCAAACCCAAACCCTCGAAGTTTTGCTCATTTATATGCGTATCATTAAGTTAGCATAAAGGGTAATTCACTGCTCTGCTAACCCTGTTCTCTTTCCCAACTTTAATCAAAGTGGTCACAATGATATTCTAATGCTTTATGATGAGTTTTGATTCTATTCTCAAAATTTACTAGATGTTTGGAATGTTGATTATCAATGATGAATCTCAATGATGAAACTTTGCGTAGTGTAGAAGATATACTCTAAAGAACACAAATTGCAGAATATGAAAATTTTCAAAAAGAAGTTAGAAAAACGAGCAGGAAAATTTTATGTTGAAGTAGATAATAAGCATCTACCAATAACAAAACGTCATCCTCATGAACTATTTCCTGCATATCCTAAGTAATGAGATTGCTCTTCCTAAAACCCAGGTAAAGATCATTCATTACAAACAAAAACAGCGAACTGAAGCTTGATAAGTTATGTTGGAAGCTTGAACCAGACCAAAGCGGAAAGTGGGAATTGCTGTAGATTTCAGATAAGACTTGTTAGCCGATTAGGGAAGTAGTTAGGTTAAATAAATTAGGGAGAAGGGACCCACCGGCCAACACTAGTTAAAAGCAAAGGAGAAAGATAAACGGATTCAGAAAGGCTGAGTTATTTTTTGTTAGTTGTTTAAGATTTTTTGGAATAACCAAGCCACACGACATCTTGAGTTATCTTCAAAAAGCTTCTGCTCTGAATCTCTGATTACCTATTAATATTACCTTCTTATTTATAACATTCACTTAAAAATTCTCCTTTTAATGTATCAGTTCATCAAGGTCAATGCTATATAAGTTATAACCTTATCTATAAAGAGAGTAGACAAGGGTAATTCAAATAACAGAAAAGACTAGGGATGCAATGATTCATGCAGGATGTGGCACATGGGAAGTTATCATGTTCAGAAATTCATGCAGTTTACATCATATAGTATTCAAGCACCAACACCCTACCTGACCTAAGAAAAAGCAAAGTTGTTAAAAAAGCTCACATATCAAAGACAATACCAATGTCCACTTATGATGAATCAAATTAGACATGTACAGAGAAAACAGGATTACCTGGAAATCACGAAATGATTCTTGAATTTCAGAACTTTGACTAATTTCATTGGGTGAGCTTAATTGATGTGATAACTTGTTTATATTATCAGTAGGAACTGCTAATCCTTCAGCTAATCTGGATGCAAACTGCTCTAGAGGTCTCAAGCAAGCAGCCATTACTCTCTTGTAATTATCACCAGTTTCCTCAAAGAAAGCAGCTCGGCGCCAGGGCTCAACATTAGTCCCACACAACATGCATAAATCAAGATATGCATGATATTGCAGAAGCGATCTAGGATAACTGTCCTCTAAAGCAATAAGAAGAAATTCACTGGGATTTGTTTCTACTGCTCCAGATCCTTTTGATGGAGCAAACACACATCTCTTGGTATGTAGAATCTGTGTACGCATTATTGAATACATCTTCAAAGTCAAAACCTTGGGACATAAAATTATTTTACAATTACCAAAAATAAATATAGAAGCCACAACAGTGACCTACAACCATACAGATATCCCAAATCTACAATATTATCGATCTATAGACAAAAAAAATTTCGTTACAAAACTTGATCAATGGAGCAGGCAACTCACAGAGATTAATTTGCTAGGCCCAGGGTTGCTAATTATAATGGTATTATACTAGTTACAGTAGACAGTAGACTACAGGACATGTGTAATCTAAACTTGGCAGGTAACATCGTAAAATCTCTACACAATGCATAATTGTCAAAGATAGTTATCCGGCGGGTTCTTTAACAATGCCAAAATACCCTACTATTTTCTGAGAAGAACATTTCACAAAGAGTCGGAACAAAGGACAAAATTGTGTTGTATAATAATTAAAATGCTTTACAAGTATATAACAATTAAGCTTCTATGATTCGTCACATACAAAACAATATCATCTAATAAGTTCAAGTAATATCAAACCTTGTGCAAATGAAATATCAATTCCCAGGAGAGAAGAACTGCAAAACTTCCGATGTAAAAGAAGGAGAGGCCTGCAACTGAATTTCTATATAGATAATTCAGGGCAACCATGAACAATGATGTTGCAGAAAGCTTAAGGGCTTGCCTGAGAGCTGTAAGAAGCACCATCTTATAGTTGAAGAAAGGTTGGCGCTGTTGACAAACAACAAGAACAACATCATTTTAATAAAAGGGCCGGACATAAGCCTTTTCAGATAAACAAGAGATACACAGCTTCTAAAACCATATTCAAGAAAAGAAGTCAGAAATGTCGTCTACTTCATTTAAAATGAGCATCACTGTATTCAGTTTTGATATCAATCAGTAATAAATTGATTTTGCTAAAAAGTCAACCTTAAACACCAAGGTAAGTACAATTTTACACTCCATAAGCAACTCTCACACTAGCCTCCTCCGCACAAAACATCACTTGGATCATATTTTCCTCTGCTATACTATATGGTCCCTACAAAACCATCAACTATTAAACTCAAAGCAAACTAAACATCTGGCACTGCTCACCAACACATCAAAAGTTTTCAGCCTGAACATGGAATGCATTTACATAGATGACTATCCCACAGCATGCAATGGAATCAAATTATGAGAAATTAGTTCAAGCAACAGCTTATCAAAGTAATCAAAAACAAGGGGAAGGTAAGACATGAATTAATAAGAGGAACACCCTATATATGAGCTAAATGCTGCTCAAAACATCAAAGAATTGTCTATCCCACCATTCTTAATATCACCTAATCACCGGGTGCACATTCGACTAAACACGCTCACACCCAAAAATCAGCAACAAACAAATGGTTATTTTTAAATCATAAAAAATCGAGGTAGCAATAATAATAATAATAATAATAATATTCATTGGAACTAATAATTAATATTAATAACAATATACCCGTACGGCCGTACCTGAACAATAGGGAAGTTCAACACCCAACGATGGCTAAAAACACAGTAAGCCCCATAAATCAAACCGACGCCGAAACCAGGAATTCCCAACGAATTAATCACTCCAACAAACGAACAAGAACAGCTACTCCCAGAAATCGAAACCACTGCAAAGAAACCAGAAACAGCCGAAACACAAACAAGAAGAACTATACCTAAAGAAGACCTTGCTCGAGAGAGAAAATTACTGCTAAGTGAAGAATAACCAGTGAAAAGGAATTGAATGAGTCCAAGGGCAAGCGAATGCGGAAGAGCAGGGCGGCGGAACTGCGGAGTAGAGATATTGTGGATAGAAACAGAGAAAAGGAGCATAGAAAAGAGGAAAAGGAGGAGAGATGAGAAAGTAAGGAGGGAAGGAGTGAAGGGGTTAGTGGTTAAAGGAGATAGGAGAAAGGACTTGGTTAGTATAAAAATGGCAGTTGATTGAATTGATTGCCATATTAGGAACGATAGAAAGCGGGTTTCGATTATGAAAGAGGGTGATGGTGGTGGTGGTGACATTGTGGTGGTGGTGGTTTTTTTGCATGAAGAGGCGGGGTTTGGGGGTTTGGGAAATTACTGGTTCCTAACAATGATGAAGATCGACGAGTTTAGGCTATGTTGTTTCCAACTAGTTTAGCCGTTTAGGGTATTTACTTCACATGACAATGGATTGCTAATGATTAGAAATTTAGGATATATTAGAGGGGCGTACCTATCAAGGGGCATGGTGGGTCATTTAGAATGTATTAGAATAGACTGCAAGCAGGGGCGGACCTACCAAGGGGAATGATGGGGCATAAAAATAATGAGCTTCATTTAAAAATAAATAAATAAATAAATAAAAATTAGAATCTCCTTCACGTGAATCTGAACAACAAACAAAAGTACAAAAGATAAAACCCCTCTTACTGCTTCTCTCTCTAAAATTAGATCAATCAAAGTATCAAACGTTCAAACCCTAGCTTCAAATCTTCAATTGTTCAAATCACGCCGTTGTGAGTTCAAACCGTAACTTTAATTGTTCAATCTTCAAAAGCACAAAACCCCTTTTACAGTTTACTGCTGGCTCGACTATTCGACTGACTAACGAAGTGACGACTCGCGAGTCCCGTCGGCCGTCACCCATAGATCGACGGTTCGCCGATTTCTAGTGTTGGTTAGTGGTCTTGATCAGGAAGCAGATTCAAGCATTGATGAGAAAGAGTTGATTCTAAGTCGTTCTGAGATTCAAGGGGTTCGTCCATCTGGGTTACATGGCTTTGGATTAGCTCATGGTCATTGTTGCATAACACTCATGCTTGAATAAAGCCACACGCCAATTGGAAAGGAAAGTTTATTATGGGGAACAAGATGGTTTTTGCCTATGAGTTTTTCCCATTGCATTTGCTAGGGTTTTCTCATATTTGGCATTGAGTCTTTTGTTTCTTGTGGAGTCTTAATCATCACAATTATGCTAAAATGCATGGAGAACAGATTCTTCAGATTCTTGAAGGTTTCTTGATTAAAAGATTGGATCTTGAAACATTTCTTGAAGTTTCTTGAAGAATCTTGAAATTTGCGCAAAAATAGCGAAGCAAGTTGTGGCGTGTTTTTGGCGATTTTTCCAAGTTCTTGGGCAGCAAGATATTTTATGATTTTTAGCTTAAAATCTGATGATTATCTTGTTAATTAGTTATTTAGGTAAGCTGTTAGGATATTTTCTTGATTAGGTAGTTTGTTAGGCAAGATAAGATCAACTTGCAATGATAAGGTGGCATACTTATCTTGTTGTATGTTTAACTTGTGAGGGCCGAATTTCTTGTGTTTGTACGTGTGTTTTGAGTGGTTTAGGAGTTGTTTTATTTCCTAGATAAGCTAGGGAGTTTAACCAAGGTTGTTTAGGAGTCCTAAGGTATTTGTACTATAAATACCCATGTTTTATTCAATAAAATTGAGAATTTGATTGCTGTTCATAATTGTTACTCGTTATTTTTGTGTGAGAATTTCATAAAAAATTACAAAAGGAATTCGAGTGTTTTGAGAGTTAAAAGCTTCAAAATATTCACCATAGTTTTAGGATTTGTGATTGAGTGTTTTTACAAAGATTAAAACAACCTTAGAATTAGATTGTTGAGTGTTCCAATCTAACCTAAGTTCGTGAGTCTCGTTGATTGTGAGTGTTTCAATTTAAGAAATTCTTTTAAAATCAATCTATCATAAGTTTAAGCCCTTAGTTTGAACAGAAGATATAGATCAAGTGGTATCAGAGCACAATGGTTGATCAAGAAAAACAAAGCAAAACTTATAGTGATGAGTTCATTACACATCTAGCAGAACAAACAAACAAGTTGCAAGAATTGTTCTTGGGATTAACGACGGAAATTATTCGCCTCAAAGCTAAGCCTTCAAATATTGATGATGATCGTGGTTTGAAGTTTGAAGTGAATGAATTTGATGGCCAAGGTGATGTAGAAGCATACCTTGAATGCACTACTACAATATGCTTGATATTCCGACACTTTTACCCCGACACTTTTATAAATGTCGAATATTAGATTATGTATCCTTATGGTTCCGACACTTAAGCCAACACTTTAAATTATCAAGAATTTGGCAAAGTTTAAAAAAAAAAACTTAATTAGTTGGAATAGCGGGATTTAATTTGATTAGTAAAATAAATCAAATTTCCACAAAAAAAAGGCGGTTGAGGGAGTAGTTATGTTTTTTAGGGTTTAAGTTGTATTGTTCTGCTTCCATATACTTGCATGTATACTCAAAACTTCTCAATCCATAACATTCACTCACACAAATAATTCGATCTCCATTCCAATTCAACCCCAATTCAATTGCAATTCCCACTCAACTTCCACGGAATTTTGGATTCGACATTGAATCTAAATTGCACGACAATTTCAACTCAGAACTGAATTGCAATTCAGTCTTCAAACTCAATTTCAATTCGGCATTGAAACTGAATTGCACGACAATTTGGATTGGTGGATTTGCTTGCTTCATCCGGCAATAGTTTCAACAATCAGGTATCCATGCATCAAACATCCATAATTTATTCGATTACCTTGTTTTCGTGCACGAACACATGACTTGATTTTTGGGAAGACGATTGTTATAGAATTGAACAACTATGTCCAGTTTTTCGGTTTATTTGCTGCAGTTTTGTATTTCATATTTTGCTGAAAATTTGCAATTCTGATTTTGCTAAAAATTTTATGGTTTGCAATTATTCATATTTTTTAGTTTATTTGATTACTAATCCGCTTTCAAATGAATTCCAAGTAATTGGTTTGTTAATTCAAGAAACCAATTAAACCAATTCCGAATTCTGAATTCTGAATTCTGAATTTTGAATTCCGAATTCTGAATTTTACTCTTAATTTTCTTCTTTTTTTTGCGATTATTTTTGTTAAAGTTCTGTTTTTTGCATCTGATTTTTTGGTGTTTGTGGTTTGTTGTTGGAAAATTCCAAGTAATTGGTTTGTTAATTCAAGAAACAAATTAAACCAATTCCGAATTCCGAATTCTGAATTCCGAATTCTGAATTTTACTCTTAATTTTTTTTTTGTGATTATTTTGTTAAAGTTCTGTTTTTTGCATCTGATTTTTTGGTGTTTGTGGTTTGTTGTTGGGAAATTCCAAGTAATTGGTTTGTTAATTCAAGAAACCAATTAAACCAATTCCGAATTCTGAATTTCGAATTCTGAATTTTACTCTTAATTTTCTTCTTTTTTTTCGTGATTATTTTTGTTAAAGTTTTGTTTTTTGCATCTGATTTTTTGTTGTTTGTGGTTTGTTGTTGGAAAATTTGATCATTAGGGGATAATTATGTGACACATCTCGTAATATGAATTACAAAACAGAAAATTTCAAGTAAATTCAGTATTGAAAATTTTAATATGAATTACTAAAGTGAATTTTTTGTTAACATCTTGTTATATTACTAAATTCAGAGTTCGAAATTAGTTTAATTGGTTTGTTAGTTTGTTTGATTTACTAAATGGCTTTCAGATTGAAATTTCAATTTGCATGTTAAAATTTTTGAATTTTTCATTAGTTTAATCGAAATTTCTGTTTATATTTTCAAGTAAATGAATTTATGTATAGTTATATGTTTATGAATTTGAATCATGAGTAATTTTTTCCTTTTCTTTGTTAACGAGAATCCTTTCAGTTTTTGTAATTTCACAAACGAGACTAACTTACATCAGTGTATTACTCACATTGACGAGATCATACTAATTTTATTACTCAACAATAATCAAATATATATCTTATTTTTTGTTGAATTTGGGAAAATCAGGAAAATTGAGATTATTGCTGAGTAACCTGGTAAATTCCGAAACACTAAAACACTTCACTCACTATTTCGAGAACACAATCAAACACCGCATGACTAATTTGATAAATTCCCAAACAATTCTTAATCACAATTTATCTTCAATTTCAGTCTTTAAACTCAAATCCAATTGTTAATCTGGTGGAATTGCTTGCTTCCATACTCTTTGCCAAACCAAATTGCTCGACAATCAGGTATGCATCACACACTTATTTCCTCAATAGAGTACCAATTACTCATGAGTAATTCGCTTGCTAATTGCACCTATTTTCGCTTAAATTGGATGAGTCAAAGTTGGGTTTTTTATATGATAAATTTCTTTATTGCAATTCCAATTTTGAGTTGTAAGTGTAAATTGCATTTCGAATAATGTTGTAACTTTTATCATTGTTGTTGATGTTAAAACGAGTGAAGAGGTTGTAGTGATCAATGAGTAGTGTTTGTATACTAACTTTTATCATTATTATTATTATTATTATTATTATTATTATTATTATTATTATTATTATTATTATTGTTNTTACTGTTGATCGATGCAATATTTATGTAACTAAAATGACAATTCATACATGCATATAACTTAATTACTAAGTGACTATAGTGTAAAATAGAAGTGACTAAACATAGTGACTTTAATTACCCAACCTTGACATATATATGTACACTAATATGATTATCAATTTTCAATTACTTATTTTTCTATCATTGCTATATAAATTTTATCGTCAATTAAGAGTGAATCTCGTTGATGTTTTTTGTATAGGTATATTTTTTTTATCATTAATATATTTTTAAATGGTGCAAGGCTTTTTTTTTTAATTTTGAAGGAAATTAAATGGATAATAGTTGGATTGAATTACCTAATAATCATCCGGCTTATCGTGCTGGAGCCTTGAAATTTATTGAGCTGGCTAAAGAAGGGCTTGTAGACGGAAAAGCTTTATGCCCTTGCAAGAGATGTTTAGTGAAAAAATGGTTGCCTATACAAGAAATAGAGCAGCATATTATGTTCAAAGGGTTTGACAAGCAGTATAAGAACTGGATCTTTCATGGAAAAGGAGATGTTCTTGAGCGTGTATTGAGTGATCACCGAAAGTCTACCAAAAATTCTACTGGGGAGACCCTAAGTACCCAAATGGCGCCATTTGGACGGGATGATATGAGGGGCTTATTAGGAGATGCATTTGGTGTTAATATTGTTGAACCTATAGATTCAAACCAACCCGGTTCAAGTGATCAATTGCCAAGCTTTCAACATGAACCTACTTCTTATCATTCATCATTTCAGGAGCCCACTCCATCCTCTGTTGAACTTCTTGATGAAAAAGAGAAGGCCAAGTTTGAAAGACTATTAGAAGCTTCTAATAAGGGACTTTATGAAGGATGCACAACCTTTTCAAAACTGTCATTTCTTTTGCGCATCTTTCACATAAAATGTATGTTCCATATGCCTGAACAATCCTTTGACATGATTCTTGAATTATTAATTGAAGCATTTCCTCAAATTATGCAATTCCCATCTTCCTATTACGAGAGCAAGAAAATGATTAATCACTTGGGTCTTGGGTATGAAAAAATTGATGCGTGCCCAAACAATTGCATTTTGTTTCGTGGTGAGTATTCAGAAAATAATGAATGTCCAAAATGTAATACTTCTAGATGGAAGTCAAAGTGCGATGCAAATAGCGATAATATCAACAAAACCAAAGGTGAGCCAGTGAAGGTGTTGCGATACTTTCCATTAATCCCAAGGCTAAGAAGATTATATATGTCACGTAAGACTGCTGAAGATATGACATGGCATGGAAAGGATCTCGAGGAGAGGAAGGATGGGAAGTTGAGGCATCCCTCGGATGGCTTAGCATGGAAAGATTTTGGTAGTCGGTATCCTGATTTTTCCAAGGATCTTCGTAGCGTGAGGATATGTCTTGCTAGTGATGGGTTCAATCCTTATCGCTTAATGAATACCACGCATAGTACATGGCCAGTGGTTTTGGTGATCTATAACTTACCACCATGGCTATGTATGAAGCGTGCTTCCTTTATTCTTTCCTCCATAATTCCCGGAAAATCTAGCCCTGGTATTGATATTGACATCTTCTTACAACCCTTGATTGATGAGCTAAAACTTTTATGGGAAGGTGTAGATGCTTTTGATGCTTATAAGAAACAAAATTTCAAACTTCGAGCAGCCTTAATGTGGACAATCAATGATTTTCCCGCGTATGCAATGTTGTCAGGGTGGAGTACTAAAGGTTATTATGCATGTCCTTCATGTGCCCATGATACACATTGTACTNCCATGATACACATTATACTAAATTTGCAGGAAAATTATGTTACGTTGGACATCGTAAGTGGTTGCCATCTAATCACCCTTATCGATGTCAAGGCCATTTGTTTGATGGGAATGAAGAGCATTGCCATGCTCCAATTCGTCAATCAGGGATGGAGATTCGTACACAACAAGAAGGGGTTGGTTATGTGAACAGGCTATCGCACACCTATCAAAAGTAAACCAAACGACACTAACTAATGTAGCTAGGGTAGTATAGGGCATCGAATCCTCAGGGAAGCGTTAAACTCTATTAGTTCAAAAAGCTTAAACTGTGTAAAGAGCCTTGGTCGAGAAGTATTGACTAGCTAACTGCACTATTGACTAATACTAACTAATTACTGGAAGACGAAGGATTAAACCAATAACTAAACCTAGGGTCATTCGGGTCACCAAGAACACCTAAGGATTCACTAACAAAGATCGTTCAATCTCACATTATCGTCAAATTAGGGCTCACTAATTCCCTCGATCTAAGACTCCCTCGAAACTCATCTAGCGGCTCTCGCTCCATGCTAGACTAATTTCGCCTATTATTCATTGGTCTTATGTGGTATTTTACTTCTCGGCATCAAATTCAACAATTACCAGAATTACAACTAAATCTGCGCACAATTCAATTGTAACAAAGAACCAATTGGAAATTGACTACTAATTATGGATTGAAAACAACCTAATTTAATTAGTCCATTGATTGATCAGGTTTCCCTAACCCTAGAAATTAGACTACTCACTCATAATTATGAAAATTAAAACAAGAATAGTTGTAAAAAACCCTAATTGAATTCATGAAGTAATGAACACTTAAACTAATTATCATAAACAAATAACTAAATTAATTAAACTAAGAAGACTAAAAAGCATAAATTAACTAAATAAAGACAAAAACAGAAGATTACCAAATTGAAGAACGAATCGAAACTTGAATGAATTGAAATCAAAGTTATGAACAAACCCTAATTTCCCTAAGTTAATTTTTAGAGAAAAGTGCTTAATTCTATATCCTAAGAGAGTAATTCTATTAATGAAAAACATAATTGTTTTTCCTAGAAAACCTGCCTAATGTAACCCAGTTGGGCTACAAAGCCTAAGTACGAAGAAAATAAAGAAAAACAAAAATCGGGAAAAATCGTCTGATGCGGGCGCATAGTAGGTTTTATGCGCCCGCATCAGACCTCCAGAATGCCCTCTCCTACTGTTGATTTTATTAAATGCGCCCGCATGGTTTTTTTTATGCGCCCGCATATGACCTCTAGAAGTTTATTTTACTTCCTTTTTCTTCTTATTTCTTCATGAGTTCTTTAAGACTTGTTTTAATACTCTTGACACGCATTTCCATGCATCTTCACTCTTATCCCGTCTAAAGCTTTCCGCGTTCGTTTCGAGCCTCGGTTTCCGTGCCTGAAATACAAAACATACCAAAAACCGAGCATAACAACCGTGGATGAAAAAAATCAACTAAAAAGCTCTTAAATTTCCGAAATCAACCAAACTTAGCGAGACACTTTCAATTAGCTAAAGACATCAATGAGCTAAAAGAAAGCCAGATTAACAACCACTAGGCATAAAATTGACTCGAAACAGGGGAAAAACACTAATAAAACCACACATATCAAATTCCCCCAAGCCAAGCCTTTGCTCGTCCCGACAAAATACGAAATGACTTTCATCACCCATAAAAACATATGGCAATCATAATCAAGATCCTTCCGATTACTAGATCAAATTAAGTCAATGCTCCACATTCCTAAGCTAAAGTCAAACAAAGCCAACCGCAAGTTAAATGAATCGGATGACCTAAATCGCTCACCGGGTTTTTCACGCACCCAACTGGAG